>CM075808.1:65615701-66030701 GCA_037975025.1 Excoecaria agallocha
TGGAGATTATAAATGGGATATTATTTATTTATTTAATTTTTTCTCTCTTCTACTATGCCATAGAAGTCAATAGCATATCATGTTGACATAGTATTTTTCATTGACTATATCAGTCAGTCGTTAGATTAATGGCAGAATGTGCATCGTCCGGATTTGTACGAGTTCTTCTTTAAGTTTCTACCTTCTTATTCTTAACTGGTGGCTGCAAGGTAAAAAGCCCAAAGATTTAGGCAAGATACAAGGGGTAATGTTTAAGGAAGAAAAATAGAAAGGATAGGAGTGAAAAAGAAAAAAAAACAGAAAAAAAAATGATGAGATGACAAAGAGATGAGCTAAGCTTGAGGAAAGGCGAAAAAAAGAGCTAGAAATTGCAGCTTCTAGATTTGAGTAGGCGACAGCGATGGGATAAAACCGCGGTGTAGAATCTTGATTGGTTGGTGACTCCATGTTTTCATGCAACAAATAAGCTTCTTTTATCAATTATTTTTAAATTGATTGAAAGAAATTAACGGATGAATGTACATGTTTTCTTGTTTGTTTTCTTCCATACTAATTACTTAGAATAAAAAACTTGCCATTTAATTTCCCTTTCACCGGATCAAGTAACCATAACGGGCGGTTAACTTCCCTGCAAGTCTCTACCCAAACTCTTCTAAAGCTTTGCTTTCAATAGAAAGTTAGATATTTCTTACACTTTCTCTATCTCCTCTCTTACAATAACCGATTCCACTCTTTCCTTTAACTCTTTCTCTCTTTTTCTTCTCTTCTTCATCAAAAGCTGCCTTACCTTTTTCAATTTATTTATTAATTATGCTGTGATCTCGTATACTATCAAAGTTTTCTAAATTTTATAATTTTTCTTTCAAACTTCAGTAATTTTACTGAAATTCAAATTGAAACTTCACTATTATTTATAAAATATTAAAAAATATATATATATATCAACAAGGACTAAATATATTTCGTATTTTTAATTGATGAGTGTTCAATTTATACATGTATTTTTTTGTTTGGATATACTAAACATGTCTCAAAAAATTTAAATCAAGAAAGTTTGTGTGTAGAGTTAAATAACACGTAATTAATAACATTAGTTTTCGTTAAACAAAAGATTAAGCAATGTTTCAAGAAACCTAGCTAGTTCTAATTAAAGAATTTGATTGCTAATGTATAATACATAACTATACCTCTGTTTTATTGTAAATTAAAATATTTGTAGAGGCATCTACTGCGTGGATTCAGGGAATAATACACGTGATTCATGGTCTTAGATAATCTCTTATTGCAAGGTTACCGAGTCTACAGTATATATCCACTAGTTTTCCAGCTGAAATGAACTTTATAAATTCGAAATTATTTATAAAAAAAAGGAAATAAATTTCTAATAGTATATAGTAAAATCTTATATCAGAAATTAAAACTACTCTTAGTTAATGAAGATGTTACACCAAAGTGCATGTAATTTGAAAAATTATTATTATCTTTTAACCGTTTTGAATAAATTTGAAAATCAAGAAAACTAATTAGAATAAAATCAAATCCGGTATATATTCAAGAATAATTGGTAACCAACAAAGAAGATAGAAACCAAAAGAATAAAATGCACTAATATAAAAGAATAAAATGTACATGATGAGTATATAAATATTCATGGCCTCTTTCCTTTTGTATCAGTGACTACAATAAAAACGAAATCTGTGAAAGGTTTACCATGAAATTTAACCTATGATTGAGCTATACAAAAGTATTTCGAAACTCAAATTAAACTAACAAAATAAGATTTACCTACATGATATATGTATATATAATCCTAACCAAATAAGTTTTATAAAACAAGCACAAAATAATCTACTCTTAATTATATGTATTTTGTATGATCAATCATCAGTAATCCCACAAGCCATCCAAATCAGCAATGGCTCCACCACCGTCAAGACCTTCGTAATCATGCTTTGACACCACCACCGATGATATCTCCGCCGTGTTCATGTCAGTACTAAGTCCAGTATCCTGAGAACGAGTGGCCACAGATTGATTATTCGATGAAAAATTCTCCATCTTGCACTGTTTCTCCTGCCCTCTTGCAGCTATTGATCTTAAAATGGATTGATCATTTTCTTGGAAGCTGGAGTTGGGATAATAAAGAGGGATATTTGGGGATGTTTGGAAGGGGAAAAGAGAGTTTGAAGATGGAATTTGAGGGTAATTAGGTTGAAGAATAGTATCATTAATACTGTTAAACAAGGGGGTTGACAAGTTGGACAAGTAATTTCCATCTAATGATCTTGATCCCATTGGCTTGAATTCTTGATTTTCGCCATTGTTGAAGCTTGATGAACTTGGTCTAGACTGATTTTGAGGATCCATTAGAGGTGGAAGTGAAGAATAATCCAAGAAATCATCATCAATTGAGTTCATTCTTATGAGCTCATGAATTGGAGTCTTCTTAATTCCTATGCTTTTGTGAAAAACCCTACACACAGCCCATTCATCCTATAAAAAGTCCATAAAAAAAAGTTCAATTAGTCTTATAATTATATATAGCTACAGATTAAATTAATTAAGTAATTAATTAATTCTTCGTTTACAAAAAAGCAAACCCATGAAAGAAACTCTATACCAAAATAAAAAGATGAAATGATCCAAAAGAGAAAAACTTTAATTTTGACAAAAAAAAAGTACCTTAGCAGTTTTAGGAAGATTATAGTAAGAGAATTTGCCTTCAAGTCTATATTCATGCATAACCCAATTGCTTTTTTCTCCTTTGGGAGCTCTTCCTTTATAGAAAACAAGAGTCTTTTTCATTCCAACAAGACAATTCTTTCCTTTGAATATCTCTTTATCTTTTCCGGTAGCTTTCCAGTAACCGGCCTCCGTGGCCCGGTTCGTTCTCATCCCCGTCGGATATTTTCTATCTCTTTGGCAAAAAAAGTACCATTCTTTCTCTCCCATCTTTGCTTTACCTGTTATTGTTCCCAAAACCAAAAAATAATTATAGTAATTATCATAAAAACAGAATTAAAGAAATGAAGAAACAAATTAATGATGAAACAGAAGAAGCTTACTGGGTAAATCCCATGGTTCGCACTTATTGAGATCAACTTGAGCAATAGCACATGCAGTAAAGCTGCAATTCATGACCTTCTCAGTTAGATAATGAGTTACGATTTCTTCGTCCGTTGGATGGAATCGAAAACCAGGCGGGAGATGGATGAGATCTTCTCCTTTGTTCACCACAATAGCTTCTTCCATTAATAAGTTATCAAATCAAGAACTTGAAATTGGTGTATAGAATAAAACAAGAAATCAAGAGGAAGGTTATGGAAAGAAAGAACAGTTAAGGAAAGTAGAGAAAAGGGAAAATAAAGAGCTTAAATAGAGGAAAGATCCGTGGACAAGAAGGAAAGCTTTGTTTCAGTACGAGAGAAGCCTCTAACAGAGAGTTCAAAGCCTGTTTTGTTTATAAAAAATAAAAAAAAAATATAATTCGAGGGATGTTGTTTTCTTAGCAATATCTACCTGTTTGAAAATGAAATGGTAAAAGGGATCAGATTTGTTTCAGTGCATATGCCGTGGAGGTGGTGGGTCCCACATGCATGTTTCTAGCAATCCCATCTTTCACATTAATTGATTGATTAATTAGTCGTGATTATGATTAAGCCCTAAAGCACCTAGTCTTTTTAAAGAATTTCATTGCGTGTTCTAATTATTATTATTATATGCAATAAAAAATACAGCTTTAAATTTAATTATTTTAACCGAAAGTCTCAATTCAAAGCATTTGATTTTTGAACAGTTTCAAAAAAGCTGCAAACTTTGTTAACTTTACTGCTGTATCTGCCTGAATTTGTCAATTTTTAGCCTCTCCGCCATTCAGTTGTTGCTGCTGACTTGGCTTAATCCCTTTTCATTTTCTTTGGCTTACCCACACCTAATACAAATTAATAAATCTAATGCACTCCAATCATATTTATTATAGATTATTACAATGTAATGGATAGTACAATAAATTAAAAAAATAAAATGAAATTATAATTATAATTATATTTTATATTTATTTATATAGATAATATAATATAAATACTAAGATATTTTTATATTTAGTTGGATTATATATATATATATTGAAAAATTAATTATATTTATAATTATCAATTAATTTTTTATGTGATTATTTTGTTTTATTTTTTATAATTATTTTAGATATTTATTACATTATAAAAATATAAAAGCGGTAACAGGCAGATAATGGCATCAACAGATAAAGGATGATATTATTAGATAGTAGTGGCAGTGGCGGCAACGAAGGCAAAGGGAAAACCAGTGAGATAAGGTTTAGGTTAAAGAAAAAAATGTAATAACAAAGAATTGATTATATTTTTAATTATATTATAATCCATTATCTCTTACTAAACGTATCCTTAAAATTTACTGCAAAACATAAAAATTATTTGATATTATTGTATTATTCCTCCGGAATTCACAAAAAAAAAAAAATTACGTGGAGTAATTGTATTTGACTAGATATGCAGGTTGAAATTGAAACAAAAAGAAGAATTAGTGTATTATCTACCAAATGGATAGAATCTAGGGAGCTATTTAATTTAAAGTCAAGGGTATGAAGAAAACAGCAAAATTGAAGCAATTTCTTATGAAGTTTCTAAGCTGCCAGCTGTTATAAATATATATTGTAAATATAAAATTTATGTTGTTAAATTCCATTTTTCAAGTCTTTCTATACTGCTTAATAAATATTAAGGCAAAAAGAAAATTAAGTCAATGACCTATTTTTCAGTAAATAAAATAATAATAATATTTTCCCAAATTTAATATTGCTATGTATGGTCCCTAACCTATAAATTTCACATGGTCCCTCTCGGCCTCTCCTATATTATTTTTTTAATAATTTGATTTTGATTTTGTTTCTATTTTTATGTATTTGTTTGTCTATACATATTTATGCGCAAAAAAAAAAAATCGAAGTGTGGGTAAATTTGATTTTACTGGACAGAAATTATTCAATTAAAAATAAATTAAACAGAAATATTGAGAAAAAAATTAAGAAATTCATACTTTTCCACCTATATATGCATGCGTTGTTTATCTTATTCTAAGTCTTCTTATTGGAAATAATTAATTAATCTACCCTTGTCATGATTACAAAATAATTATGGATTACCAAAAAAAGAGATAACCTTGTACAATTTCTATGAAGAAATTAAACAAATTGTTTAATTAATAAGTTTTTTTGTTTGTTTATCATCGGTATTGTTCTTTGAACATTAATAATAGGTTGGTCAGCTCAAACATTATTGAGAACTTTCAATCTCTAGCAATCCAAAAGAATGAAGAGAGCCAGTCTGGGTGCATAAAACCTTGGAAACTTTTAATATATATATCAAACAATTTTATAATTATTTTTTTAAGAAAAATGATTAAAATTATTTTTGAGAAAAAGACAGACACAACTCATATACTCCCTCTTTTTTTTTTATCAGTCACTTTTATTACTTTAACTAGGATTAATAAATAATAAATAGATTTAAAGTTAGTATTAAATTACGTGATTAAGATTAAATTATCAAATCTGATTGGTTCTAACTTTATTGGGAAAGAAAAATAAATTGAAAAAGCAAATTAAATTACACTGAAAGTCTAAAAATGAAAGATAAATAGAATTTGAATTTTACTCAAAAGTGATTGATAAAAAAAACAGAGTGAGTATATAGAAATGCTTGGCCCATCCATATCAACAATAAAAGATCTTAGTCAATTCCAGTATAAATGCAAATTGAACAAAAAATATTAATTAAGCATTCAAATTTATAATTAAAAACAACAATATTAACCCAAAAAAAAAGCAATAAAGTCATAAACATGCAAATTGAACATAAACATTAGTACTAATCATCAATTAATTAGACTATTTCCAATAGTCAGAGGTTCTTGATTAAAGATAAGCAGGCATACATATTCTTTTTTATTTTTTATTTTTCTTTTCTAAAAGGGAGAGGGTAAAGGCTTAGCACATTAATTTGACTATTAAATATTAATTAAATTACAAAATGGCACCAATTTATAAGTGACTGCAAATTTTAAATTCCAGTGGCTTGGTCTTGGTAAGCCGCAAAGTTTATTTATTTATTTATTTATATGTGCTTATAGTTACATACTTTTAAATTTTAGGCCAACAAATTTTTTAGTAAATACAAAAAAGTAAACATCTCGGCGCCGACTAGGAGAATACTTGTACCAACTACAAACAACTGTTCCTACCAAGTTCCAATCAATTTCTCTTTTAAATGCCCTTCAATGCTCAATTTAATAAAATTTTAATTAAACACAAAAATTTATGACATAAAAATGGTCAAATTAAAATTTTTTCATATTTTAATAAAAATTTTAAGTTCGATTTTTGGATAACATTTCGGCTGTAAATATTGATTTCAATATATTAAAACAATTTTGAATTCAAACTCTCGTTTTTTTTTTCACTTGATAAAAAAAATTAAAATAGCAGTAGTAGTTGAATGAATGGATAATCTCTTTTTGGAAATTAATAATTATTGTCAACTTCAAATTAGGCATATTCTTGGATTAACAACAGAAGAACACAATTAAAAAAATGGCACGACAATGAAATACTTATAGAATTGTTAATTAGTAGTCTATTAAGAAAAATATAGCATATAATTAATTATAACAAAGGATTATAGTTAATTTGTTTTGTAATTAGATGTAGGGCCATCCAAATCTAAAATCTACGTGTTCACAACTCATGCTAATTATGCTGACTTGGCACCATCTTCCCGTTTTCCACCTGCTTACATCACATAGCCTGTGCGTTCCCATTTGCATTGCTAAATTCAATGTTATTAAAACCGGATTGGAGCGTCGGTTTGACCACAAATTAAAAATCTATTCGATTGATTTAATATATGAAAATTGAAATAGTTAAAAAACGTAAATAATCGATATGAACTGGTAAAAATCGTTTTGAACTGAATAAAATCAAAAAAATCGGTTTGAATCAGGAAAATCTTTTTTTTTTCAAAATATATATACAACATTATTTTTTTGCTAAAAAATAAAATATAAATATAAAATAATTGAAATTTAGACATTTTTAATGAATTTTATGAATAAAATAAAAATTATAATTTATAATTGATAAATATTTTTGAATATTTACAATTTTTTTACTATATCTATCTTAAATATTTGTTATGAATATTAAATAATTTAAATATATTATTTTATGATTAATATTTGATGATAAATATATTTTTTAAAGTATTTTTTATTTTTTTATATATTTATATTCTCATAATATTTATAAAAAAATTTAAAAATAATATTATTTAAAAAAATAATAAAGTCGGTTGAATTCTATCGAACCGATCAAACAAATAACCCTTTAGCTCTCTAACTTTTTATCGGATTTTAATAACATTAGCTAAATTTACAATCTCATCACCATTTTTAATTATGTTTCGCTATCTTATGCACCGTAATTATTGGGATCTACACGTGTCACTTTCTAAAGACTTGGAATTTACACGTCTTATTTACGTGTTTCCATTCCAGCCCTTTATTTATCTCTGCCGAATATACCGTATTTCTTGAAATAATAATTAATATTAAAATATTATGATTAATAGTCTTAAAGCTTTTCTAATTTTTTTTTTGTTTCAATTTATCAAGGAGAATGAGGGTTGGAATATTTTTGCAATGATCATTTTATGATCCTAAAATAATATTTAAACATAATTAACATAAAATTAACTTTTTTTAGTGCGACTAATTAATATTACTGTCTGCATATTAAAAAAAAACTTTTTGTGTGTTTTTTTTATTACTTTCATAAACTAGATAATTTAGTGTATATGTACTTAATTGTAAAAAATTTCATAAGAGATCGTAATAACTAAAGATTTTGGAGAAAAATATTTTTTAAAAACAAATAAGATAATTTCATCACAGAAAATTCTAATGAAGCTGACTTTTTTTTTGGCAATTTTTTTGACACGTTATTTTTGGCAATTAGAAATTGATTCTGCCAAGTTAATTAATTCGTCCTACTAATAAAACAACATGACAAGTAGAAGAAGCATTTAACTTATAATTTTGTTTATTCAAGCTAATAATAAAAAAATTCAAATTAATTAAATAATTAAAAAAAAAGTTATCTTGAGATTTTTTATTATGAAAAATATTTATTTACAATAAATTTATGAACGAATTTACAAATTAAACTAATAAAAAAATAACGCATAAAATAAATAAATTGAAACAAAATTAAAAAAAAGAAGAATAATTTTATTATTTATATGTCAATTCAATATTAACCTATGACACACATCATTCATAAACCAGTTGCAAATAATAATTTTCCATTACGGTGGGTGCTAAATAAAAAGCGGAAAAAATGCAAACAAATTCAGTAAATGAAATAATTAAGAGGCTAATTAAAAAGAGAAAAACGCGTGGACCCTACAAACGGAGGCTTTAGAAAGTGTTTGCCGGATGTAACTTTTCTGGTCCAAAACCAAACTGCAAAGCAAATAACCTAAAACCCAATGGCTGACGATCCGTGACGCTCCCATCCATCTCTTTCACGGCAACGTTTGGTTGGTCCACATATTGCATCGTCATGTGTCTGCGCTCCACTATATTATTACTCCAACTCACCTTTCGTCCCATTTGTAAATTTTTTAAAAAATAAAAATATAATTTAAATTCGATCAAATTTATTATATAATTTATTTACGGCTAATTCCATTATTAATGAATGAAAATTAATGATTAAATCTGTTTATAAGTCGAATAGCCTGAACCATGAAGCAAAAACAATTGTTCGTTAACATCTTAATTAACTAGTAGCTGTAATACATATTTTCTTTTTCTTATAATATTTTTTGATAATTAGAGAAAGCTAAAGTTCCCATTTTTATTTTCATTTTCGGTCAGAAATAAAATAGCTCAATCATATGGTCATAAAATTAAATAATATATTTACTCATTCCTTTTCACATAAAGCATAATTCGAATTGATAAAGTATTATATAAAAACATATGCAATTAAGAGTCAAAATTACATATTATTATGGAATTCATTTATAATGCTTAATTATAATTATGCACTTTGCATTAACAAGTGAGAGCACGGATTAAATTTCGCATTATCATACAATTAATTATCTGGAACTTTTAAATTATATATGATCCACATAAAATATAAAGTATTAAAAAAAAAGAATTATCGAATTTTACTATAAATTTAATTTCACAAGATATTAATCCAGCTTAAGCAAAATATTAAAGTGATGCTATGAAGTAAGATTCTCAATGATCGGTGGAGCTGCTTTGTCACCCTCCTCTCAATGCCAAGCAATGCATCATTCAATTTCTTGCATAACAAATTTCTAATAAAAATTTGATTAAAAAAAAAAACCTTACTTGAAGTCTTATCCAAACAAATAAAATAATTTGGTGTAATTAATGGTCCCCATTCAAGAATCTCACCTAAATCTCAGCCGTTGGATATGGTGATCATGATGTCATCTAACCATAGAAAACAAGTCATTATACTAAAATTAAAATTAACAAATATAAGATCACACAGCTCATGAGAATCCTCAAGTATCACATCATTATTACCATCTCAATCTTTTATTAATCAAAAAATTAAATATATATATATATATATATATATATATATATATATATATATATATATATATATATATATATATATATATATATATATATATATATATATAGCTTAATTCTAAATTGTTTTTTTTATTAAATTGAAGTATGTTTAGGTTTATAATCATGAAAAAGTCAAAATACTTGACTTTTGCCTTGATTATTGGCTAGGGTTTTGATGCAGTATACCTTACTAGGCCAGCCCACCCTATCTCCTATTATACTCGTACGTGAATATTTTGCATATGAATAAATAGAAAATATTTTAATTATGAGTATATGTAGAATTTGCGTAATCAATTAAAATGGTCACACCCAATTGCCACAATCACCAAATTAACCTAATGACAACAACTGTGAAAGCAACAGAAATTGCCCTTTCCCTGATACATTCCTCGCTTTCTCACCCCCGCTATAACGATAAGAGGAAAAAGATACATGGAAAGGGAATTTTCTTATTTTTATTTTGTTATAATAATCATCCTCGTTAGAAATTTACAGTTCAACTAATGGATTTATACCGTGTATAACAAAAAAAAATTTAATTCAGCATGTTGAATGTACCAAATGTATTAAATATGTATAATTAAATAAAAAAAATATTTTTTTAATCAAACGGTTTATATTTAATGACATATGGTACGTTAAATATACAAAATGAATGCTCATGCAATACTCGATAATTGTTAAATATGTATATTATTAAATTTAACTTTGCTATATATTGTATTCTTTAATACATTTATTCTAGAGCTATTGCTGGGCTAATTTGAATATAAGAACACAAGTAATGAATATATAATGATGTTATTGTATGTTTATTAGAATGTTATTATCAGTGTAGACAGACGTACATCTCTGTTACTTGTTTATGTGGTAATTAAAATGATATTAGGAATTAATAATTGAGTTTGCTTTGGATACTCAAAAGATTTTAATTCAGGAGCTGATTTTCAATGGATATTAATAAGGCTAGGTTTAATTACAAAGGACTATGCAACACTTTTTAAGCATTTTTATTTCAATTGTATTGCCTAATCAATGTTCGGTGGTCTTTTATAGCATGATAGCATAAAACGATTATCGAGAATCTTGACCAACATTGGAAATGCCCTTTTCATTAGATAGAATAAGTTAAATTTTACCTTTAATTTTCTACTCCCTTCATTTTTTTTATCTGTTACTTTTGAATAAAATTTAAATTATATTTATCTGTCACTTTTAAATTTTTAATATAATTTAATTTATTTTTTCAATTTATTTTTCTTTTTCAATAAAGTCAGAACCAATTAGATTTGATAATTTAGTCTTAATCACGTAATTTAATATTAAATTTAAATTTATTTATTATTTTTTTAATTTTAGTAAAAATAGTAAAAGTAATTGATAAAAAAACAGAAAGAGTAATATTTACTGCTCATTCCGTTCTTTTCTATCAGTCATTTTTGTTTTCAATAGGATTAAAAAATAATAAATAGATTTAAATTTATTATTAAATTGTATGATTAAAATTACATTATCAAATATGATTGGTTCTGACTTTATTGAAAAAAAAATAAATTAAAAAAATAAATTAAATTATATTAAAAATTTAAAAGTGACAGATAAATATAATTTGAATTTTATTTAAAAATAATAGATAAAAAAACGGAAGGAGTAATTAATGAAGTTTTAACATAAGCTTCCAATATCCTATACGTGCAATTTTCTAGGCAACACACTGCCTATTATTATCCTAATAATTCTGATATTACTTGAAGTTATATTGGATAGGTAAAACAAGTTCTTTATGCACTGTTTCAAGTTTAAAACCATTATTTATTATTTTTGTTTAACACGTGTGAAGGAATTATACGATTGAAACAATAAAAAAATTGTATTGTAATAAGGTTTTAAGGAGTAAAAAGTCAATTACCGTAAGAAAAAACATGAGAATATTACTATTAGCATATTCCATCAATAAGAGTAAAAACTGTCTGCGAAACTAAACAATTGATTAGTTGATGGGAAGAAAAGAAACAAACGTGAGTTCATTTTGAGGGACAGGAGTAATAATATTAATTAATAATATGTTTATTTTTAGGAGAAAAAGACATGCAACATCTACCCTAGGCTCCTCCGTCATAACAATAGGTCAGTAGCCCATCAATTATTAATAATATTAAAATAAATGTATCTTTTCTCCCCCAGACTTTACAAAAATATGCAATTAAACCCCTCATTTGAGAATCTTTTTAATTCTACCCTTTAACTCTTAATTTTGCCCTAACTTATCCCTTACATGCTCCAACCCATAAGGTAAATTTTGCGTGCTTGGACGCCTATTTTCTTTTTTAAACAAGCATGAATTTGAGCAAAAATTCGTTTATTGACAGACAAGTTTCGATTTTGCAAGTAAATTGCAGGCTTCGCTTATCTAGGTCCCATCTTATGTTTTTTTATATTTTTATTAATTACTTAATCTAAATATTTAAAAATATACAACAAAAATAAAATTTTATAATAAATATCAAAATTTATACATTCATGGAATTATAAAATCATTTTGTGGTCTTATACATTATTGTTTTTTTTTTAATTTAAATTTTACATCGAGTTGGCAAGTGTCTACATTGGGTCCGTCTTAGAGTTGTGCGATGGTCGGTTCGGTTTAATACCTAAACCCCAAACCAAAATAACCGAAAATCGAAATTTTAAAATTTTAATCAACTGAACCGAACTATCTAAATGACCGAATACTAACTAAACCAAAATTTTCGATCGGTTCGGTTTGGTTAACTAAAAAATTAAAAATTAAAACTATTTTAAAAAAATAAAAAATTATGTTTAAAAATTATACAAAATTACAAATCATAATATATTAAAGTAAAATATCTAAATTTGTACAAAATAAAAGTCTAAATTAAAGATACAATCCAAAATATATAATAAATAATACAATAAAAACCGTCAAATAAATTTTTTCATTCAATCGATTTTCAATCTAATCGTCAAAATTTCAAATTATCACCTAAAAAATAGAAATTAATAATTGATAAATGCAACAATATAATTTGCAACTCAAAATAAGATAATTTACATGTACAAAATAATTATTCAATTAAAAAATTCAAAAAATTATCTAATTATATAAAATTTCGATCGGTTCGATTTTTTTACAGTTTTATCCTTCAAAAACCGAATCAAAAAATCGAATTTTTCTAAAATTTAAAATTAAAACTGAACTGAAAAATCGAATCAAATTAAAAAAATCGATCAATTTGATTTTATTTTTCGATTTGAACCGAAATTTTGCTCACCTATAGTTCCTTTTTTTGTTTTTTAGATTTAAACTGAACTTGGATTAAAAATTCGATTTTTTTTTGTTTTTTAGATTTAAACTGAAATTGGATAAAAAATTCGATTAGATTTGGGTCGAAACCGATCTAATTAATGTGCAGATCTAATATGGGATTAATCTATGTACTCGATGCCATTGAGCCTTAGTTAAGGATTACGTCATGATGAAATTTGAATTAAGAGACTTGCTCGCATATTTTCTCATACATATTTTCTTTAACATATCACAATTATGCTTAATTTTCCAGCACAGCAATTTTAGAGTGAGAGCAAGCTAATGGTCAATCATCCATGCCGTCCACTCTTTATACAGTGCACCAAAGTGCATACAATAATACACTTTTAAGATATAGTTAACAATTAAAGTAACGTAGGTAGCTAAGCATATCTTTAAAGTGAAGAGAGAAAAATCATTCATTTATAGGCTCTTTAATATAAAGGTTATGCCCCACTATCCCCTTCTTATCTAATCAATCTCCAAATAAATTAAACCATTAAAATTAGAAATCAATTTATTATAATCAATATCAAAAATAATTGGGAATCTTTATGTAGGATTAAGAACCTATATCGATCCAGGGATTATTTTTTTTCTATGTTGCTAAAAAAATATGTTTTAGAGATGTATTTTATCTCTTTAGCGATCAGTTATTCCTGTCGCTAAAACAAATTTTGTTTCAGTGATTTTGGTCTCTGAAATGAGGGCTTCAACCCTTCAATGGATGCTCAATGATATGGTAAAGAGTTATACCCTACCTACCAAACTAGTTGAATAAGAGAGATTAATGACTAGGCTACAAAAGGAAACTATAAAATCCACAGCGATATATAATAATATATATCCATATGAATAACAGATATATGAAGTTCATAGCATTCTGCACCATATTTTTATAATAGCTTACACACAACGCATAATTACATACCATACATATATATCAAATTAAGAATATATATGTTTAAGCAAATATGAGAAACACACCAACTTCAAAGCAGGAAAGTAGCATTCCCCCTGAGTAATAATTTAGCAAACGCAATCCAACTGTAGATATCGCAACACCAACATATGTATTCCTGCATTTACCGCCATTGAAACAAATAAAGTAATTAGCAAAATAGCAAGTCCATTGAACCTCAAGGTCGTTCGCTTCTAGCTCTCATGTCAATGAATTCGAAAGCTAATTAGAATGGTTGAAAATTACTTAAGTGAGACTTTCAGTCTCTGAAGATATTGAAAACTAACAATTCTCAGCACAAAAGTTATGTAAAAGGATAATTCCGATTGTTTTATTAGGGTTGTCAGAAACTTACAGTGTGGAGTGATCCTCCAACGCTGGTTATCACCCTTGTTCCAATGCCAGAGCACGATAGTAGTACCATCACGGACACCGCCAGATCTCTCATCACCATGGAAAGCATCCACATTCAGCTTGATATTGTTAACCATCCTTACAGCCCTGTAACCATCACCTAAATCTTTGCTTTCAGTCCATAGAATAGATTCATCAAGGACATCTGGATTATAAGTTATCAGCTGCACCTGCATGCATATTGCGACAGTTCCATTCTCCCCCCATATATCGAAGAGCACAGTGAATTGGAATGGAGTTCTTATGATGCACTTAAGAAGTAAAATTTCCAATTACTCAAAACTGAATGACGAACAGTCTCAAAATCAATAGAGAAATTCAACATTGGACCTGATCCTGACACCTTCAGCAAATTTCTACATGGTGTTCATGGATACAAATTGCACAAAAAGACGGGTGGCAACGATATATTGCCTACTAGCACCTTAAAACTACATTAATCGAAAAGAGAGATGTTCAGTTCATATACTAAACTGTTTAAGAATGCAGAATAGATTGCTTGGTAAAGTGGACAGTCGAATTCAGAGTACTAGTCACATTGAAAGCACTAAATCAATTTCGAATTTATGTTAAGAATTCATCACTAAATAAAACAAGTTCTCAGACAAATCTCATACTTATCTTAGGGAACACCATCAACCATTTATAGTATAACATAACATCCAGGTCTTGCAATCACTGAGGTGACGAATGGACTCAATATATGGACAAAGGCTATAAACACATTTATAATGTATCAGAACTCCATGAGCAAAAGAGAATGACACATGAAAATGCAATATTGGAAGAATACATTTCCAACAAGTGAAAGATTTAGAGATAAATTACAGGGTGAGTGGCCCCAATGGAATGCTTCATAGCCTGCCCACTAGCTTTGTTAACCAAAGCAAAGCAAGGGCAACCTTCCTCATCCTTCACCCTTGTGCTGTATTTCTCATCTTTGTACCATTTCTACAACAATCACAAATAAAATTAAACAAATTTAAAAAAAAAAACCTCTTCAGAGTTCAGAAACAAACAAAAAAGGTTCAAACTTTTGCATAAAAAATGAAAATTAAACTCGAAAAGGTCAAATAGAGGTAAAAATTGAAAAGAAAAAGTTTGAAACTTTGATACCTGGAACTCATCAGATGGATCAGAGGCCGCTAAAATCACTTTACCGTCTCTGATGGTAAGATAAAAATTGGGTTCAGCCTTGGAATAAACCTTAAATGTAGGTTTATTAGAGAAATCAAGTCCAGAAGCAGAAACAGAAGCAGAGATATGGGTATGATGCTGAACAAAAGAGGGCAAGTGGGGCTTAAATGAATGGTGATGAGTTTCACTCTCAGTGTGTTCATGAGAAACATGGGTCACCTGAGCTGGAGGTCGGTAGTCAAGGGAAGAGTCGAAATCTTGATTATGCGATGTATGGTACACATGGGTTTGGTGAACTGCAGGCGGAGGCGCATACTCAGTTTCAGGATAAAAATGAGGTCTGACAGGTGGCGGAAATTCGGACTCTTGAAAATAGGGCGGTGGTGGCTGTGCAAATTCATTCTGATTGAGAAATGGTGGTGGTGAGGCGGTCTCCGGTGGTGGGTAGCTTGGTAATTCTTGTTGATCATCGCCTCTACGGTGGCTGTGGTGATGAGTGTGAGAGTGGTGACCGTAAGGGAACTCCATGGCTGTTGAGTATAGGATCGGTAGAATTGAGTAAGGATAGAACAAGGTGAGCGGCTTTTCTTATGCGCTAACTGTTTCAGACGAGACAACATAATGCAGAACCCGCCATTGAACCCGGTTCCAACTGTCGGGGTGCACGTGTTTAATCCTACAGTTGAAATAATATTATAATATATATTTAAATTTATATAATAATAATAATATTAATAATAAATTTAATAACAATAACAAATTTAATATTGACAATAATAATAATAATAAATTTAATAACAATAATAATATTAATATCTATAATAATAATATAATAAATTTAATTACAATAACAAAATTAATATCTACAGTAGTAATAATAATAATAATAATAATAAGAAAATTAACATCTACAGTTATAATAATAATAATAATAATAATAATTTTAAAAAATTTAATAACAATAACAATATTAATATCTACAATAATTTCTATAATAATAATAATAATAATAATAATAATAATAATAATAATAATTATTATTATTATTATAAAATAACAATAACAAAATTAATTACTACACTAATATTAATAATAATAACAATAATAATATTAACATTACTAACTAACAAAATATATACAATATTAACAACAAAAAACGATAATAGTAATAATATCAACACATATTCATAATTTCTATAATGATTTTCATTATATACATTATAAAAAATAAATATATTTAATTTATTAGCCTACCTTATTTTAAGAGTATAACTGCGATTTTTGTAACTTTTTACTTCAACTTCTGAATTTAATTCTGCATTGTAGTTAATAAATTTAACATTATTATATAAGCAACCTAAAATTAATAATATTAAATTACAAATCAAAATTTATTAAATTGTATTTACCTTTCTTCATAATACTATTGAAAATATATTATTGACTCGAAAAAGATATCTTCATAAATTATCAAATATATGATAAGAAATATAAATTATTAATGTGTAAATGAAAGCGATCAACAACATTTATATAGGTGCGGAGAAAAATTTATTTCAACTGAAGAATGACGGGTGGGCCCAATTTCAGGCTGAAATCGCTGATTGTCTCAGTGATTTCAGAGCTGACTGCCTTAGCGATTTTAGAGTCTGAAACCGCTGAGGTCTGTTATGGTTTTAGCTCTGAAATCGTTCCAGCAGTCAGTGGTTTAAAGCTGAAACCGAGCCCATCATAATTCACCCACTGGCAAAATCGCTCCATCTGGAAGCGATTTCAGAAGAACACCCCAATCTCATAAATTCTTTTTGATACATCCCAAAATGATAAGTAATTTATTAAAACACATTATTTTAAAAAAATGTCCCTAAGTATTCTATTAATCAAATTGGCGCTGCTTTTTTCATTTTAACACCAATGTTATCCTCTCAACTTCAATTGTTATTTATTTTTTTAATTCAATTTATTTGTCTCCGGCATATTTTTATTTTTTTATTTAATTGTTGAATTTTTGATGTTGGGTTTTTGTTCATCCAATGTTTTCTTCTTCGTATTCAATTTAGTGTGGAAATTTTCTTTTTTTTTTTTAATCCCCAAAAATATAATTATTAAAAAAAGATAGAAAGATTTCCGAGTCCAGCCCAACTGAGACATTTCAAAGCCTAGGAAACCAATTTGATTGTTTCTTGGGCTTGAAGCCCTATTTTCTTTTAATTAATTTTCAATAAAATAATTTATAATTTTAAAAGCATGATTCGTTCTGGTAACCAACATATAATCATAAGTATAATTTTTCTTGAATTTGATGTCTTTTTCGATTATAATAAAAAATCGCTAATTAATTAATAAAATTTAGATTAGGAGCCTTTTTTTTTTCGAAACTAAAAGTGATTTTAGTGATCAATACAAAAGTCATTTTTTTTTTTCATATAAATTCAGAGGAAAGTCTATATCTGCCTTAATTTCTTTCTTTCTTTCTTTTTTTTTTTCAAAAAAGTCCTTATAGTCCTATATTCATTTTAACTTATTTTCTAAATTACTCCTGATTTTTTTATTTCTTATAGCTGAGCCCCTTCAACAAATTTTTTTTTTTAAATTTTGGCCCCACCTATTTGGTGAATTCTGGATCCACCCCTGCATAAATTACATTCTAATTAAGCATGTATGATATACTATTTCTGTTTATAACATTGTCTAGAAAGAAAAATAGAATGGAAAAGAAAAAAAAAAAAAAAACAGGGAAGCAGAAAGGAATAGGCAGGAAAACGTTTACATCTATGTCCCCTTCAGATATGGTGCAAATGCAATGGATGCATTAATGAAGGGGATGCATTGAGGTTACATTTTTGTCTGCTATTGAACCCTTAATTAATAAATTAATTTGCGACTAATATGAAATTAAGATATTTATTTTGTGGATGCCAAAATTCATGAATTCACTGTACATAATTTCTTTTTATTTTCTTTACATCTGTATTTAATTAAAGTTGAAGGGGTCATTTTGCTGAATTCCATCAACCTGCCTCCAATTTTTTTGTCCATGTAAATTTAAAGTGATAACTGAGCTATTCAGAAATTAAGGCACCTTACTCGTTTAATGGTCATATTGATATTTTATAAAATAGAGACATTTACGAAATAAAATTTAGAATTTAGAATGTCTTAACATTGATTCTGAATTTTATATATTATTTAAAAAATCCAATCTCATGTTACACTTCTCAAAATAATATTTAATTATATATTATTTATGATCAATTTAACATGTATCTAACGCTTGTAGTAGTGTGTTGGTTTAAATAAGTCACAAAGGGATTCAAACCCATAAATGTTAAAATTGGTTTATTTTAATAGAATTTTGAAACATGCACGATTTGCTTTTCAAAAATATTTTGAAGTTTAAAATGCCAAAGTATAATTATCAACTTGGCTTGAACGGTATGATAGCATTGCGAATACCAAAAAAAAAAAAAAAGAAGTCTCAACATAATTGCAAAAATGAATCCGGTTCACAAATTTTCATGACAATTATTATTAATGATGCTAAAATTCTCAAATAATTTATAGTATTTGCATTACAAGTATTATTAATTAGTTCATAAATGAATATGCATATCATTATATGTGATTTAGACCAGAAACTTCATGCATGGATTCAAATAACACAAATATTATTCCTCCCATTCCAATCCATTAATTATACGTGATTTTTTTAATAAAATTTAAAATTTATTTATTTATTATTTTTAAATTTTTAATACAATTTAATTTTTTTCAATTAAATTTTTTCATTAAAAATTGATTTATTTAAAATCAATTAAATTTGATAATTTAATATTAATCACTTAATTTAATATTAAATTTAATTCTAATTATTATTTTTTAATTCTAATGAAAATAATAAAAATGAAAAATTAAAAGAAACGGGGAGAGAGAGGAGAGAGCAGTAGATTATATGATAGAAAAATATCACGTTCGTCTCATTAATTAATTAGCAATAAGTTGCACCAGAAACATGTTTGTGAGACATAATCATTTGCCATTCATGAGTAACCCAATGATTTTAAGACGTACACATGCTTATAAACAATGAGTCATTCATAAATGTCCTTAACACAATTGTATTTAGTTGTAGCAAATAAAATGATAGGAAATTTAATTAATCCATAATTCAGTCCATATAAAGAAATGATAAAACAATCTTGAAAATTGAATCTCAATACATAAGACTGAATAAAGTTGGACCATCATGAAAATTAAGTATTTCTCTGTATTCAGATCATCTATCAGCAATTAGGGGAACTATTAATTTCTTTATTTGAAGAAGGCTAAATGATTTCATCATCTTATTCGATAATTCGACGAGGCCAAGAATATTAACGTGAAAATGGATAATTCCACTTGGAAGTGCAACGCCTTTATTCCACGAAAAAGAATTAAAGCATCTCATATTCCAAACTCTAAATCTGATATATCAATTTTCAATTCATTATCATACATATTCTCTACAAAATTCAAGTATACATTATATATATATATATATAATTCAAATCCATATCATCAACTCCTTTTTTTGCATGTCTTTTGCCATTTTTTTTCCAACAATTTTTTACTATCGAAATGGTATCTTCTTTTTGATACCACAAAATCCAAATTCAAGGAGTTCAATATTTGTCATTTTGCATCACAAAAATCACACTTCTATATTAATTCTATGCACAAGAAACTGGCACCTGATCTAAGACTTTCTTGTTTTCAAGAAAAACTTACAGTCTTGCATTAATTTCAACCCTGAAACTGAAGATGAGGGCTTAAAAGTAGCTGCTGGTTCAAGAATGACTGGTTCAGGAAATTGTACTGATGATGAGCTATATCAGTTTGGCTTGTGGTGTTAGTGAAACTGCAAGAATTGATCAGTTTCTTTGACTGGTGATGGGCATCCTCATCAATGGTGGAATCCGGGCGTTTGAGCCTGTTTTCGATGCCTGGCATTAAAGGAACAGAACTAAATTGGGGTAGCTTCTGATGCAAGTAACTGCTACTGCTACTGATATTGGGATTGGGGCTGAGGGTGTTGAAGAAAGATTGGTCTGGTGCTGCACTGGTATTATAATTGAGGAGCGTTGGGGCTGATGAATTATACCCGGTTGGGTTGAATTGGTTATCTGCTAGGAAGTTACTTAATATAGAGTAGTCCATGGCATCTAGTAGGTTCGAGAAAGAAGATGATTTTTGGGGCATAAGGGTTTTGTTAGTTACGGGACTTTTCATGGTTGGTAAAAGGTTTTCTTTTACAAATTGTTCTTCCTCTTCTTCTTCTTGTTCATGATCATCGCTAGATGCTGCAGCTGCAGCTAATGGTGGTGAAGCGTGAGTTTTCTTGTAGATCCGGCATAGAACCCAATCATCTAGCTGCAATAGCATAACACAAACCGTAATAAACTTTACTTTAATGGTACTAATATTGTAACAGGAATGTGAGATTCCAAGTTCGAACTTTTTCCACAAAAAAGTTAAAATCTTTATCATAGCATGCATGTAGACAATATATTGAGGTTGCCTTTATTCAAAAGAGAGGAAGTGGAAAAGTAGGAATGGTATCCTTAATTAATTATAGATGTGATTTAAGGTATTCAATCGCACCTAAACCATTAAATAAAGTGATTGAAAGTTAAAATGGGATTAGATATGTGGTGGAGAAGTACAATGAAGTGGGAACTATAAAATTATTAAAGGATTAGATCAGAGCTAGCAATTTCCCTTTATAGCGAAGGAAAGGACTTTCTTTCAAATGTAATGCCTCATAAAAAATACATAAGAAAACAAAATGGGGCAACTAAACACGTTATCCAGGCCATAACTTTTTGACTTTGGAAAATGCTTACTAATTTTAACCATAGCGTGCATATATTATAATAATTATTATTATTATTTAAAAAAAAAGAACACAATTATTTGCAGAATTTTAGTGCGAGTTGAGAAGAATAAGTTAAAAGTTATGCATACCCTCATTGTGGTGGCTGAATCTTTTGGCTTGATTGGTTTATGGTTGTAAGTTGTGGCATCAGCAAGTCTATACTCATGCATAATCCAATTAGTCTTTATTCCTTTAGGTGGTCTTCCCTTGTAGAACACAAGAGCCTTCTTAACCCCAATGTTCTCTTGCACAGCTCCACCGCCGCCGCCACGGCCTGGCATTACTGAGGATGCTACTATGACTTTGTCTGTGCCAGTTGCCTTCCAATACCCAGATGCTGCTGCCCTGTTCGGCCTAGCTCCATTTGGGTACTTTCGATCTCTAGGACTGAAAAAATACCATTCTTTCTCTCCAAAGGCAGCTCTAGCTAAACAAACAGAAAACAAACAAACAATAAGATCATCTTTCTCTATCTTTTTTATCTATGGAAAACAGTAAAAAGAAAAGGAAGAAAGGTCAATATACTACGATTCCCGCTTTTTGACAGTTCAAAATCCTGTTTTACATGTTACTGTTATTTAATCTGACAATAATAGACACTGAACAGAAGCATAAGCTTTTTCAGGGTACGGAAAAGAAAGGAACCTGGCAAGTCCCATGGATCAAACTTATAGATATCAACATCAGCAATGATAGAAAGAGGAAAAGGAGCAGAGGTGATCTTCTTCTTAAGGTAATGGAGGATGAGCTCCTCATCCGTAGGGTGAAATCTAAACCCTGGTGGCAAGTTGGATTGTGGGTTCTTCATGGTTTCAGCAGTAATCTAAATAAACCCACCAAACAATGATTGCAGTTAAAGATTAAAGAAGAGAAATTGAGATAGAAAGTCGCGTCCTTTGAGACTGCAAAACCAACTACCTCGAGAGAGAGAAAGAAAGAAGGATTGAAATTTTTGGGAAAGAGAGGATGGGGAAGCAATTTATGGTTGAGGGAATTTGTCTTCACATGAGAAATCGGGGATTAGGCCAAAGAAAAATAAGAACAAAATAGATCAGTTGCATAAAAGGATGGGACCCAACAGAGATAGGAGAATACAATTGCCAGCTGTGGGTAAGCTTTCGATGTATCATCCGTTTTTTTCACTTTGTCTTTCACAAAACCCACGTATAGAAAGATGGCGGCTGATGACATCAGTTTTTGCTTTTTCTTTAACAGATGACACGTGTCCTTCTTCAACCTCCCACACTCCTCTACTATTTTGTCCTTTTGTTCAATTATCTTTGTCCCAATCATTCTTGCCGTAAATTTATGCATCTCTTCGCCTCCATCTCTTTCATTATTTGTGCAATTTACGGATAATATGATGAATATGGACTATATTTTTTATTTTTTATAAAAATTAAAAACTAATTAAAATATTTAATTTTATAAAAAAAAATTATATTTATTAATAAAAATATTCTTTTACATTTTTAAAAATTTTATTTATTTTTAATTAAAAATACAAAAAATATAAATATTTAATAAAATATATAATAAATATAGATATATACGTAAATATATCTCATAGATGTTAAAAAAGATATTTAAATTTGTAAAAAGTAAAATAGAAAAAAATTTTTTAAAATGAAATAAAGAGAAAATATTATTATTATTATTAATAATCGTCTTATGGGATCAATCGACTTCATTTTTCGTTAACAAAAGGTTTCATAATTGAACTCTTTTATATGTATACGTTGAAAATTTATTATTCCGATTAATTTAAAATTATATCCAAATAAACTAATAAAAGAATAAAATATACATTTTAAAGTGGAAATTGAAATCTGCTTAAAAGAAAAGAAACTTTTACCATTTCATTATATACAACATTATTAAATACTATAAATTCAAATTAATTATATGAATAAAAATTGAACGATGAATGGTTTGAAAAAAAAAAAAAATTCCACGGTACAGTTTTATTATATTGAATGGAAAAGGAGAGATTAAGATTGGATTGAATGGATGGGGCCTCGTAACAGTGAACGCAGACACCAAAAGACAAATAATACAGTAAAGTGGAAGAAGCAAAGGCACATGCCAATAAGGACATGAAGCAAAGCATGGTAATGGTTCATTCATTGCTACTGCTCTACACATCTATTGCATTAATAAACTCTTCTATTACACTCAATTTTAACATTGCTATATGTAATTAAGACCACAGATCAATTGCTAACCTAACTATGTATTTAACTATCCAATTAATAATGCTCAAACAAGATTAAGAGTTTTTGGCTATTAGCTTTCGCTAAAGTTGGTTGCAAATGGGTTGGATTAGATTATAAAATAATTAAAAATTTACAAGTCATGAACCGATTTGATCATAATCTAAATGAATTAAATTAGATTAATCACTTTACGGTTTTATCACGTGTAACAATACGTATTATTAACTTTAACTGTAACATAAAACTTGAATGATGGTTCAAAATTTTCATTTATAGCACGTGCTAAATTTCATTATTTTTATGAGAAGAGAGTTGATAAAATTGAGTCCTAAGCATGTAATTGCCAGAAAAATTAAGAATATAAAAATATGAACATTGACGAAAGCTTTCAACCTTAAGTTCACAATTTAATTAGTCTGCTAATTGCATTTTCAAGTTCCAGTTTTCTGATATTCAAACTGACAACAGCCTTAATTTGACAAGTAACTATGATATAATTTTATTCTCTAAAAGCGAATTATAATATAAGATCACACACGGGCCACATGACTTCATTTTTAATAGATCACAATTTAATATTTTTTTTTTTTGGTTTAGACAAAAAAACAAAATTTGCGTAAATTTAAAGCTAAACGTATAAAAATAAGAGTCAACTATTTGATTAAATTAAAAAGTCCCGTTTTATCATCCTTTTTTAGTTAATTGGGATAATCATAAAAAGTTGGTCAACGTTTTATTAGAAGAGAAAAGGTTTGTAAATTGTAATTAACGAATGTTTGACATAATTAATCATTTCCATTGGACATGGAGTTAGTAGTTATCCTTTGGTAGGTAATTAAGGACTAAGCTAGATTTTTTAGCCGAAAGCTCAAGCAGCCAATGATTAACGCTTCACTTGTAAATTCTAATTTAAAATGGTTGTTCCAAAAGCATTATTTTTGCCGAGAAAAAAAAATTATATATATGTTATCACAATTTTGAATTAATTATAGTTGTTTTCCTTAAATTTCTCTTAACCGATTATTAATATTCAATCTACAGCACAAATATGAAATTTTGATAAGTAACTAGCTAAATGATTTAACAATGAATTTGAATAAAAGAACAACAAATGAAATTAAGTTGAAGAACTTTTATAAGATGCACACCAAAATTTAAATGCAATACATTAATTAGTTTAACCAATGAGATGTGATAATCTTAATTAGGCACAAAATTGACCGTTGCAAAAAAAAAAAAATAATAATTTGATAAACCAATCAATGAGATGTGATACGATGAAATTTCATTTTCTATAGCAGTATAATTTATAGTTAAAAATTATTACCATACTATGTATCAGATATTTTTATATCATATTAAGTGAAATAAAAAATATAAAAATTGAAAGGAAAAAAATAATAATGATAATAGAGTGGGGTATTTGAGCTATTACATATAATTGAGGGCCAAATGTAAGCTTTAATCAAATAATAATAATAATAATAATAATAAAAAGAATTTGATATTGCTCATTCACCAAACGCTTTATAAATTATAATAGTGATTGGAAAATCTGTGCCATGAGCCCTATTAATTTAATTCAATCCACAATTTCACACGTGGCATGCAGTACGTAAATTCCCGTATCGCCTTTTTGTAAATAGCTTATTTTAAAAAACAAAAAAATATTTTACGGTTTACTAAGATGCTTCCGAACTAAGCAATTGTTTAATTAGTAGTTATCTTGATTCAGCAAATCAGAAATCACATTAGAGTTAGAGCTAATCAGCAATTAAGCATTGAGCTCAATTTGTTAGTTTTGTTTATCTGGATTTAGGTGGCTTTGGTCACGGAATCTTATATGAATAAACTGCTAGCATTTGACAAATTCTAAAGAAATTAGAGAAATTTAAAACAGAGGGTCAATCCATGAACAGGATTTTAATGCACGTGTGACGCAAACAACATTGATTTAGTGGAATTTATAGGTGAAAGTTTTGATTTAGTCATAGTAACATATACCAAACAAGAATATCCCCTAACACTAAATTTCAAAGTCATAACCGCAACCTTGCACGCTCATCACAACCTAATCCTAATTTCTCCTCTATTCTAAACATCATCACTGCTTCATCACGTGTTCCAATTCTAATTATAACACTACATTTACCTATTAAATCTTAAGCATATAACATGCACAAATAGAGGTGTGCAAAATCAAACCGAAAAATTTTGCTCTGTTCGAAACAAATCCGATATAAACAAACTGATTAAACTTTCAATAAAAGTAAATTATTTTGATTTATATATAATAAAGGGCCAAACTGAAATAACCAACCAAAATACTATTCAGATGATCGGTTCAATTTTCCTTATATATTATTTCGATTTTATTACAACTTTATTTTTTTAAATTTCTAAATCGAACCCTTAGAACCAAATATTTAGAGCCAAATTGAGGAAGGAATTCATCGGAAAAGTGGGGAAAAGGAAAATGAAGTTCCGCAAGTATGGGGAAACTGCCGCAATACAATGAAGCCAAGGGAGTTGTTGAGCAAATAAAGTTGCCGAAATTGGAGAAAAGAAAAATTAGAAAGGTATTTGGGAGCATACGCTAAAGAGTTAATGATTATCCACAACTCTGTATAATTTATTTATATATTATCCTTCAAAGATGCTTTTGTTTGGCTGATAGGCTTTACTCCATGTTTGGTATCATGCAAAGAATGGTATTTCCTTTTTCTTTTGATATGCTTTGAACATTATGTCATGTGTGATGCAAAAAACACAAGTACCTGGGATTTTCAAACGGTTCTTCTCTCCTTTCCCATATGCGAGGTAACTTGTTCGGCTGAAATTCAAATATCCACATGCCAATTATGCACATTATATAATCAATAAATATATTGCTCTCTACCTTGACAAAGTTGCCATAATTTTTGTCCCCGTCTCAATTTCTCTACTTTTGGATTGGAAATTAAAGGAAGGAAAAACGACTAAATTTGCTATTTATTTATGTAAAATAGTATATTTTTATTTTTTTATTTTTTCCTTTCCTTTTTTTGTTAAAAAATATATCTGTTATTCTTAAATTCGCTTAAGTTTACTCATGTCGCAACGATTGTAGCTCATATTAACAATGAACTTTTTTCTTCATATTTATTCGTTGATAAAATGGTCTAGATTTATCATTTCCGTTTTAAATGGGGGACAAATGCGAGATATTTTAGCAATAGCAAAGATATATTTTTTTTTTTCACAAAAAGAAATTTCAATGTCAAATATGTAATATTTTGTATAGTATAGGGATAAATTTGGCAGAAGGAAAAAACTTTGGCAGCGCCAATATGATCCTAAACAAAGATTTTTTTTTTCAAGAGTATGATCATATTTATTTTTTAATTTGAATTTTTATTTTGTACAATTTGGATATTTTTATTTTGGTATATTATAATTTGTAATTTTATATAATTTTTAGATGTTTTTTTTATTTTTTGTAAAAAAATAATTTTAATTTTTAATTTTTCGATTAATCGAACCAAATAAATAAAAAAAATTGATTTGATTAATATTCTATTATTTAAATAATTTGATTAGATTTGATTAATTAAAATTTTAAAAATTTAATTTTCGATTATTTTATTTTAATTTAATTATTAAATCGAATCAACTGTGGCACACGCCAAAATAATCATAAACAAAGAAAGGGTATCACCTCCATGGTCAAAAGCTTCTCTTCACTATGTTGGGGTACCCCTGACTTTCATTTTACCTGCAGAAAAAAAAAAAAAAAGAGATAAGCTGCATTAAAATACCAAATGATATGATCCTTATCCTAACCGATGTTTGCATGGAATTTGATTCTACCTTACTATCTCTTTTTTTTTTTTGGGTTGAGTGCGCTGCAGCTTGAATTCTTACCCTGGCCAAACATCTGATTGGCCATGAATGTTCACATCAAGCTGTTAGCAGGATTTGACTGAATACATGATCATTAAAGAGATATAAATACTTTAGACTGGTCAAGAACAGGCATGGCAAAACATGTATGGACGTGCAATGGCTAGCAGATTTTCAACCAAAAAAGTCTTGATTGTGACCCCCTGTAGTTTTCCACGTGTAGTCCACCTAATGCAATAGCTAGGTAACTATCTCATATCCAATGGCGCTGTGCCAGATTTCTCATGTCAGACACTTCATAGTGAGTCGGGCCTAACAAGTAACTTGAAAGTTACAACGTTGTATGAATTATTCTTCAGTTTCTTAGCTAAACACTGCAGATATGAGTTAAGACATAATTTTCAATCAGACCTTGGGGCTAAGCAAGAATCAATGAAGTCCTTAAGTAAGAATATTTTAGATGAGAATTTTGATTGAACTGTACATTGTTTAGTTCATACTTTGTGCAGCATTTGCCGGTCATGTGGTCCCTGCCTGCATTGTTAACAAAAGATAAGAATGGTTAGTTGATATAATAATTGACGCTTGCATATAGGAGCATTATAACTCAGTTCAAAATAAATAAATAGTTAGACAACAGCATTATAGCTAAAGTACAGATAGTAGAAAATATCAGCTTTTAAAATAAACATTATAGTTTTAGAGCAGAAAATGCCCTGCAGAGACACTGGCATCCAGGGGAAGAGAAAGAATGGATAAGATTAATTTCAAGTGTAATACTTGCAATATAGGTATTTAATTGTGAGAGAATCAAGTTACATAATGTCAATTTTCCATTTTTCCGAATGATGGAAAAAGCAAAAATAAAAATGACAATGACTCATCCAGAGATTTTTTCTCGGATTGAATGAGGTGGAGCTTTTCACAAATAAATTTATTTTTGCTAATTGTAATATCCAAAATACAATGCAGTGTCCTTTCACACAGTTAAAGAAACAAATCCAAGAGAGATTCCCAGGACAGTTGCAATTTTACACTACAAGAAACTGGAAATTCAGGAAAGAATCCATTAGAAGAATCAATCATGGGTACACTGGATGACAATACCCATGCCATCAAACTTTCCTCAAGTAGTTTGGTGCAATGTGGGAACTGATCATCATAAAGGTGAAGAAAGAAACACAGAAAACTAAGAAAGAATGAATTCTGAAATCAGTTTCTCATTAATGTCGTTTGCTCAAATCCCCTCAATGTTATAGTTCCGATCAACTCCAAAAATAGATAATTATTTTACTCGTAGCATTAAACATGAAAGGGAAATAGTTTCAAATCTATGTAGAAACATATTAATTTCCATTTGGCTTGATATAAAATATTGCAATCTTCTTTTCATTATCATGTTCACAGCAAAGTCGATAAAGGACTACATTGTTCTTCAACTCAAAAATTTATATGGCATTGCTCGGGACATATAGCAAACTTTAACCAAGAAAGGAAGAGCATAAGGGGCAATAAGTAGGTAAACCATTAACGTGAAGAATCCTCAAGACTTCTACCATCAAAAAGAGTAGGCCATGACTAAACTCTAATTTTTTTGCAAAAGATCAACAATATAATGTCTTCACTGTCTAAAGCTACCTGAAAGTAGGAATAACTCTAATTTGAATTCCCTGGCCTATTACCGATCTAGGTAACATTAGGAAATCAATAACTTATAGTTAGTCAATAGTAAAACACCTTTTCCTAACAAGTTTTGAACATCTATAGTAATTCCTAGATTAGTCGATAAGAAACCACAAATTGGCCAACCACTTCAACTAAAATGGTAAACCCAGCACAAGTAACCATCAAAATATACAAGTTCTTCCACAAGTTATAACTTCTATCACCAAAAACGATTGCTTGCTTATTTTACAATTGCCAGTGTAGGTTAAACAGGAAGTGATTCAGTTTCCAACAAGTCAATTTTTTAAAGTTGTTGCTAAGTGGTAACATACTTTCAGAATGAGACAAGCTGCAAAAGAGCCAGTAGAAACACCATTATAGTTGTAACTTAATGCCTCTTCCAACAAGATTAAATATGGGACTGCTAAGTGCGCACCAAGTTAACCTATGCATGAATGGGTAAGAAGCAATATATCCCTAGTTAAAATGGATGCCATAAACAAAGAATGCGCATTGGCTGTGGCATTTCCAAGAAATCCCAACACGAATTTTGGGCCATCCAAATAAAAATGCCTGCTATTTTTAATTTTTTGGCCAAATCCGTATTGTGAGTATGATTTTGACTTACAAATCAATACAGCCTTAGTACAACCGACATCCTAATATATCTTAACAGTACAAGCTTGCTCGTGTCTCTATTGAAGAGGCAATAAGTGCAGGAGAACCAATTGCAATTAAAAGCATCAAATATCATGTTATGAAAAGAGATTTACAAAACAAAGATGTACAGAAAAGCGGGATTTGAAAAGCATAAGTTCTTTAAGAAATGAATAAACTTGGGGCGTCTTGTAGGCATAAATTAGAACAGGAACTTCTGTGCACCTGTATGAATTAATGAAGCATTGAAGCTGCAGGTTACACCAATGACCTGCCGTTGAGAGTTGAGCCTTAAATAGTATATGATAATCTACTCCTCCCAAAAGGAAAATCCCCTTTCTCTCACAACTGTTCTAGTTTCAGCTCGTCGAAGAAAATTTTTCTCATGATTAATTCTTCTAGAATTGGGTCTGATTTGCCTGTCTAATTGACTGAAATTCAATTGAGTACCTTTAGATTCTGTCATCTGACACTCAGCTGTTTGCTTATTGGATAACCATGTTTGGAGCATCTCATCTATTTTGGGGTCTGGCAATAATTGTTTTTTTCTTCATATCTATACAATATTCATAGGCTTTATCCAACTTTCCATTTAAGAAGAGTCCATGTATTAGCACAATATATGAGCTCCGATCAGGACCTACCCCATTCTCGATCATCTCATTCCACAACTTAAAGACATCATCAAACTGGCGCCATCTACAAAATTTTCTAATCAACATGATATAGGTATCAGTAACTGGTGGGCAGCCCATCTTTCTCATCTTTTCCAAGAGTGCAAAAACTTCTTCCCCTGACCTTAGAACCCGAAAGAATGCATGATAAGTTTGTATAGTCGGTGAGTGACCATGCTCTAACATCTCATCAAAGACCCCCTTAGCCTCATCTATTTTCCTTGCCTTGCATAAAGGTTTTATCAGTGAATTGTAAGTGACTGTATTAGGTGATATACCCTTCTCTTCAATTGTTTTCAAGAGATTGATAGCTTCCTTCACATTTCTACCTTTTGCAAGAGCATGGATGACAGAATTGTAAACCTTCCTGTCTGGTTCAATCCCCATCTCCTTCTGCTGGTTATACAGCTTGAGGACCTTGTAAAGATTACCTGACTTTGAGTAGCAAGATATGATACTTGCATACGACACAACATCATATGGGATACGCCTCTTGCACATTTCCCTCCATACTCTTTCTGCTTCACGAGGACTGCCAATTACATTACACCACCCATTTAGAACAATGTTAAAACTCTTCGTGTTAAATGGAAAGACTTCCCTGTTACAGAACATCAAGTGCTCAGCATCTTGCACATTCTTGTATCGGCATAGAGCAGATAAAAGACTCTGAAACTCCTCAATGCCCACATCAAATTTAAATCTTTTATACGCATAAAAAGTGTTTATAGCCCTGCCAACATCATGAACTGCACAATATTTCCTGATCAGGATGAGCAAAGTCTGTGGAGTGACAAGAGATGTACCAGTCTTAACACCTCTCATCTCATCGACCAATGCCCATGCTGTATCAAACTTTCTCATTTTACCAAGAATAGAAATCATAGCATGGTATTCACGAACACAATGTGCATAACCCGCCTGCTTACCAGCCCACAGAAAGAAAGTGAATGCAGCCTCCCAATCACTTCTTACTCTAGATAGTACTTCTAGCACCAGCTCTTGCGAGACCTTAACTTCGCATTGCTCAACCCTGTTTTTCATTTCCACAGCATTGCCACCTAATTGATGTAATATATTCACAATTGTCCTCACATCTTTGGCAAGATCACCGCTTTTTAAATCCAACGGTGTAATGTTATAATCACCGCGGTGCTCATCAAGGTCACTGTGATCACTATCAATAGAACATTTTTCTCGGTGAAACTTAGGGGCGGTATGGTTTTCAAGATCTGAAGAAACGATAGAAGAGAAAGCAACAGAAAAATAAGAAATCCAGAGCTTCTTTATAGTGGTTTCAATACTTGGAATTGCAGACGGGACTGGTTCTGTATGAGAGGGAAAGAGATGGGTGGGAGCAGAAACTGAGAATTTACTCAACTTGGAACAAATAATTCTAACAGCCCGCATTTTGTAGTACTTGATTGAACTTTCAACGGGAAGCGACGAGCATAAATATAAGATCAGTAAGCGGGCATAAACTGTTTGTGAGAATGACTGAATGAAGAAAATAATTTACTCTCTACTTACAATGAGAATCGGATGAATGAAAAAGGATGTATTTCAGTCTGAGCTATGACGGTTGGCTACTCATTCACAAGCATGTAGTTGGATTAGAACAGATTAAAAGCAGCAACAGCTGTTAGACTACTCAAATTGCTTTGCGCCATTTTTGTTAAGCTTTTGCGTTTTTATACTGGCGTACATGGGCAGGTGGCTTTCTGGGTGCTCTCATGGCCAACAAATTGGGCCGGACTAGTATGCAAGCCTCTTAAAATGTTAATTGGATTGCTCTTGCTGTGGGTTTTGTGTATTGTTTTTTTTTTCCTTGCCCACATTTTTGGCAGGTTAAACTGAGTGCTTTTAATTTGTAATTTCTAGTTAATTGATAAGAATATTAAAAATATATATATTATTTTCTTGCTGAGATTTTATTTCTCATTTTTAAAGTAAAATTTGATTTTGAGATCTTATAATGTTTAAGGACACTGTAACACTGTCTGAATTGAAACACTATGTTATGTTTTCCCCGTGAGATGAGAATAGCTTTCAATTAGAAAGTAATTATTAGTAATGTCAACTTCAAGCTTAATTGTAGTTCCAAACTTTAAAAAGTAAACTTGAAGCCAATTTACTAGGTGGGTAAGGCCAAATCAACTCTTGCAAGTTGAAGTATAATATAACTTTGAATCAAATGTCAGGCCACATGAGAGTTTATTCAATCGGGAATTGCGTCTGATATGAAGATATTAGGCTTTGAGTACAATATAATGCATTGGTATCATTTGCAATAAAAATGAACTAATTGAATTGAATCATTATCTCAAAAATCATAAATCGGAACACTTCGTAATTACATTACAAATGATATAAATGAAGCTATTCTTTTCTCATTATTTTCTTGATATATGGCCAAAAACTACTCTGAATTTCAACTTGCTAGTGACTTCTGAATAAACTCTGTAGGCCTCTTAAAAAATGCCGATGTGCCATGGATCCACTCGCTAATGCTGATGTAATTTAAGTCATTTTGATATTGACAAAGATTCTATAGCGCTACCAAGTGGCCATGCAGCTTCAACAAGGGAATCACGATACTTCACCTGCTTGACCAATGTGATCTCGTGCCATTTGTCAAGAGCTATCCACGAAGAACAGCCAGAAAATAAATTATCAGAATCTTAGCATAACTTTTAGAAATAGCTTTGATAACTTGCTCTTGTGCAGATCACTTACCAAATCCATCTACAAGCAATGTATACTGGTAGACAAGATCCATACATAGATACGGCAGGTCACCCTCATCTACCTGTGGATATTTGGATTTTGCATCCACGAGTTTGGTTTCACAAGCTTGCTTAGCTGCCTCCTCAAAATCCGAAGGACGAACTTTGGCAACAGGTGAAGCAGGATTAATAAATCTTGCCTTTTAAGTACCAACAAGGTCATTAGCAATGCAGTTTTCAATAATTTCACGCAGAAACAAAAACTAAGAATTATGGATACCTGGGCAGCCCTGTCAAAGAAAAATGAAGCAACAAACAGATTCCTTTGTCCATCCCCACCTCCACCATTCCATACTCCGCCAAATGTGCATTTCATGTGTGTACATGCAGATTCATTAACTTTGAGAGCCTTTAAAGCAAGACTCCTGCATTCTTCCATGCTTGAACCAGAAAGAGAAGCTGAAGCTTTATAGCTCGCTCCTCCATAGTTGTAAGTCTCTTTATTTAAAAAGGCAAAGATAATTTGTATCAGTTTCCATCAGACCAAATTACATGCTATATTTTTCAATCTATGATGTTCCTAACCAAACTGCATTGGCATTAGTCTGCATGTGCATTTGTGCACGCACCCATGTGTGACAGAGGCTCAGATCAATTATTTGTGAGCGACACTGCCAACACATTTTCGTGATCAGTCTAACAAGTGATTAGATGTAGCTATGACAATAAATAAAATTACGCTACCCAAGAAATTGTCACAATTTTGATAACGTTTTCAAACATAAAGCATACCAAATTTAACTTAACAAGTTCATTTAGTATCCTACTTCTGAAAGTCCCACACTACAAAATTTTAACAACTACCATCCCACGGTTTTTTTTTTTTGACCGCTGCTACCATTCCACTTTTTTCCACAAAGCATACGGATACCATAGAATGGTATCAACCAGAAACTACGAAATAAAGAAGCATATACGATTTTACTGTGCTATATCAAGTATGAAATTGCATTATGGCCTGAAATCCATTCTCAGATATGCTGAATTCATATCCAAAAATCTTATTTATAAAGGATATAAAACTTCTTAAAAAGCATGTGGTACAACAGAAAATATAAAACCGAAGGACATCCTTACTAACAGAAGAGTAAAAAAGAAAAGTTCAAAGTTTTTCAATATACCATCATAACCATCCAAGATACATGCATTGTCAGAGCCTCCAGAGACCTTTAAAATTTCTGCACGAGCTGCTAGTAAGCCATAGTGAAGGTAACTGCATACGCAAATTTTAGAACCTATTGATCAGACTTTTAGATATATAATAAGCTTGAGAAAATCTTGAATCATCACCCAAAAAAAAAATAGAGGAAGAGAAGAATGAGATTCCAGAGTCATGGAAGTCCCCTGATGAATTTGAAATTTGAAAAAGAAGAAAAAGGAAATTCCAGTAAGACAATAATAAAATCCACTTTTTGTAAATATGAGAGAAACCTGTGAACATAGAGGTAATAGACTCTCCCCATGAGATTCATTTCTTTTACATATGTATCCTCTCCATCTGACACCCTTGGAGCCTTTGCAGCATCTGCCTTAGAGATAGCATATGCCATTTGGACAGATCCACCACCGAGATCAACAACACCAACTGTATCAGCGTATGACTTGCCCAATTTGCCTAATAGGTAATTTATTGTCACCTGCAAACAGACAAGCAACAAAAGAAAAATAAAATATAGTTACCCTTGATTTATCAACTTAATTATGAAGCCATGACCTCTTAAATGCACTGAATTAATATATTGGCACTTTTGTTAAAGTGTAGATGATGGTTCTTTAGTTTTGAAAAACAATGTTTGTTCATCATAATGGCAAACACACGACAAGGCTAAGGGTTGCAATATGGTGATGTTGCATATAAATTAAAATCAAGTGCTCTTAAATCCTAGAAAAGCCACTAACATAACTGGAACTAATCTGTCTAGAGCAATTACTGACAACTCACATGAAAAGATAATGGAAAAGTAGTACAGGAAGCAGTACGTTGCTATTTTATCTTAAATATGCTAAAGCAGTTTCTCCAGGAATCAATGGGATTAAAGCAGCTCCAAATAAATCAGCCGGTTTAAAAGCAGTTTTAACAATGGCAAATTGCAAAGATTTTATACTTGGGATTCACACAGCTAACTTGTAATTTGTCATGAGCATACAGAAATATCAATCTGTGATATGCTCTACTAAATGACCATGGCTAACCAGTTCCATTCTATTTCAAAAACTGACAGATAAAAAGAACCTTTCTGAACAGCCAGGATAATGTAACTCAGGCTAGGGAATTGCAACTCTGGACTTTTCTGAAGGAGCTTTAACATATATAAGATTTATGAAATATTGAGGCATACACGCATGGATGTGCAACTGATAGTTGATTGAAATTAGTTGATTGAAATGGGTAAGAAATATAAAGCAGAAAAGTTTTCCAGGTTAAAAGATATGGCCCGAATTTCTAAAATGTTCACAGCCTGGGTAAAACCTGACTAGATGGATAAACTTGTCTAGACATTACTGTCTCGGCCATTCTCTGACCAAAAAAAAGGTTGCTTGAGAGACATCCAATACAGAAACTATTGGCCCCTAAAAAGAGAATTGTTAAATGTTCAATATAGGGATTATGGACACCATATAGATGCTACACTGTTATATCCACTTATCACACTCTAGACCTAGTTAACACTAATGGAACATATCACCTAAGACTGTCTGATGCTCTATTTATTTCCATAAATATTTTTGTGTAATATTTGCATTGTTCCAAAAAAAAAAAAGAGACGATAGAATTAAATTTTGTATGACAATTGTTGTAAAGCCTTAATCAAACAGAAAATTGCATGATGAAGTCAATGCAGCATGGAGCATACCCATTCATAAGAGCCTTCTTGAGAGCCATCCAGAACAGTGACTCCATCTGCCTCAGATTTCAGAGTACTCCTATCTCTCAGAAGATCCCTAACCTTGAAATAGGAAATTCAAACGGCTATAACCACTAGTTCATTACAAAGCGTTGACAAAAGAAACGAACAGAAATCATATATAGATTTACCGCATCCAAAATTCGATCAGATGCATCACCTTCCAATGCCCTTAATCCTGCAGTAGCCTGGACAGACATGAAAAGCCATTAATCAGTGTATGAAAATGCCAGTGGCTTTAATGAAGTGCCTCCAAATAAATGATATCACAATAACCAATCTGAATTTCACCTACCCCAACTCTGACAGGTGTCTTTGATCGCAATTCTTTGGGCACAACACTTTCTGCTTTATCAAGCAATGAAAGTAGAGAATTCGCAGCAGCCTGTGGGTCACTTGCATATTTGCTCAAACCCGGTTTAATCTGTATTGGTACCAAACAGGTCAATTACCAAACCCTAATCAAACTGACTGCATTTTAAACTAAACTGCTAATCCAACAAAAAGTAATTTTCCAAAATATTAACTCAAATGAGTTGAACTTATCAAACGTTTCAATATAAGAAGATGCGAAAGCTAACTGCAATGCAAATACTTCACTGACTCTTATACCTCAATATTAACCATATATATATATATATATATATATATATATAAAGAAAAAACCTTCAGATCTAAGTTAAAGTTCGCTAGTACAAAGGAATAGAACAAATTAAAAGTAAAGAAAGCAGTTAATCACCTGAACAAAAAGCTCGAGATCTTTACCAATAGGGACAAGATCCGTATTCCGATCAAAACAATAAACATGCACTCTACTGCCAGAACTTCCGGCATCAAAAATAACCGAATATCTCTTAGAATCTCTTGACACCTTCCTATTAGACTCGACCTCTTCCATGACAGCCGTTGGGGAGCGAGTAGGCATGAGAAACAACACGAAAACGATCAAGAGAAGCGGGATCGAAATCACGAGGAGAACGCTCCGGTACCTATGGATCTTATCAGACAAGGACTCATGTCGTGGCACCGGGCGCTTCATCTTTTCCGACGGCAACTGATGGAGGAGGAGGTGGTGGTCGGAGTGAGTAGGAGAAGTAGTGGAGGCAGAAGAAGTAACGCCGGTACCAGTAGAACCGCCGGCTTCAAGAAGTTCGGCGGAAGAAGGTGTACGATAACGGATCTGGCCGTTGGCGGCGGCGGTTGCCTTCAAGGACTGCGCTGGTTCCTGTGATGGATCCAGCTCTCCTTGTTCAGTAATCTAAATATTGAAATGAAATTGAGTAAAATTTTGTTGAGAGAGAGATGGATATGGCGTATAGAAATGAAATGAGGAAAGATCTAAGCGCACATAGAAATGGCGTGAAAGGGAAGAGGGAGAGAAACGACAATGTCGTTTTTAGTAGCAGTCTGTGTTTGTATTTTGTGAGTTTTAAGTGTCAGTTATTGAACGAAGATTTTGGCATGGAGAAGAGAAATGAGGAAGCAGGAAGTTAATTATGGATTGGAGGGAGAGGAATGGAGACTTTCAATGGGGACTATATTATTTATTTGTTATTATTATTATTACTACTTTCTAATATATATTTTTATTTCATTTTTAATTATTTATTATTATTATTATTATTATTATTATTATTATTATTATTTGGGTTGAGAAATTACTTTTGGTGTAAGTTTAAACAAAGTGGAAGTTGATATGAATATATTTGTCGAGAAAAAATTTTAAATGAAGTTGATGGCCATAAATTTGGGATATTTTTTTATAATATATATTTTTTTTAAATTTACAAAATTGAAATTTATCCAAAATTAATTATGAGTTTTTGGTAAGTTACATAACCATGGTATTAGGAAGCGGTTTCAAACATAAAATTTATCCAAAATTTTTGATTTTTTTTATCAATTTGTGTCAAATTTTAATATTAAAATAATAAATAACATTCAAAATTAATAGCGGTCCCTTTTAGTCCAGTTGGTATATATATCTCAGTAAATTTTTGCAGATGGTGCGAGTTTAAATCCCACCTGCAATATTTGTTTATTTACTTAAAATTTCATGCTTAACCCATATAAATAATTTTTTTGTTATTCAAATTATATAAAAATTATAAAATAAAAAATGCATAAATATTTTCTGTTGAGAACATGCAATCACGGAAAATTGAAAAATTAATGTCCGAAATATTATAGATTAATTTTTTTAAAACTAAAATATAAATAAGATTATGCGTTGTATATATCTTATACCAATTTTTTTTTTTTTTCAAATTTCCTTTGTTTAGCTCGTCGTGCACTCTAACGGATACTTTACGAGAATTTACGTAAAGTAGAGGATATATTTAATTAAACTAAAGCATTAAACAATAAAGTTAACAGCACATGACTATCCTCAAAGTGCCACAACCTTAACCCTTAGGTTCAGTCTGAAGAAAATGCTGCGAAAACACTCTGGTATTCTACTTCTAGCCATGATGGCTAACACTGCTAGCCTGCGACCTTCTACCCATCAAGACAATCAAATTTAAATATATTTCATGAATTTATTATTTATGAACTAAATGTAAACAGAACAGGAAAAACAAGAAAAAGAAACAAAGACACTAAAAGCAACTTAAAAATGATGGTCCTAACATTGAGATTCAATGAATAAGATGGTCCCACATCGAGCAATAGAAAACCAAGAAAAATTTTTCTTCTTTCTTTTATATTTTTTCTAAATGAAAAATATTATTACAAACACCACTAGTTAATTGTGCTCTTTCAGTTTTTCTTCTGTTTTGGTGATGGCGGAGGGAAGATCAGGCGGAAGACCAAAGCAGCCAATATTGCTCCGGTGAAAGGGCAAATCCAGTAAACGTAGAATTGCTCCCATGTGCTATGCCATTTGTTTATGTACGCCCACCCAAAAGCCTGTCAAATAACAACTTGTGCTTTCAGTTAGGCCTCTTTGTGATTATTGAAGTATTATAAAAACTGCTGATTCACAAAAGAAGAGATCATCTTTCGAAAAAACAAGAAGAGCAAAGTGATGATATTAATGCACATGCACGTGACCAAACACTTTTACATTGTTTTGTTGCAGGTTATTTGTGTACATGTATGTTTATCGTAGGTTTTACTTGGGGAAAGACTAGCATTCGGCAAAACAAAAAGATTTCATATGAACCTATCTTAGACCACGATAAGACAATTATGATTAGAAGCCAAATTGAATTTTCACAAGGCATGTAGAGAAGCGTGGGGCAAAGGGCCAAATCTATATCCAAAATCAATAATCAAAGATGATTACAATAAATAAAATAGCCTAGTTATGCTGATTGTATGGCCTACCACGCACCAAATCAAATCAGCAATTAGTTCTGTGAGGACTGTGATTCGTATCATGCATTATATCTACTAAAAGACCATTAAATCTCTTTACATGAGAGCAATCTGATTTTATCGTGTATGGCTCAATTCTTAGCTACACAAAGACTCTACCAAAGTTCCCTAACGCTAACCCAAGGACTTGAGAGAAAAGAGATGCTAACACATAACCTCATGATAATGCATAAAGATGTAGCTGATTCATTATGTGATAAGTGCACCAGATAGTTAGGACAGTTGAGTTCAGGAAGTGCAAGTACCCAGTTTTTAACCAGATTACAACCCCCACAATGGCAGTACACATTCATAACAGAAAACTTCAATATCAGCTAAAATTGCAGATAGAATGATGACAAAAATTAATCGCAAGATGGAAACAGGTGGATCAACTGTTATCATCAGAGCTGACAAGAACCAACACACTAAATAGAAGAACTATCATGCATGATAATACATAACAGTGATTCTGCATTCAAATTATTTAACAGAAGCATAATTTGTTGGAAAATATCAACATTGCAACATCCAGACAGAGATGCATATAGTTAGTAAAGGTTCACAAGCAATCCAAATATCAAGACAGAAGAAAAGGAAAATTGTAACGATAGTCAGGTTACCCACATTGGCTGGGTTCATGGAAGGCCCGGTGTATTTAGCACCTGTGACAACCAGTGCTACAGTCACAACAGCAAGCAACCAATTCTTCACAAGCGCATTTTGAGGACCCCTTAGGATGATCCATAGAACAGCAAAGGTAATTGCAAAAGTCAGCACCCCCTCAGCAATAGCTCCAGTATGCAAGTCAACTTTCAAAGAAGGCCCTCCAAGCATGTGCTTATACTGTGTTGGCATCACCTCCAAGATAGCCATTGCACCACCTGCAGCACCTGCAGCCTGCCAAGAAGACAGTCCAAGCTTGCGTGACTCCTCAGCAGCGCACAGCTTAAGTATCAGTAGAATAAAGATACAATTTCTCGTTCACTATAAGGTTCATATTCCCTCTTTTTCCAGAGATGGGGTCACTGTTCCTTTAAAGTTCCCTTTTTTATAAAGATAAAGTTTAAGAGTTTCCTTTCAAAACTCTCTGGCAGATGGGTCATTCTAGACACATTCAGTCTCTATGCAGAACATAAAAGTAAATAGGCAACAATCATACAAAGTTGTGCTCTTGTTTCTACCAAAAACATCCCGAGACTTCAAACAGCCCCTGAATAAAAGAGGATTTCTTCATGAAAAAGAAAAAGGAAAAAAGAAGTAAAATTCCAAATATACACACAGATGAAACGAAGAAGAAAACAGAGAGCCAGCAAAATATGATCAATAAATCAATGGAATGAACACAGTAACAGAGGCAATTCATATTCATATATCAAGTTACCTGAGCAGGAAACCTGAAGGCCAAGGAGAAGAGACTATCATTGCCAATCCCAGCAGCGTAGAAAGCAGCATTACCAGTAGGATTGAAGCTAGCCCCCCCAAAGAGGTCAGCGATCAAACCAAACAAGAAAACAAAGACAAAAACAAGAAAAGTAGAGATTAACAAATTGGCCCAAAGCAGGTGATGAACCCCAATCGCGGTAGCTATCACAGTGGTAAGAAAGCCAAAGAGTGAAGAACAGAACACCCACATAAACGTCAACACTCCATCCCCAATCGCTGCCTTTATCGCACCCATCGTTAATTCTGAAGCTCTTGATAGAGAGATTTTTAGTATGTATAAGTAGTTACAGACAGACTGCAAGGCAGCAACTGGGTAGAGGGAATTTTGGCGTTCGGTAGGATTTGGGATTTTGTGCAGATCTTGGTAGGGACTTGGAAAAAGGATTGAACTTTTCAAATGGGATTTTGAATTTTTTGCTTTTGGGGTTCTGGGTTTGAAGGGTTATAAACTAGAAAATATTGGGAAAACAAATGGGGTGATTGTGATTTACCTAACACAAAGACGAGGAAGGTGGAGGAGCAGAATTGTTAATCATGATGCATTAGATAAGCTCTCACTGCTATTCAAAAGAGAAAAAAAGGGAGTTCGGTAGATCTATCACTTCATCAGTTTTAGTTGGATGGATGACAATCGAATTTTATTAAGTCTGACTATTCGATTTTGATGGAAACAGAAGGAAAATTCTTCACTTGTAATATTTCTATCTTAATTATATATTTATTTTATGTATTATTTTATTTGTTCTCTTTATTAGCGCACATTTTTGCAAAAGGCAAAAATTTTTACAATTCATAATAAAAATGCATCCCTTTTTGAGTTAACTTAAAAAGAGATATTAATAGATAGATATAGGATCATATATGAATAGTTGTGATCGAATTTGAAATTAAATATAGATAGTATGATGTTAATTTTACACGTGTATACAAATAAATTTTGAATAGTTTAAATAATAAATGAGTTTATAAATAGATATATAAATTTTACAACTATTCTACCCGTTGCTAATTTTAGTTTCATTTTACTGTTATTATTTTTAACCTAAAACACGAAAAAATGTTAGGCGGTTACTAACCACCCTAGCTAGGGATGTGCAATGATCAATTTAGTTCAATAATCGAACAAAAATAAACGAAAATTAAAATTTTAAAATTTTGATCAATTAAATCAAATTGAATTATTTAAATAATTGAATGCTAACCGAATTAAATTTTTCGATCGGTTCGATTAACCGAAAAAATAGAAATAAAAATTATTTTTTTAAAAAAGAAATATTATATTTAAAAATTATACAAAATTATAAATTATAATATACTAAAGTAAAAATATTTAAATTGTATAAAATAAAAGTCCAAATTAAAAACACAATTCTAAAATATATAATAAATAATACAACAAAATCGTTAAATAAATTTTTTTATTTAATCGATTTTCAATCCAATCGTTAAAATTCCAAATTATCACCTAAAAATATAAATTAATAATTGATAAATGTACTCATATAATTTGCAACTCAAAATTAGATAATTTACATGTACAAAATAATTATTCAATTAAAAAATTCAAAAAATTATCTAATTATATATAATTTCGATCAGTTCGATTTTTCTTACAATTTTCTTGTTCAAAAACCGAACCGAACCGAAAAATCAAACTTTTTTAAAATTTAAAATTGAAATCGAATAAAAAATCAAACTAAATTAAAAAAATCGATATGTTTAATTCAATTTGAACCGAAATTTGCTCACCCCTAATCTTAGCAAATAACAACAATGGTGTTGTGATAAATGTTTTTCCTACTTTCGGGTTCTAACTTTTTAGTATTGTCATTTTTTTGTAATAATAATAATAATAATAATAATAATAATAATAATAATAATAATAATAATTATTATTATTATTATATTGTCCAATAAACAAATATTGTTATTATAGCACACACTAAGTACACAGGACTTTTAGGCCCTTCTCTATATCTACAAGACGTCGTTTATTTTCTGGATAATATGTAAAACTTTACAAACTATCAATAATAAGTTAGCTTGCACGCTTCAACTAATGGAATATTGTATTGTTGCTCTGTGTACTAATATAAATTATATAAAATATTCCACATTAAAGTATATAAAATATTTTTAAAAAATAAAAAATCAGATTTAGCTATTCATATGCCGCATGTCATTTGTGTAGTTAATAAATTAATTTGATACTTTTAAAGCATTTAAAAAAATAATATAACATTCGACTTGTTGAATTGTATAAACTATTTTCTATTAATAGTTTTAAATGATTTTTATATATTTTTAATATAAATTAAATTTTTATTTTTAATTTTCTATTAACAATATAAAAAAATGAGTTTTATAAAATATAAATAAAATAATAAAATTTTAAATTATACAAGATGGAGTAATTGAGATGAGAAACTTGTTGCTAAAACTTTGTGATTGGGTCCATTTAAAAGGAAAAGAGTTAGACAATGAAATACGTACTTATCGAGTTAACATTGTAAACCATTAAAAATTCTTAGGAAATGAAATCCTTATTCAACCAAACATTATAATTCAAATTAGAAATTTACATTTGAAAATAATAAAAATAAATGTTCTGGCTATACGTGGCAAAAAGGTTAGATTAGATGAATTTAGGTTAAATTATAAACGAACCATTATCTATAAGTTATCATTATTTATAAATTATTAATGGGCCAATGCTTAAATAAAACGGATAAATTTGAATCGATTTATGAATTTGTTATATGTTGATCTAAATAAATTGCATGATGACTCAAATATGTTGTGACCTAAATGGAGGTTTAGTGGCTCAAACGAATCTTATAATAATTCTAACTAGCAATACGGTGAGTCAACTCTTTTAATTTTTTTTAATAGTTTGAGCTGCACTGCACGTGATAATTTTATTGTAAAAAAAATTACAATAATAATTTTTAATAAATATATTCTTAAAAAATAATAAACTCAATTATTTCGTGAACGTAATTTTTTCTCTTGTCATGGTATTTCTTTTTTTAAAAAATAAAATTTTATTAGGGAGATTCAAAAGAAAAAGAGAAAATTACCCCAAATATCATATTTTTTAACTTTTTTTTCAAAAAATACAGCCCTTTTAACTTTTTTTCATAAATCTTACTTTTTAAAATCTTATTTTCAAGAATACAATTTTTTTTTATCAAATTGAAAACTTCCTTAGCTTTCTCTCTTCAGGATTCTCATCCTCCTATTCATTCTCCGGCGATCTATTTCTCCTTTCACCTCACCGGCAATTTCTTTCTTCTTTCACTTAACTGGCATATTTCTCTTTTTCCGGCAATCTAGAATTCTCTCTCTGTTGTCGGTGCTACAATTCTGGTTTGATCTGTTGGTTGGTGCAGGGTAGCGAGATGTTAGTCGAGTTGCTATCTAGAGCAGGGATGGAGGAGATCTAAATATCCAACGAGTTCTTTTTTTCTTTTTCTTATTCAATTGAATAAGTTTTGTTGTTGGATTTATGGATTTCTATTTTTGACTTTGCTGCTTTGCACGTACAGTACCAAGCGAGGTGCTAGAAGAGCCTGTCATCTCTTGTCCAAGTAAACTAAGTTGCAATTTTGGTTTCTATAAATATAGCTTAGATTGATGCATATGTGACAAGGGAAATATAATTTATAAGCGAATTTTGTGAATACTTTTTTATGTTTTTATCAAATTTTAGATGTTCTATTGATTTAAACTGCCTCTTAGATTTATTTCTCTTAAAACCAACTAGGAGAAAACAAAAACAAAAATGAATTATCTTTAGGCAATCTTATCAAGTCTCATTATAATACTTACGAAATTTGGTGTTTCGAATGAAGATTTGCTAAAAATTCATTAAATTTATCTTTGAAAACTGAATTGAAATTATTAGCATAAGCAAGAACTCATTCAAAAATAGAAAAAAGAACTTATTCAAATACAATTTTCTGTCGTCTCAGCAAAAATGGCATACCATGAGCAGTTGTCGATTCCTGACAGCATATTGTTGTTGTTTGTACTAATTCCTTTTATAAATTGTAATTAGACCCATCTTATAGTGGAAATGATTTTATATCATCTACTAGATTTGTTTAAAATTTAAATTTTAAAAATATTGTTTGCAGTGCTGAAGGAAAAGTCTGGAAGGTGTTGAAGGTAAAACCACTTCCAGATGGTTTTGGCCATTTCTTTAACCTCAGTAATCTTATTTGCTTGTATATCTTTAGAAATGAATTCTAGATATATTTTTTGCAGGCTGTGCATTAATGTGATGCATTAGTTTTTGTGTCAAAATCTTAAGATCTTAAAATTCTGAAATGTTAAACTATTGAATCCAATACAACAATGAAGTCAAGTCAATGTGCACAAAATATCTTTAGCCTTTAAGACATCTGATAATTGTGAATTATATTATTTTTAGTGTGTTTTTAGGTATTTAATTGAATTAATTTATTTTTAATTTAGTTGAATTATTATTTAATTGGTTGAATTTATGTTTTAAGCTTTAATTTTAAGTTTTGGTGTTTTTTAGGATCAAAATTGAAGAAAAAGGACTAAATTTTGGACAGTGCATTAGCACATAAAAGGGCTTCAAGGATTCTGGAATGCTTAGAATTGACAAGGGGAAGCAAGTTTCAGGGAATTGTGGTGGGAATTGGGTGCAGCAGTATCTGCTATAATTTACGGGTCTTCATCATCTTCCACAAACCCAAAGAGCTTGGAGGGGATAGAAGATATGATAAGTGAAGAAAAAAAGCAGTGAAACAACTAGTCCAACAGAGTCTGCAGAACAATATGAGGAGAATTGTCAACAGGGCCAATTTGCCACAAGATTTCGTTCCATCGGAGCATTTTAAGTCCTTAACAACTAGTTCAACTTTCAAAAGTTTACCATTTTAAGGAGATTGGATGCCACAAGGTAGGGTAGAGAACGAAGAGGAGCACCTCGAAGTTAGTCTTCTTATCATTTTCTAATTAATTGTTCTCATGGTTTCTTAGTAGCATTTTTAGCAGATGAATTAGCCATCAATATGTCAAATTTTGTATCATGTCAGTTTTGTACAATAAATATTTTAGTTTTCTTCTCCAATGTGCTCTATTGAGTTGCATAATTTTGACGAGAGTGTATTTGGATTCTGGAATGATGCACTGGACGAATCCAGGGTCAAAATTGATAATTATTTTAAAATGACATTTTTCCTGTGAACACACTGTGTACATCAAGTACACATACTGTGTACATTAAGTACACACTAATTTTTAGAGTAATAATAATAGTTCAAATAGTATACAAAAATAATAAAAATAAATAGGAAGTGGACACATTGTATACACAAATTAAACACACTGTATATACCAAGTACACACGATGTATACATCAAGTACACACAGTGTATACAGCTGATATACACGGTGTATACATGATGTACACACTGTGTATACATCATGTACATGCGGTGTATATAGCAAGTACATACTGTATATATAGCAAGTATACACGTATACATGGTGTATATAAAAAGTACATAATGTGTATACAACATGTACACACTGTATACAACAAATACATACGATGTATATAGCTAGTATACATTGTATATACAGCATGTACAACGGTGTATACAGGATGTACACACTGTGTGTACATCATGTACACAGTGTATATATTTAGTACACACTTTGTATACATCATGTACACATGATGTATACAACAAGCACATACAATTAGAATCATAATTCACAATTAACAAATATATACAGTAAAGAAAAATAAAAAATAATTACCTTTTATTTTTTGGAGACTTGAGAATCATAACTCGGTATTTTAATTGCACTATGATTTCGCTTTGTTTGTCTTGTGACCTTTAAGCTGGAACTAGCATCTCCAGTTTTATTTTTATTAATATTTTTCTTTTCATCTACTTTCTTGATGTTCTTAATTATTTGGAAGACACTTTTAAATTGAGGAGATGTACTTGATCGGATATTAATCATTTTGCCTGAGATTTAAACTCAATGTGATTTTATCAGGTTTTTGATACATTAAGTAAAAAAAAAATTTATACATGAAGTACACACAATGTATTAATAAGCACCGTTAAATCAAGTGAAATGGAATTTAGTCGTTCAATCTTCTAATATTGTTTACTTATATATACATCCGCTCACATTCAATTGGAGGGTGTGTATTGTAAGAAAAAATTATACACAAAATGTTTAAACATCACCTCATTTCCCACATGCTATAAGTAAGAAAAGAGAAATACTCTTAACATGAGCCATATCTTTGCAAATAGCAAGAGACACTGCCAAGATGGTATTTGCTCCAAGCTGAAATATAAAAAATAAAAAAAAATCTTATTGCACTTTATCAGCTTGTTGAAAAAAAGTTGCTCGTTGCACTTAATCAATCCATTTATTGCCTTTCACTTGCACCATGCCCATCCATTTACATGTCTATATAAGAGCAGTATGCTTAGTTGGGTCTTGCACAAGATAAGTTAAAAAGAAAAAACTTGTTGCTTGGGTCAAAATTAACAATTATTAACTCTATATTCTAATTTCACTGGAACATTGATCAATTAAGTGAGTTAAACTTAATATGAAGATACATAAACAATAAAAAAAAGGTGCAATTGAGCATGCCAAAAACTATTGTTGCTAATCAATGTAGGGCCAACAATTGTGTTCAAATTCTTGACAGCTTTCAATACACAAATTCAACAAATCATCATGCATTTTAGATTCACAAAAATAATAAAAAAAACACACAAAAATTAAATAAGAGAAAATAAATCAAGATGGAAGAAAAATACAAAAAAGCCATGGTATGCTTTTAGGTAGGATCCAGCTATAAAAGCTAAAGCATGCAAATATTATATATTATATACAGAGACAACATTATTATAATCCAAACTTTCTTAATGAAATGCATTATTATAATAAAGGAACATCAATCCTTGCATTAACCAAACAAATGCCATTTTCAGACGATCTTAAGCTGTATATACAAACATCGATCCTAAATAACACCATATGCCTTATAGATAAAGCGTAAATGAAGAGATCTCGCGGATGTTATTAATAATCCCATTTATGCAAAAGAAAAATAAATACATTAGTTCAACATCTCATTAATTCTGATTTTTTACCCGTGGCGTTAGCACTTTATCACGTAATGCCAATAATGGATCTTCTAAAAATGGAAATGGGTTTGGTGATGTGATTTTACATCCTTCTCTTCAAAAACGAATTCAACAATTGGCCAATGCAACTGCCAATACGAAATCCCATCAAGCACCGTTCCCGAACATGCTCTTTTATGGCCCTCCAGAAATAGCGAAAACAACGGCTGCCAGAGAGCTTGCTCGCAAATCTGTATGAGATTTATTTGATTCTGCCATCTTTTGTTTCATGCATTCGAAGTGCTATGATATTGCAAGAATAAAATAGCTTGTCTTATTGAGTCTCTACTTTCAAGACCATCCTGTTTTATTTCTTTCCTCAGCACAGTGGTTCTATGTTTAAACAGCGAATTCTGATTAATAGAAGTTTGTTTACTCTGCTGATGATTTTTTTTTTATTTTGCTTGTTTAATTGAGCATTAGATGTTGGAATACTTTGAATTCAAAATACGATGCATGCAAATGCATGGGCATATGGATGGCAAGAAAGTTTCTTACTTGTCAAAGAAATAAACCATAATGGAATATATCAATGAACTTTCTGAAGCCTAAAATTGGAACAATATGAGACATTTACAGATTCTTGGGATCATGCATGCGGAAAGGTAGTTCTAGCTGGTGTCATAATTGAGATTGAAAGGCGTGTTTGGTGATTTTTGAAATGTTCAGTATAAGATAATAAATAACTAAAAAGTTGTATTTTTTGAAAATGTAAGTTGTATAATTGATATTGAAAATTTAAAAAATTGTATTAATGAAAAAATTAGAAAAAATGTTGTATTTTTTGTTATTTTTATTTTTTTCTGTATATTTTTGTAAAAATCCCAAAGAAAAAAGGAAAAAAAATTCATGGGCTTTATATTGGATAGAAATGGGCCGAAAATTTAAATATAACGGCCTAAAGCTTGAAGAACAAATAATAAAATAAATATATGAATCAACAATAAATAATGAAGTAACGGAAATGAACACCGATATAGCCGTTGGTAGATGCAACGGCTATTTTTCTATACATCGCACTGGAACTTTTATTTTTCTTCCTTTTAAATATCTGCTTTAATTGAATTTTAAATTACTTGAAAAAAAAATCCAGTTCATCAACTTAGCTTGGATTTCCATATCAGAAATTCGAACCACAGATCATCACCTTGTTTCCATATTCAAATCTCAAATCAACACTGACATTACCATTTCTGCATCAAGTTTCAGATTGCGCCTTCCATTTTTTATTTCTCTGTGCTTATACACCGAAGTAAGCAGCGAAGTTGTTGCATTTCTCTTTCTAGCTGATAAAGGTAAGATTTTAGCTTCACCCATTTATTTTTTTCCTAGGTTTTGATCCTCCTGTGGAAGTTTTGTATGGTTGATACCTGATAAAAGTTACGGTTTTTTCAGTTAACTATTTACTGCTAGACTCTAATCAATATTTTTTGGGGTGCTGTTTTGCAGATCTGATAAGAAAGTTCAAAACTTTATAAAGAAAATGAATGACTTAATGACCAAATCCTTCACCAGCTATGTGGACTTAAAGAAAGAGGCCATGAAAGATCTTGAAGCTGGTCCTGATCCTGATCTGGAGATGGCAAATGCATCAAACACCATGGACCGTAACCTTGGTCTATTCCTTGAAGAAGCTGAGAATGTCAAGAAAGAAATGGGTTCAATTCGAGAGATTCTAGTCCGTCTCCAGGAATCCAATGAAGAAAGCAAATCTGTGCACAAACCTGAGGCCTTAAAATTGCTGCGCAACAAGATTAATGCAGACATTGTTGCTGTCCTAAAAAAGGCCAGAACAATCAAATCTCAGCTTGAAGAGATGGACCGTGCTAATGCAGCCAACAGGCGTTTATCTGGGTACAAAGAAGGAACTCCAATTTACAGAACTAGACTTGCAGTCACCAATGGTTTGCGCAAGAAGTTGAAGGAGCTAATGATGGAGTTTCAAGGGCTAAGGCAGAAAACAATGACCGAGTATAAAGAAACCATAGGGAGGAGATATTTTACAGTCACAGGAAAGCACCCCGATGAGGAAATCATTGAAAAGGTCATATCTGATGGCAATGGAGGTGAGGAGTTTTTGAAACAAGCAATACAGGAACATGGGAGAGGGAAAGTTTTAGAGACAGTGGTGGAGATACAGGATAGGCATGATGCGGCTAAAGAGATAGAGAAGAGCCTGTTGGAGCTGCACCAGGTGTTTTTGGATATGGCTGTGATGGTGGAGGCACAAGGAGAGCAGTTGGATGATATTGAGCACCATGTGTTGAATGCTAGCCATTATGTTAAGGATGGGACTAAAGAGCTTAAGGGTGCTAAAGAATACCAAAGGAGCAGCAGGAAGTGGATGTGCATTGGGGTTATACTTTTGTTGCTCATTATTCTTCTGATTGTTATACCCATTGCTACTAGTTTTAGTCACTCTTAGGGTGGGTGTTATGGAGGATTTAATGCCCTGTTATTCCTTCTGGTCTCTTTCTGGCTTCGATTTCAACATCTATGATACAGTCCTTGTTCCGGGACTGGTTAAGTTGGGAATTTTGTTTATTGGTTATTGGTTTATTCTTTTCCAAGTAATGGTAGTAAGTAGAAACAATCTAAAATGTAATTTGGAATTACAAATTCTAAGATATTTGAGTAACCTTCACTCTGCTATTGTATTTTCTTTCTGCCTTAAGACATTATAATCAGCAGACTGGAATTTCCATTCTTTCCTCGGATTCCTGACATACAGCAGTTCGATTCTTTACTTGTTCTTGATTTTCTTTTCTGGCTTCACCCTTCAGAATTTAGTGTAGAACTCGTAATTTTAGAGCCTGTTACTTCATTGCTGTTTTTATTGGGCTTCACCATGATTTTCTTTTCTGGCTTCACCATGTAGCTCATATTGGGCAGATGGCATTACCTGTGTGATTCTCTGTATTTTGAAGCTATGATTGAACGCCAAGCAAGCAACAAATTCAAATTCTAGATTTCGTGTTAGGATATATAAACGCAAAAATAGTTTATACTGCCCAACAAGTATAGGTACAAGTGTAAATCTGTAGCAACAAATATGAAATTGAATTCTATCTTAATTTCCTCAGTGGCAGTGCATCTCCAAAGAGTTTTTCCACCTCACTTGCTTCCATTTTCAGACCATTCAATACATCCATCTCTTCTTTACTTAGTTCTTTCAAGAAAAATTCCTCACCTTTTTGGAGCTCTTTGAGTCCTTCTGCTAACTTTTGAAACAAAGTCATTTCAGTCTTTCCCACCTTCTCCACCTGCCCTTCAATTTCTTCAACCTCTCTTATAATTGTCTTCTCGCCTTCCTCTACTGTGTTCTCCAGCCTTTCAACAAGGGGAGGCTCGGGACCACAAGTATTATCTGTTCTAATAAACTTGTTAAAATCTCGTCCTACACTTTTTGCAGCTCTTTCCAGTTCAGGTATGATGCTTTCTGGCAAAACTGCACTTCTCGTGTATACAACAGCACCACCATATCCATCCCATGCATCGTTCCTGCCTCGGTAATAAACAAATATGTAATCATCATTGCTGTGTTGTACCTTTGCCGACAGAATATACCTGGATGTGGCATATGATGCAGGTTAGTTATTAACACTGAATTTCAGCTAACTAAACAATGGCACTACTCAAAGCTGGAGCAGAAATTTCCCTCTGCTGATTACTTTTATGATTATTTAAAGAACTAAGGTCAGGAGCTTTGAAGGTCATGCACTTTTTCCTAGTTGAAATGCCTTTATCAGTGCATAAATGGTGTAAATGCATGGGTGAGTTCCTTTCACAATCTATGTGCTCAGTTATTATTATCCTCTATACAATGCTCAAACACCATTGCAATGACATGACATGATGAGCGATGATATATTATACACACAACAGCTGGAGCCTGAAGGGTTCAAATCTAGTGATGATTTTCAGAAAGAAATGGTGCACAGATTTTCACACATTTGTCAGCATTTTCATAGAATTAAGGCAATCAAGATCTCTAACCAATATTTCTCATCCCTCCATCAAGCAAATTTACAAAGCACCATTGCTCTGGACATAACGACAGCAACTCAAGCTCAGTGCCATATACCTTTTTATGCGAAGCATGTCAAATAAAAAGCCAAAGATTTTATGTGTCATCACAATCGAGTGCTTTGGAAGCGAATCTTTTGTCCCATTAGACCCACTCAATTGGAATTTCTGGAAGCACTTTGCTTGGACTTTTAGGCCATTATTCAATTTGTGCAGGCAGACTTAAAAATAGTTATTTTCACAGCCACAGCAGAAGACAAGAGTGATATGAAAGTAGTAGCAGAATAGGTAGAAGTACATACCAATCATCTTGATAGTGAAGATATTCATTGTCATGGTTGTAAAGTATTCCAGGCTGTATGGGATCTTGAAAAAATCTCTGCATAGCTGATCTAGTGAAAAAGCCACCATCTGGAGTTCGTATTCTCCATGACAAATTTCCCACAAGTTTGTTAGATTCTGTACGGAATTCATGCAATTGGCAGTCAAAAGTATCAAAGGTAGGATTTAGGCCACTGGTAATAAACCATTTCCCGCTAAAATCTGCAATGTTAAAGCTCTTTACTAGAACAGCAGGATCAGGAACAGGAAAATCCCCAATGTCAGATTTCTGAGGAACACACTTCTTACGTGAGACTGCACACTCATTGAATTCATCAACAACGCTGTTTTCAAACAGGTCCCCACATTTGATCTGCAAAAGTACAGGGTGCCCCTTATCAGAACAGCAATTTGCCTTCACTCTTCAGGAGCCAAAGAACCTGCTCAGCTGATCAATTTACTGAAAGCTGAGGATGATAGAGAGCCCCCTCTTATATAGGGCATTAATGTGGTGCAATAATTATTTGAAAAGCTTACAACAGAGTACTAAAGTTATATACACCAAAACCCACACATCTTTTTTTCAAATATTCCTTTTCTATGTATAGATTTGTAAAGAGAAAACATAACTAACCTGGCATTCGGTTTCATCAGGCCGGTTATTGCAAGTCTGAAGGCAAGCAATATTGGCAGCACATGCTGGATTTGAAATGCACTTGGCCAGTTCTAACCTAACAAGAGAATTAATAACCTGTTAAGCCAGATAAGGTGCTTGAGAAAGTTGACATATGGGAGTCATATTGAAGTGATAATTTTTTATGAGTTAAACCTGAAGGATATAAGTATAAGAAAGTTTTCTGTGAGAATCTCAGATATTTGATTTTGAGTACTTTCATTATTAAAGTCCACAGCCTAAGCTTCTTTAGGGAGGGAGGGTTAGATGTACACAACATTCCCCTTGCATAATAAGCAGTTTGAACATCGGAACTGAGGTCAAAATTGACCACACCTAGATTTGGATCAGGATTCATTCTCACTATTAACATGTTAATGGAATATTTGCAGAAAAAGGGGTTGTTACTTTAATTTTTACAAGAATATACAGTGAAGAAATTTGAAAACTACACACTTAATTTATATTACCTGCATTCCTTCAATAAGCAATTACAAGTTTTGAGAGCATCAACAGCATCAGCTGAAGGAATGATCAATAATGCACAAGCCAATACGCAGGCAACTTTCAAGAATTGCAATTGGCTCCCCTCTTTGAGGTTGTTCAAGATGCTCACCATCGGAAAATCAAGCATTTCTTTTGCCTTAAAGAAGAGTCAAAAGAGAAAGAAAACAAGTTCAGAAAGGAAGAGACGGTCGATAACCAAAGCAGCTCCATATTTGGAAGGGAAAAGAATCACATTTTGGGAGCTACCTTAGTTATACTTGCACCAGCATTACACAATGATGAAAACTGCTTTATCCAGCCTGAGAATTGATGTGAGCATCTTAGCTCGAGCCGACCATAATTCCTATGAGTTCTTATCAACTGAACATAACTTGACTTTCTGATATTGGGCTGAAATTTTAACACAATTGTCCTCCTCCAGTTGTATCTTTCATTGCTTGCAATCCCTGATCTGATGCATGGACTACTTATACTTTCTTCATGAGATAAGAAGATAGAATTTGCAGCACATGCCATATTTCAGTCTCTGGACCCCCAATTCCTATCTAAAAACCACAATATTAGTATGGTTCAAATTCTGATTTCCCTTGGTCCAAATCGACAAACCCACTAAAAACTTAAACATGCAAAAACATTTACTTTCCCCACAATCTGAGGAATTCTCAAAAATAGTTCTACAAATTAAGCGAATTATAAATAAACCCACGAATACATTTGCGGATTCAAGAATAAAAACGACAAAAACACATCCTGAATTGGGTTGCTTGGCTGCTTGGCATATGGAAAACTGAACATTCTCGAGAAAAGCAATCAACTTCCTCAATTTCATTAACATTCTCGCATTTTCAATAAAATATCGAACCCAACTCAGGAAAAAGAAGCCTCAGCAAAAAATATTTAATTAAAATAAAAATGCTTTAGGCAATAACTAAAGAACATGGCGGCAGGCTTTCACTGTGAAATGGTTCCATAACACAGAGAGAGAGAGAGGAGTGCTGACCTTGAAGAGGAGTTGGCCTTTTTCATGAGAGGTTTTAAGGGCTAATAATGTACGTTGAAAAGATTAACAGAAGAAGCTTATTGGGAAAAATGGCGCGGGCCGAGCGAAGTTGGATAAGAAATTCGTGTGGAATATGGTACCATAACGTGTATCCAAGCCATTTCTTATTTTTTTTTTCTGGATTGGGTTTGCTTGTACAGAGTTTATTAGCCCATGGCCCACCACTTTTTATGGTTTAAAATTTCAATAAATGGGATTGGGCCTTAAATCTTAGTGGTCAACAACCAATTTCACTGAAAAATTATGATATTTTTACATACTCTACAAGGGTATATAGAATTTTTATAAATAGATCACAATATCATGTAAATAATAATTTTTATAATCTATCTTAAAGATTTTTTTTCTTATGTGTGGAAATTTATCATTAAATTTTTCCATAATTATTTTAATTTAAATGGAAAATTTCAAAAAATATATACACATACTTTAATTTATAATTTAATTTATTTTTTACAAGAGATGTACACATAATTACAAACATCATTAGATGTAATCTAAGTTGAAATATCTTGTATTTTTAATCGAGTGTTATCACCATGCAAACTTACAATAGTTTATATTTTTAATTAATAAGATAACGTGACCTTGCCAAAAAAACATAAATATTTTGATAATCAATTAATTAATTCCTTTCTTCATGATTCAAATTGAGCCAATTAAGTACCCTTGAAAAATTAGAAAAAAAAAAGGTCAAATAAGCCTTAATTTAACCATCTACTCTACTCAATTGACAGAACACTCAACTAATGAACTTGTGACATATGAAAATGCTTATTAAAAGAAGCGAATCATAACGCGAATATGTTAATATAGCTGAAATAAGTAAAATAATTTATCTTAATTAAGGTTTATTTAACTCAATTTTGAAGGGTAAAATTAGCTCAACTGAATCATGGGAGCTTAATTAGCTTAGGATAAACTTAAGTGTTCTATTTGACCAATTGTCCTGAAAAAACAAGTCTTCCTCTGTTGGTGACATATTCTTCTGTGATTGCCGTGATATTCCCTGTCTAGTGTCTACCGATCAGGCAGACATATTCCTTGATGCGGCGATGTGATTAAAATAAAAGAATTAGTTCAAAAACATGATTAGATCAAATATAAAATTAACAAGTGTAATTAAATCAATTAGTGATACTAACAAAGACAGAATAAATTAATTAAACTTGATGTAACAATCACAAAGAATCTCGAAGCTCGTAATTTCAATTAGAGACAGAAGCTTAAGCATTTTTCTACTGTGGCAATAACAAGAAAAAAATAAAAAATAAAAAAGCTAGCTGTAAACTAATCGCCACGAAATTAATAGAAATGTTCGCTTTCCTTATCGGACGATATTTGCTAGGGGAATTGATGATCTATAAGTAGATGATTACACCGTGGCCAAAGAAAACTTTCTGTTAATTAACTTTCCTCTCTCAGCTTCAGAATATAGGCTTATGGACTGATCTTTCAAGGCAGCAAGCTCACAGAGAGGGGACATGATCAGTACACCGTACCCTTCGCTGAAGCTTGCCTTCTGCATAACTACTTTCTTTACTCTTGCCTTCTCCCAAGATCACCCTTCCCCGGATGATCCAGGTTTCTTTATCCTTTTAGTTCACTATAAAGTTCACGCATAATGCGCACATTTAAATTTGCCATAAAAACCTTTTTAAACGTCTTAACATGACATGTCAAAAAATTACATAAGACACTTCGAAGTCGTAAATTTTGCTATTTTCAGACACCTTTCTGTTGATGTGACGTTGATGTCATCATTATTAATATGCGATGCTTGCAGCATTTTGTACAGAGTTGAACTTCACCAAATTCCCTTACCAGCCAACAGGCGAGTGCATGGGCAATCAAGAGAAAATCTTGATCTTGAACAGCATTGGCACCACTCTTTGCTGTCGAAACGTGCTCAATGTCTTAACAAAAACCTTAGCTTGGCGGGTATTCAACAACCATAGTGATTACCCCTTTGTCTCACAGGATAAATGGCTGAATTGCAACGGTGGTTTTCGCAGACAAAACTCTGTTTCGCCGTATTTGTGTGGCTTCGGTTATCTTTATAATGGGAATTCCGCTTGTTCGAATTTTTCGTTATCATCAGTCAAGGATAATTTGCATTACAAGAATGCAATAAATATGTGTTCCAGTTTTAGTTCTTTTGATGATGCATGCTCTAACTGCACTCGGGCAATCATGGATGCGGCAAATGATTTATTTGTGAGTTTAGGTGCAGGCAATGATGACAGTAGTGCAAGGACAACATGTGTAGTGGCAATGATCATTTCCATTGCAGCTGCAAACATTGCTAATCCATTTGTTCTCGATGATTTCTACAGATGCCTGCCTTCCTTAGATCAATTCAGTAAGGATTCAATGCCTCTCTATCAGTATTGTTCCTGCAGTTCAATTTGTAGCATGAAATTTGGGGTTAATTGCATTCATTTTCATGGTAATCAAACTTGGAGGTAATAACCAGGTTATTATCTCCATAATTTAATCTGAAATTTATACAAATAAATTAAATTTCAAGACAGCATTAGTAACTGGTATATACGATTCCTGACATTAAATTTTGTGTTTATGAACAGATGTCGGTTATGACAAAATCAAGCGTAAGTCAGACATTCTTTTAAAATTTTGAGAAATCGAGGTTTTAGCATTACCTTAATACTAACAGAAATCCTTTAGCTAATGTTCAGATAAAACATTGAAGGCATTGTTTGCAGTAGGAATGGCGATAATGGCGCTACTGATGGTACTTATTCTGACAATGTATGTAACAAAGAACAGGAGAAAGAGCAAAATTCCAAAGCCAATGCAATATAAAGAGATGAAGAGTTGGTCAGGGCTGTACAGATTTTCAAAGGCAGAGATAGAGAAGGCAATCAACTACAGAAATGAGAGAAAGAGCCTGGGAAGAGGAAGTGCAGGGCAAGTTTATAAAGGTGTTTTGCCAAGCGGCCAAGCGGTGGCAATCAAGCACATTCATCAGAACTGCACATCTGATTCTTTCCAACGCGAAGTTGAAGGCCTTTCTCGAGTTAGGCATCAAAATCTGGTCTGCCTTTTCGGTTGCTGCATCGATGGAGATGATCGTTATTTGGTCTATGAATTTTGTTCTGCAGGAAATCTTGCCCAACATCTCCTCAGTAATTTTCTCCCACCCTTGTTTATTTTTTTTGTTTTGTACATGAGTTTTATTGAAGTTCTGTTCAGAGAAGAATGTTAGTAATATTTTCAGCCTATATATGTTCAGGGAAGGACAGTGCTTTAAAATGGGAAAGAAGAGTTAAAATCCTTAGAGATTGTGCACTGGGGCTGAGATATCTCCACCATTTTATAGATGGATGCATTGTACATAGAGACATCAAGGTAATCTAAACCCGGAAATTTGACTACAATCACAAAATAGGAAGGAATTGGATGTTTTCCTTTCATTATGCCAAGAAGATTTAATTAATTTCGTCCATAGTTACTGCTCTTGTATCATAATAATAATAATTTATTTATAAAAAATTTTGTTTTACAAAAAAAATTCTTTTAACTTTTGAAATATTATCATTACAATCACTTTGATCAGAAATCATCAATCCGGTACCGAAACATTAATTTTGCAAGCCATGTCAGTTTTAAAAATTTACATAGCATGTTCTAAAAGATTTCACTTGATATTGTTTGCCCAATACCAAATTTATGTTTTTCTGGTTGAATTGATTTTAGTGCTAATATTTCAAAAATTAAGTTACTTGTATGAACCAAAAATTTATTTATGACCGAATTGTTTATTACAATATAAATCCAGTGAATATAGATTACATCAACTCAAAAAAATTCAATACAAATTATTTTTGAAACAAAACATAGTGCTTAATAATGAAAAGAAAAATGTACCATTTTGTCCTCTGTATTTGTTTTAGGGCTAGAGTGCTAAAATGGCCAATTTTAACAATTATGAGAATATTTTAGTAGCATTTTCAATAAATATAGTCATTTTAGCTAAAAAAAACAATTTAAGGAACAAAATACGATAAAATAGTATCTTTCCCAAATGATAATATTGAAGCAAAATCAGGCAACCGGAGTTTCTCTAAGTTGTTGATTAATCGATAGTTGATGCTGGTTCATATAGCTTACAAACATACTATTGACGGAGAATTTGGATCCAAAGCTGTCTGATTTTGGGTTGGCAAAGATGCTGGGAATGGAAGAGAGCAAAGTATTTACAGATGTAAGAGGAACCATAGGCTATATGGACCCTGAATACATGAGCAACGCCAAGCTTACCTGTGCTAGTGACATCTACAGTTTTGGTATTGTCATTCTCCAGCTTTTGTCTGGCCAAAAAGTCATCGAATTGGATTTAGATTCCAGAGACCAACTAACCAGAAAGGTATTCATTTTTTATGCGGATATGCCAAGTTTTAGAATTCAAACATTTTCTTGTATCTGAACTATAGGTCCATGTATCCATTAATTGGCCGAGACAACAGTACTATTAGTTTCACTTCTAAATAAAGATATGAACCAAGTTTAGATATAAGTTTTAAAATTTTGCTTTTCGCAGGCTAAGGATGTTAGTTTGGGAAAGCGTCCAATCACAGATTTCGAAGATCCAAGGCTGAACGGGAAGGTGAATATAGCAGATTTTGAGGCCATCTTGCAGATTGCTATGCTCTGTGTTGCTAAATCAAGCAAAGGTCGTCCCACAATTGATGTCGTCTTTGAAGAGATGGATAAAGCTTGGAAAAACACAGTTGCCGAAATGGTAATATCATTGCTTTGACTTCAATTCCTGATTTACATGCATAATACATATTAATATTTAGTATTATTGAGTTAGCTTTTGAAATGGATTTACAAATTTATTTCAAAATGATATCATGGTAACTAGTTATGTGATGTTGGTCATAGTCCACATGTTCGGGTTTGTATAGGATTAATTTTATCTATGATCACAGAATTTATATTAAATTACCCAAAAATAATAAAAAAATTATTTTTATAATAATTACTGAATTTAACATTTATATATATAAAAAAATTATTTTAACCGGTTTTTGGTAAAAACTTAGCAAGAAAATTCATCCGTCATGCCCAATCACAAGCTCTTGCACACATGACATCCCAACTAATGCCACGTTAGCATGCCATATGGCATAGTAACCATGTCAGCTAACACGTGAACTTGACAAAGCCGTGTGTTGCCACATCACTGTGCCACATGGATGTGTACAGGTGGTATTGACTGTACCTAATAATCAATCAAAGTGGAAGTAATTTTTCTAGCTAGGCCCATGTGGTTATTAATAGCGTCTTTACGTGCCTTCACCTAAAAATCAGTCAATAATTTTTTTGTGTATATAAGTGCTAAGTATAGTGATTATTATGAAATATTTTTATTACTTCTGTATAATTTGATATGAATTCGGTGATTATGAGTGAAATTAACCTATCTTAGATGTGAGTCCGAAAAAAAACAAAATAATTTTTACATTATACTTAGACTGACAATGTTTTTAATTTGTCGAACACAGAGAGCAAAGCGTGAATCAAGCACATCAGCAACGCCAATGTCCTTGTCTCTAGACGTGATTCCTGTGTGAAGAAATTAAGATAAGGCTTTTATACAAAAACTTGTGTTGTGTACGAGAGTGATGTTGATTTGGAAGGAATAATGATAAAAAGTAATGAGCTCTATTAGTTATAATACTAATACTTGTGCTAATATAAGCAAAAAAAAAAAAAAAATAAGATGTCAACTGATATTGGTTTCTACGTTTAAGGCCTTTATTAATTTCTGTTTCATTGGCGTATGAGAGGAAAATAATATAAGGGGAAGAAGAAAGGATACTAGTAGCCGTTGATGTGTAAAAAATGAGTTCATTTTGATTTTGTAGTCATCTACTTTTGGAATATGTACAGTATTAGGATTTGATGTTATGTTTTAGACTGTAATTTGAGTTCATTCTCCACATTGTTACAGAGACTGTTTTAATCATAAAACCAACATTCTGACATCGACTGTTTGCATTTGATTCTACTACTCAATTAATTGCACAATGCATTTGACATCTACAAGGCAATACTACAAATTTAGGTTTAACAGCACCCCCTCCTCCAATTGGCTGCTTAAGTAACATATCCTTAACATCTTTTGCAAATCTTTTCATTACTTGGGTCGGTAGCCAACAGGGATGATAATGGAGCGGGGGATCCCCGTTTTCGGTGGGGAACCGTCCCAAATGGGATGAAAAATCCCCGAAAATTTCTCCTGTTGGGGTGGGGACAACGGAAGGATATTTTCAGACTTAGAATTCGGGGTGAAAACGGAAATTATTATCCCCGTCCCGAAATTTTTTCGCCTCCGAAATTTAATAATTAAATTTAATTATATTTATATAATTTAGTTTTAAATTATATTTAATTTTAATTTTGTCAATTGTTAAAATTTATATTAATTTAATTTGTAATTGAATTTATATTTTTTAATTATTAAATGTTATATTTCAATTACAATTAAATGTTAAATATTATATTTTAGTTATAATTATATTTTTTTAAAAAATAAAATATTTTTTATGTGGAGAAGGGGATTCCTGCGGGGATGGAGATCACTGTGGGAACGGTGAGAATTTTCCTCTCGAAATACTTTCGGGAACGGCCTCGCCCCCACCCAGGTATGGCTCTTGTCACCTCGCCTTTGGATGGGAATAACTTTCTCTCATGGAGTAGAGCTGTTGTTAAACTAGCTTTAGGAGCCAAGGATAAGCTTGGTTTCATTGATATAACCTTTGAAAGACCTGATGCTACCTCACTAGATTATGTGAAATGGAATAGGATCGATTGTATGGTTATTTCTGGGATTCTTAATTCAATTTCAAAAGAAACTACTGAAATTTTTATATATACTGCCTCTGCTAGGCAATTGTGGTTGGATTTGGAAGAAAGGTTTGGGGAATCTAATGGGCCTTTGATCTACCAATTACATCGGGAAATCAGCTCAGCATCTCAAAGGAATGTAGGCATAGCTAAATACTATACTTGACTCAAGAAACTATGGGGTGAGTTATCATGTATTATACCAACACCACAATATACTTGTGGTAAATGCATTTGTGGAGTTTTGAAAAGAATCTCTGAGCAAAGCTTATCTGTACAGCTTGTTCAATTTCTAATGGATTTGAGTGATGGCTATGACCATGTGAGGAACCAGTTGTTAGTTATGGATACTTTACCAAGCACTAACAAGGCATATTCAATGTTGCAACGTGTTGAAAAATAGAAGGAAGTTCAAATGGGACAAGCTGAAATAATTAAAAACAATGCAATCGCAGTAAGATTACAGACTGGAAAAAGGACAAACAATGGAGGAAAATTTAATAAGAAGAAAGGACATGTGGATAAAAGCTCATTATATTGTGAACACTATGATAGGAAAGGGCACTCAAAGGAAAGCTACTTCAAGATTCATGGGTATATATCCAGATTGGTACAAGGATTTATTAGAGCAAAAAAAGAAAGATGGAGAGCAATACAAAGGAAACATGGCAAATGCTGTAGAAATTGATGATGATAAAGCAAAACCAGAGATGAATCTCTCAGAAATGATTAAGCAAGAGATCATGAAATTGAAAAAATTAAAAGACCAGCAGATTCCATGGTGAATTTTGCTCACCTGCATAATTTCGCAGGTAGTGTTCTTAAACATAGACTTGTTTTTGCTTTGACTTGTCATGATTTATTTGATTTTGAAGTTGACTCAGGTGCATCAAATCATTTGTTTTTTTTAAACTAACCTAATGATAAACCTAAACAAACCGAGCAGATTCACTCTAGTCTACATGCCTAATGACATTGTGGCTACTATACATCACATTGGAGATGTGCAGCTTACCAGCAAAATTACCTTGACTAAAGCCTTGCATATACCTTTTTTTAAATTCAACCTATTGTTTGTTAACAAATTAACCAGTTCAGCCTATGTCAAGTTTGAGTTTTATTCCTTACATTATATTTTGCAGGACTTGAAGACTAGGGAGGTATTGACAGTAGGAAAGGTTGTGAGATGGCTATATGTTATTGACAAAAACTCTTTTAGTAAAGATGTTATTAAGAAACACACAGTTTTTCTTGAATTTCATTTGTTAACTATAGACTCAGCTGGTTCTAGTAATAATTTTACCTGTTTTGTTTGGCACAATAGACTCGGTCATTCACCCATTAATGTCTTGAAACATATTCCAGATATCTCTAGTGAAATTCAGCATTTTGATGAAACTTGTGATATTTATCCCTTAGCAAAACAACAAAGACTCTATTTTCCTTGGAGTGATACTCACACTAGTCACATTTTTGAGTTACTGTATATAGATGTTTGGGGACTACATAATCATCACAATATAAAAGGGGGATCTTATATGCTGTCAATTGTTGAGGATTACAGCAGGGGAACATGGACATACTTAATGCAGAATAAATCGCATGTTGCTAGCTTCTTAAGAAAATTTTGCAAAATGATCACTAATCAATTCAATACAACCATTAAGATCATTAGGATTGATAATGGGACAGAATTTTTAGGAAGCAATTGTCAAGATTTTTTTATCGAAATGGGCATTGTTCATCAAAGGAGTTGTATTTACACACCTCAACAAAATAGAGTGGTTGAGAGAAAACATAAGCACCTGTTACAAGTAGCTAGAGCCTTGATGTTTCAAGCAAAATTACCACAAAAATTTTCGTGAGAATTCATTCTAACTGCTATATACATCATCAACCGACTGCCCACACCTATTCTTAATTGGAAAACACCATATGAAATATTATTCAATAAACCACCATCTTATGCTAATTTAAAGGTTTTCGGTTGCCTGTGCTATGCTACAAATACCATGCCAAAGAAAATCAAATTTGAACTTAGAGCTTTTAAATGTGTTTTCATTGGATATGTATCTGGAAAGAAAGCTTACAAACTTTACAATCTTAGTGATAAAACCATCATAATTTCCAGAGATGTCACATTTCATGAACAAATTTTCTCTTACCAATCCTTTAATACACAAAATGAGCCTTAACTTGACACTTATTTACCAGCTATTTTTGCCCCTCTTTTTTTTTTTCATCAGATGAAAACATGCCTTTTCTGTCTGATACTAAAAATGACACATCTATTTTGCTAGAAAATGAAATTGTTCAACTAGAACCCAACCTTCCCTATGAATCAATTGAATTAGATTCTTTCCAGTCCTACCCATTGAGGAAAAGTAGCCGAGTCACTCATAAACCTGCTTGGTTAAATGATTTTGTCTCTAGTGTTAGAATGGGAAAGGTTGTAAATGGTGTTAGTAGTGGCAGTCACCTCCACGGGTCTTTATCTTCCTTTTCGACACCTGAATCTCACTCTACTCTTAGTGCCATTTCTTTCTCACCCAAACATATGTTAACCAAAATCTTATAAACAGGCCAAGTCAGACCCAAAATGGGTTACAACAATGCAACAAGAATTGTTGGCTTTAGAAGAAAATCAAACTTGGGAAATCATATCTCTACCACCAGGAAAGCAGGCCATCAGATCCAAGTGGGTCTATAAACTGAAACTGAAGCCAGATGGTATAATAGAGAGACACAAAGCGCGATTAGTAGCTAAAGGGTACAACCAAATTGAAGGAGTTGATTTCATAGAGAGATTTTCACCAGTGGCTAAGATAGTAACAGTAAGAATTATGTTTGCTATTGCTTCGATTAATTCATAGCCGCTATTTCAACTAGATATCAATAATACGTTCCTCCATGGATCCATTGATGAAGAAGTGTGTATGGTGCCACCAGAAGGATATGATAAAGCTTATAATAGACAAGTTTGCAAACTTAGGTGATCCTTTTATGGCTTAAAATAAGCCTCAAGGCAGTGGAATTAAGAATTCACCTCAAGTCTCTAGAGTTTTGGCTTCCAGCAGTCCAAGCATGATCATTGCCTGTTTATGAAGCCTTTAGGTACTTATCATATGGCTTTACTAGTCTATATTGATGACGTCTTGATTATCGGTCATTTAGAAGGTGATATAAGAGCGGTAAAACAATTTTTACAAGATAAGTTCACCATTAAAGACTTGGGATATGCAAAATTTTTCATAGGAATTGAAATCTCACGGTCTGAACATGAGACAACCATTAATCAACAAAAATATATACAAGATATAGTCAGGAATGCTGGCCTCACTAATGCTAAAGCTAGTAGTACTTCTTTGCCTTTGGGTGTTAAGTTAACTAAGAATGCTGGTTTCCTCTTAGATGATCCAGAACCTTATAGAAGATTGATTGATCAATTGCTTTATTTAAACTTCACTAGACCTGATATATCTCATGGCGTTCAATAACTCAATACATCCAAGCTTCATGCCAATTACATTGGGAGTCTGCCATGCATTTGCTCAGATATTTGAAGGGCTCTACAAAAAAAGGGTTATTTTCCCTGCTAACAACACGTTGCAGCTGGCCGCCTATTTTGATGCTGATTGGGCATCATGCACAGACACCAAATGATCTCTCACATGTTTCTACATTTTCCTTAGCACTTCTCTCATTTCTTGGAAGACCAAGAAACAATCTACAGTGTCCATATTCTCTGCTGAAGTTGAATACAGAAGCATGGCTTCCACAGTTTGTGAGCTACTTTGGATTTCTTATATTCTTCAAGACTTCTATATTCCTATTCATCTCCCTATTCCTTTTTGGTGTGACAATTAAGCTGCCTTCCATATAGCAACTAACTCGATTTTTTATGAATGCACCAAGCACCTCGACATTGATTGCCACCTCGTACGAGATCAATACAAATATGGTTTCATCAATCCATAAAATCTTTTTTTTTCAACAGCAGATGGTAGATTTATTCACCAAAATTCTACCTCCAGCAGCCTTATTTTTTCTCCTGTCCAAGTTAGGCATGGTTACTCTTTCCTGCTCTAACTTGAAGAGGGATGATAAATTACCCAATTTTATCCTTTTGAATATTCCTGAATATATCCATTCCCATTCTGTTTTCTATTAGTTTCCCTATTTTTTGTTTCATCCTTTATTTTAGGTCAAGTAGTATCATTTTTTTATGTGAGTAGCTTTTGGTGAGCTGTATAGGGATTTCAATTATTCTTGTTCTTATATAAACTGTAACTGTTGTATCACTTTTTATGAGAATATAGAGAAAATATTTCTCATCTTCTTCTCTTGTATTTTCTCTACTTATTAACAGAGTTTCTGTACAAATGTTTTTATTGGGCTTCAACCTGAAGCAAACCAAGGCAAACATCCTTGGCTCCACTATCTCAAATCTATTGTCTTTCCTCAACGGTGACTTGAATCACTCAGCTAACATAACATGGCTCGTATATGGTGCATAAGGTTAGCAAATCCATGCCTACGGACATAATCTATAACTTCACTACCTGAATCGCGTGCCCAATCCAATTTGCCAATATTTATAGTCAATTGCTGCATTTGATTCATTATTAGCAATTTTCAGGAATTTTACATCACTAGCCAACGAATCAATTAATAATTTCAGTTGCTTAAACCATAAACAACAACAATCCATGTTAGTAATGAGCCATTTGTGCAGGTTCATGCTAATTAAATCTGTTAATTCTATCCTAATAATGGTCGATTTGTTAGGACCTTGGAATGAGTTAGTGGTTGTATGATCTGATCGGATCATGAGTACATGCAAAAGGCTTTATCTGGATGCATCGAATGTAAGCACTTCGAATATTAAGTTAGGGATTTGGAGAGAGAGGTAGATCTAGAAAGAGAATCTTAAGGATTTAATACCTAGAGCCCCTATTCATTGGGCTATTTATAGGAGGCACGGGGGTGCACTTGAGTGCCTGAAATATGGCTACTAAAATGTAAGAACAGGTGAGCGGTGATGTGATAGGGAGCAGGTTGGAGGTATGGGCTTTAGTCACATCAGTTCGATCGGACAGTGCGTGGTTGCTTTCTAGTTGTTCGCTTGTCACATGCTAAGCTTCTCTATAAATAGGCTTTGGATTTTGGGCTGAAACTCGCTTGGATCTAAAGATAATTCGAGACTCGTTTGGACCCAAAGATAATCCAGTATTATCATATCCCATCCAAGTAGTGCCTGAACTCAGGGAATATGCTTTGCAATTTCTCCTAAATCTTGTATAGGATCAATTTCTCCACAAGCAGTGGTTCTCACGGTTCCACAAAGATACAATGGCAGAAACCCGAATTTAATATCATTTTCTATAGCTTCATGAAGAGTTTGAGGTGATAATGAAAATCCAAATGAAATTGAACTAGGGAGGCATCGAATATTGAAGGTGGTATACCAGCTAATTTGGCTACCTTATGGAGTGTGGTATGTGTTTGATCAGATGTATAAACCACCAATTTAGTGATTTTGTCCCATTCGAAAGCATTCAAAGCCCTATCTCTAGCTGCTGCAAGAGTACACACAATTGCCTCAGTTGTGCTTCCATGGAGGACACCATTCCTGAAAAGAGAAATGATGGTGTAAGCCTAGAAAATTTTGCCATCCAATCCATGATAATAGATTTCAGCTCCGTAGCCATCGGAGGAGAAATCCAGTTGAAGCCAACCACATTAAGCCCTGAGCAAAACATTTCTCCAAGAAAACCAGCATTGCTGGGAAATAGGCAAAGAAATGGGGACTTTTCCAGTGAGTGAGGCTTGGAATTATTGGATTATTAACATCTTTTAGAATGTCTTGTAATGAGTTAGGATGGAGTGGTGCAGATTCAGGCAATAGAGTATAAAGGTAACCGGGTTGAACCTAGCTTTAAACTGGGTATTTTTCAATTTTCTTGTAATAGTCAGCTATGAAATCAATCATTATTTTTGACTCATCAGAAAAGGTGTTTGGGTCTAAAGGGTAGAAGTTGTTTGTGGGGAGACTACCCATTTCTATTTAATTGTTTTTTTTAATTGAAAATAGGGTTATTTTTAAAAAAATTTTGAATTTTGGGGCTACAGTAAACAATATTAGAATTTTGATGTGCTAAATTTCGACTGTATTATGTGACGAAATTTGACATATGGGACCAATGACGATTTGACTGGCAGCTATTGAAATCCAGCAGGAAGCAGTGCCGTTATCTGGCTTGTGTGCCCCACGCTCAGCTAAAATTCGGCTTTTCCTTGTGCCGGTATCTGGCGCACTTGTTAGCCTTCCACACTTCAAATTTCAAAAGCCTAAAAAATTCTTTCTCAACTCCTCACTTTATCATTTTCATCCTTAGTTCACATTCTCAACCTCTTTCTCTTTGTTTTTCAACTCTTATTCTCTTAATATACTTCTAATTGCTTAAATTTTTACCTGATATTGAAATAGTGTATATTAAAAAAAAGTAATTTAATTTGATATTAGTATCATTTTTGTTATGTTAGGTGAAAATTATATTATTATTATTATTATTATTATTATTATTATTATTATTATTATTATTATTATTATTATTATTATTTTTGGTGGTTATTATCTTAAGTATATGTGATTACAACAAAGGTAAGTTTTATTTTTGAATTTAGGAAAAATTATTGATTTAGTTTATATGTAAAAATTATTAATTTTCTTAGTAGCATATCTATTTTATTGTTTAATTTTTTTGTATTATGTAGTCTCTTTATTTAGTATAAGCTAAGAAATGAATAAATAATTATTAAATTTAAATATGTGTTGATTAAGTTTAAAAAATTTGTATTTGTATCCCTTTTTTTATGAAATTGATAATCTGTAATTTGATTTGAATGATAAGGATATTAAAATAAAATTTAAAATAATTGGTGTAAGAAATTTGCATATGTTAAAAAATTAGATGTATAATATTAAGATGTATGAAAAATTACTGCATAAAAAGATAAAAAATAATAAATGATAACAGTTTAAATTTTAATTTTGAAGTAGCTCTACCAAAATAAATTGTTAATTTTGACATATAGCATACTTTAAAATTTGGCAATTTATCAATGTATTTTTTTTTTCACACATTTAATATTTACCAATCAATTAAATTAATTTTATACACTACAAATTATTGAGCAGTCAATAATTTAAAATAGCATGCTAAATAATTAATTCACAACAAATAGCATGTTAAACAATTAATTTGATACACTATAAATTTTTTTATTTGCTAATTTGATTAAAAAAAAAGTTGATATCTTATCTTGAATCTTGAAATTAGATAACCTTCAAACTTATCACCACCCACAAATTAAATACGAAAATAAAATTAATAATAATATAAATTTTAATTTCTATATTTAAATAGTATATCACAATAATATTACCTTTTTTTTATGTCAAATAAAACATAAAATGCTATTTATAACACTAATTACTTTAATTAGAATAAAAGTAATTATATAAATTTAAATAAGAAATTTACGCCAAATAAGAAATTTAAATAAGTAATTATATAAATTTAAATAAGAAATTTACACTAATTACACCAAATACCGACTCAAAGAGAAGACGGATTTCAGCTGGGCATGGGGCTCATAGGTTGGATACTGGCACTGCTTTTTGTCAGATTTCAGCAGCCTGCTAGTTAAATCGTCATGGGTTCCGTATGTCAAATTCCGTTACATGGTACAGCCGAAACTCAGCACACCAAAATTTTAATATTGTTTACTATAGCCTCAAAGTTCGATTTTTTTTTAAATAATCCTATTTTAAAAAAATTCCTATTTAATTCAGCAAAGATGAAAAGTAAGAGAGAAAGAGTGTGTGTTAAGGCAATAATCCTGTGAAGTTTTTATAGAAAAAAGAAATGACCTCAAAATCAAAGTCGAACGTAGGTTGTGAAAGTGTGATGCCAAGGTAGACTTCAATTATAATATTATATTTTTTCGAAATTTAGAGCAGATTGTTTACTAATTTTATAACGTAGTAGTTATATAATTTATATATGTTCTTGACTAAGATTACTCGCAATCATGTTAGCACAAATCTATATGCATATCACACCTGATTTTGAATATTAGCCATCTTGGTAATAATAAGAAAATAAAAAATCCGGCATGGACTTGGTAGACCATAAGTTCTTCATATATAGGAATGAGCATATAACAATTAACCCGACTATTGCCAATATTTTTAATTATGTCGTTAATATTAATTTTTAAAATCATTAAATATTTATCAGTTCATTATACTTGGTTAATACATCCATCAATTTCAATTTTTTCAGTTTAATTAGCCATAAATTAAAAAAATAATAATTAAAATATTCAAAATATTTAAAAATAAAAATTAGAAACTAAACATAATACAATTCAATGTTCAATATAAAATAAATTTATGGTTTAAAAAAAATAAAAAAAAGAGTTGCCTTTATATGATATTAGTATATTGGTCCAGTTGGCTTTTTATATTTTAAAAACTAGTTAGGCACGCTGAACCTAGATGATTAATTATAGTTTTAAACTAGCCTCATGTTACGTGATACGTAAATTAAAAAAAAAAAATTGCGGAAACAACGATAATAATAATATAATTGATAAATTGGTTTTAAAAAATAAATGATAAATTGTGTGCAGGGATCTAACCATTCAGTTTTCCCATTTATATTTTGACGTCATTTTAGTTTTTGTTATTTTTAGAATTACATTTCAAAACATTAATTTTATCAGGTTCGAAATAAGAATTTATTAGATATTTTTGATAGTATATAATATGATTAGTCTCTGATAATATACCAAACTAATATAATTATATGGTAGACTAGGACAATAAGGTATATTAAGTTAGCTAGCTAGCAGCCAAAAGGCTGTATACCCAAATTAGCACCTGGATTAGTTAAGATAACACACTATAAGAAAAATCTATTTTTTTGATATAATTGAGAGAATTTCCGCAGAGAAATTAAATTGCCAACGAAATTTAGCGACGAAAAATGGCGTTGGTGAACCGTTTGTAGGCAATTAATTAAATATTAAATCCCTTAAAGAATTTTCGTCGTTATTTTTGAATATTTTTAGTGACAAGTGTTCGAACTCGAAATTATTATTATTATTAAACAAATTAGTTGGACCAAAAAGTAGTTAAGAACCTTCCTGCCAAGGCAAATAACTACATTATTCTTTTTACATGGCATATATTAGTATTACAAACATTTTCACGCTTTTACACTCAGACCAGGGCACTCGCGCGCTCTAACTATCACTCGCAAGTCACAATTACTTATTTTTACTCAACTCGCATCTGCATGCACCCATTGGAGCTTCACATTCCTGTAGTTTTCATGCACGGACTTTATTCTTTTCCCTTTTATTCTCCAATATCCTAGATATAAGATTTCTAGAATACTATAGGATACGTTTACAGTTAATTACTGAGAAAATTAAAGATATTTTATTGGATGATGATTCACATTCCTGTAGTTTTCTAGCACCGACTATTCTTTTCCCTTTTATTCTCCAAAATCCTAGATATAAGATTTCTAGAATACTATAGGATACGTTTACAGTTAATTATTGAGAAAATTAAAGATATTTTACTGGATGATGATTATTCTAGTTGGGGTAAAATCTGCGATTAAAAAAAATTATAAGTTTATGGGAATTTGCTTTTTGTAATTTTAAATGGGTTAAGGGTAATTTTGTCCTATAGCTCTGAGTCAAAAAATAATTAAATCATTTTTTGCGAATTTTTACGTTTGATTATCTGCTTTTGCCCATGAAAATATTAAAATGACCGGTTTTTGCCACCGAAAATCGTAAAATAATCAATATTTGGCCGCTGACAATATTAAAATGGTTAGCTTTTTTCTTTTTTACAGTGAAAATTCTGATCAACTCAAAAATAGGCTATAACCGATGAAAAATTGCAAAAATGAATCAAATAATAGATGCGTAGCATATATTCAAAATTTCATTGATTTATCATTTTGATTTTTGTGAATTTTAGTGGTAGAATTCACGAAATCATATTTCTTCTGATGTATCTTTACATTTTATAGCTATACAATTGAGATGAAGGAAGAAAAAAACAAAACAAATAATTACACACAAAACATAGTCAAAGAAAATAATTACAAAAGAAGAAAACAGCTGTACAATCAAACTTTTTTCCTGTTCAATTAGCCTTTAGAAATAAAGTAATTTTGTCTCCCGTAAATCTTGCAATAGATCTTGCAACACTCCCCCTCAAGCTGGCTTGAAGATATCTTCCATAGCTAGCTTGCCAACTAGAACTTCAAATTGTCCTTTGTGTAGCCCTTTGGTGAGTATGTTAGCTATTTGATCGGTAGTTGGGACATAGGAAAGACAAATTGATCCACTCTCAATTTTCTCTTTAATGAAATGTTTGTCTACCTCAATGTGTTTTGTTCTATCATGCAAAATCGGGTTGTGTGCAATTGAAATGGCTGCCTTGTTGTCACAGTATACTTTCATAGGATAGGACACTGAGACCTTCAATTCTTCTAACAGTCTTTTCAACCAAATTGCCTCACTAATCCCATGAGCAAGACCTGAATTCTGCCTCAGCACTACTTCGAGCCACAACATTATGTTTTTTTACTTCGCCATGTAACTAGATTTCCTCCAATAAAAGTACAATAACCGAAAATAGATCGTCTGTCAGTGATACACCTAGCCCAGTCTGCATCAGTGTAAACTTCAATTTGAAGATTGTTATTTTTCCGAAACATAATACCCTTTCCTGGAGTACCTTTTAGGTATCTTAGTATTCTATAAGCTGCATCAAAATGTTCCCGTCCAGGTGAGTGCATAAATTGACTAATCATACTTACAGCAAAGGCTATATCAGGTCGAGTATGTGATAGATAGATTAATCTTCCTACAAGGCGTTGAAATCTTTCTTTATCAACCACATCTTTAGCTTTAGCTGGCTCAAGCTTCAAGTTAACATCAAGAGGCGTAACTGCAGCTCTACATCCGAGAAGACCCGTTTCTTTGAGAAGATCAAGAATATATTTCCTTTGGTTTACAAATATACCATTCTTTGATCTAGCAAATTCCATACCGAGAAAATATTTTAATGCTCCCAAATTTTTAATCTCAAAGTCTTGTGCCAACTTCTTTTGCAAATCTGCTATTTCTTCAAAATCATTGCCTGTCAAGATTATATCGTCTACATAGACAATTAAGATAGAGACCTTCCCTTTTCCCGAATGCTTATAAAAAATTGTGTGATCAGCTTGACTTTGATGATAGCCATTGCTTTTTACTGTTTTTCCAAATCGTTCAAACCAAGCTCTTGGAGATTGCTTGAGACCATATAATGATTTTTTAAGTTTACAAACTTTATCTCGTCCCATCATCTCAAATCCTGGTGGTAGGTTCATAAACACCTCTTCTTCTAGATCTCCATTTAGGAAAGCATTTTTTACTTCTAGCTGGTGTAATGGCCAGTCATAGTTAGCAGCTAAAGATAATAAAACCCGAATGGAATTGATTTTAGCAACAGGGGCAAAGGTTTCTTGGTAATCAATCCCATATGTTTGAGTAAAGCCTTTAGCAACTAATCTCGCCTTATATCTTTCAATACTCCCATCCGCCTTACATTTTACTGTAAACACCCACTTACATCCGATTATTTTCTGATCCGTGGGTACATCAACAACTTCCCAAGTCCCACTTTTCTTTAGAGCATTCATCTCTTCCATTACTGCTGATTTTCAATCAGGATTATCTAGTGCTTCATATATGTTTCTCGACACAAGTAAGTTGGATAACTTAGACACAAAGGCATTATGATTTTTTGAGAGTTTAGCATAGGAAAGATATCGGGATGTAGGATGATAGGAACGTTTAGCCTTCCTAATAGCTATAGGAATATCTAGATCATTAGACTCAATATCATTATTTGAAACATTAGGTAAATAAAGAGTAGGAGAAGAAGATGTATCATGAATACCTTGAGTACTATCAGGATCTGCCCTCGGAGAATTTTGTTGAACAGGTGTTAAAGGAACCATGACCTTTTTTTGATGATCCTTTTTTCTTGAATAAGTTATGAGCTCTTTATCATTTTCTTTAACTGGTAGTATTTCTTCCCCTGTCAAGGATTGATCAGATAGATTTGCAAAACATATTGCAACTCACTAGTTTCCTCAGTAGAATCAATAATCTTTGGTAAAGAAGTAGGCGAAATACTTTCAAAAAAATTTCCTTCATCTCTTATCTCCCCCTGAAGAGAAGTTTTTTGAAAAAAAGGTTGATTTTCAGAAAAAATAACATCCATAGAGACAACAATTTTTTTAGTTTGAGGGTTAAAAACCTTGTATCCCTTTTTATTAGGAGCATAACCAATAAAAACACATTTTTCTGCCCTTGGATCAAGCTTAGATTTTTCTTTGTTATGTGTATGAACATAAGCTGTGCACCCAAAAATTTTAAGAGGTAGGTTTGAAGCTAACCGAGAATCAGGAAAAAAACGTTTTAAACAATCAATAGGAGTCACATAATTCAAAACACGAGTAGGCATTCTATTAATTAGATATGATGCAGTTAGGACTGCTTCTCCCCATAAATATTTAGGTACATTCATGGTAAACATGATAGCTCGAGACACTTCAAGAAGATGTTTATTTTTACGCTCAGCGATACCATTTTATTGAGGAGTATTAACACAAGTAGTTTGATGATAAATCCCTTTTTCAGTAAAGAAATCTCCAAGAGTTTCTTTCAAATATTCACTTCCATTATCAGTATGAAGTATCCCAATTTTGGTAGCAAAGAGATTTTCAATCGTCAAACAAAACATTTTAAATATTTTTTCAACCTCAGATTTTGTTTTCATCAAATAAACCCAACAAACACGAGTATGGTCATCAATAAATGTCACAAACCATCTTTTATTAGTGAGAGTATTAATCCTGGATGGACCCCATATATCACTATGAATTAAGTAAAAAGGTTTTGAAGTTTGATAAGGTCTAGGATAATAAACATTCTTATGACTCTTAGACAAAACACAGTTTTCACAAAATAATTGAGAACAATCCACACCTTTAAATAAACCAGGAGATAATTTCTTAAGATAAGTAAAACTAGGATGTCCTAGTCTATAGTGCCAAAGCATAATATCATCCTTGACAGGATTAAAACCAACACTACTCAAACCTTGAGCTCCATTTATTTTGTAATCTTGATCATCTTCAAAGTAATAAAGGCCATTGATTAATTTAGCACTACCAATCATCTTCCCCGAGTTCAGCTCCTGGAAAGTACAATGAGTTTCAAAGAAAGTAACACAACAGTTAGCATCTTTACATAATTTGCTAACAAACAAAAGATTACAAGCAAGTTTAGGAACGTGTAAGACATTTTTTAAGGAAATGTTTGGTGAAATATTTATGGAACCATTTCCAGCTATAGAAGAATAAGAACCATATGCAATGCGAATTTTTTCACGACCAAAACAAGGAGAGTAAGACTGAAACAAACTAGAAAAACTTGTCATATGATCAAAGGCTCCTGAATCTATGATAAAGTTATTACTTATTTGTGCCAAAGAAACAGTCGGAGCATTAGATGAACCTGAGTTAGATTTCAGCAATTTTAGGATTTGATCAATTTGCTCCTGGTTAAGAGGAAATGAATTTGCTTCATGTGCAGTGGGATTCTTATTAAACCGTCCTTCATGAGATCCCTTCCAGTTTTCTGGTTTTTCATGTAGTTTCCAACATGTTTCATGTGTATGACGTGGTTTGTTACAATAATCACACCAAATACGAGGTTTATCATTGGACCTTTTGTAAGTATTTCGGCTAGCATTCACCCCAACTGCAAGAGCAGAATTTTCCACCAAATTAATAGAATTTTTCTTACCATGCATAACAAGTCGGCGACTCTCCTCACGACGAACTTCAGAGAACACTTCACCAATTGAGGGAAGAGGCTGTCGACCAATAATTCTGCCTCTAACTTCATCAAATTCCATATTAAGTCCAATAAGGAATTTAAAAATACGATTATCCTCCACCATTTTCTTATAATGATTACAATCAAGAGTACATTTCCATTCATAATCATTAAAAAGATCCAAGTCTTGCCAAATACGTTTTAAAGAATTAAAGTATTTGGTAACAGTGTCCTCACCTTGACGGATTTCTTTTAATTTCAAGGTTAACTCATATACCTGAGATTGATTTCCCAAGTCTGAGTACATCTGGTTCACATTGTCCCAAAGCTCCTTTACAGTGTGATAACACATATAGTTGGAGCTTATGTCTTCCTCCATTGAATTTACTAGCCATGTCATCACCATAGAATTTTCTGCATCCCATTTGGCATACCTAGGCTCATTAAGTGCAGGCTCCTCCTTGTCTCCAGTTAAGTATCCCATCTTTCCCCTGCCATGAATATACATACGCACAGATTGTGACCAGCGTAAGAAATTCTCTCCATTTAGTTTAATCGTGCTAATTTGAATGGAGTGGGATTCCGAGGTGGGAACTTGAATAGGTGTAGGTGGATCAGCAATAATGGTTGTTTCTGAATTATCAGACATGATGAAGTTGAACCAAACGAAGAACACACAGATTCTATCAAAGTACACGTGACTGTGCTAAAGATACTGGGTAGAACACACGGGCACGCAAGGAGAAAACAAGAAGTTGTTTGGGTGAGTAATGAAGAGGGACTGGATCAATGAAAGTTAGAGACTCAGGAAATAAGTTCCAAGCTCTGATACCATGTGAATTTTAGTGGTAGAATTCACGAAATCATATTTCTTCTATTGTATCTTTACATTTTATAGCTATACAATTGAGATGAAGGAAGAAAAAAACAAAACAAATAATTACAGACAAAACACAGTCAAAGAAAATAATTACAAAAGAAGAAAACAGCTGTACAATCAAACTTTTTTCCTGTTCAATTAGCCTTTAGAAATAAAGTAATTTTGTCGCCCGTAAATCTTGCAATAGATCTTGCAACAATTTTCGTAACTATTGATTTGCACTTTTTCATATATTGAGAAAAATTAGTTTACTAAATGCAATATAACGGACAATTTGCAAGAGACCGCTATTGTTCTTATTCCGAAGAAGCGAAAGGTGGAGACTATGTCAGATCTCAGATCCATCGCTCTTTGTAATGTGCTTTATAGGGTGATTGTCAAGATGCTAACTAATAGACTGAAATCCATTCTTCCATCATCTCCATGAACCAGAGTGCTTTTGTACCCAATAGGCTTATCACAGACAATTTCATTGCTGCTTATGAAGTCATGCACCGGTTTAAAAGGAAATTACAAGGAAAAGAGGGGTATGCAGCTCTTAAACTTGATATGAGCAAAGCGTGCGATAGAATGGAGTGGCACTTTGTGGAAGAGGTCTTATTCCGGATGGGTTTCTATTTAACACTGGGTGAAGCTTGTTACGATGTGCGTGGAATCGGTTAAACACTATGAAAGTCGGGGTTTGATCCATGGACCTCCAAGGGTAAATAATTTATTCTTCGCTATTGACAATTTCGTATTCTTTAGAGCAAATTCCCGGGAGGCTGGTGTCATCAAGTAGATTCTGGAGACCTATACTTCTGATACGGGACACCTGATTAATTATAGTAAGTCCTCGTTGAAATTAAGCTCAAACACTTCAGTTTCTAACAAGGATATATGTTGTCCGTTCGCCGCTATCTATTGATCCGATTACTTCCCATGAGTCTTATCTTGGGCTGCCCTTTATGATTAGTAGAAACAAGCAGACAATCTTCGATTTATTGGTCAGAAAATTCAAAAAAGAATTAGTGGTTGGAATGGAACTTTCCTTTCAAGAGCAGGGAACGAAGTTCTTTTAAAATCAGCTGCTCAATCTCTTCCAACTTATGCGATGAGTGTGTTCCTGCTCCCTTTGGGTTTTTGCAATAAGCTGGAGAGAACTGGTTCCAATAAGGCTACAGGGCGTGGTATTAATTGGAAGTCATGGAAAAAGATGTGCTGGCCAAAAGATCGAGGAGGTTTAGGCTTTCATCTCTTAGCGATTTTAATCTTGATCTAGTGGGGAAACAGTGTTGGAGACTTCTTACAGAAAGAGATTCTTTGATGGCCAAGCTTCTAAAGGCAAGATATTGGGAAGCAAAACTTGGTACAAATCCGAGTTTTACTTGGCGCAGCATTGTGTGTGCTAAAGTTAGAATTAAGCCAGGCTGTGGATGGTGGGTTAGCAACTGTAATCTCATCAATGTTTTAACAAATACCTGGTTGCCAGACAACGCTTATCCTTATATCACATCTCATCTGGATAATTCATGTGGAAATCTTAAGGTTAGTGATCTGTTGATTAAAGATCCTCCTTGCTGGAACTTTTCTCTCATAAATTCTCTACTCAACCAAAGGGATTGTAATAAGATTTTCAAAATTCCCATCAGCTGGCATAAAAGTATTGATAGTTGGCAGTGGAGTTTGGACAAGTCTGGTAGATGCTCGGTTAAGAGTGGGTATAGGCTCATTCATTCTGGGTTTCCTCCCTTTTCAGATGACATTTGCAATGCGGATTGGAAGAGAGTTTGGAGTTTGTCTATTCCCAGTAAGATAAAGCATTTCTTTTGGCGTGCTCTTCACTCTTGCCTTCCACTTCGTACACTTCTCATTGCTAAGGGTGCTGATGTTAATCATAGTTGCCCTTTCTATCATTCAGAGAATGAAACCATAATGAATATTCTGCTGGATTGTTCTTTTGTTAGGGAAGCCTGGTGCAAATGTGCATTGGGTTTGATTAGAGGTACTGTTAATGATCTTCTGCAGTGGTTTAAGTTGCTTGTTACTTGTTTGGATTTGGAAAGTTGTGGGCTTGCGGTTGTGATTTGCTGGGCTATTTGGAATGCGAGAAATGATCTCATTTGGAACAATTCGAGGTCCACTCCTGCAGCTATTGTTTCTATGGTGGGGACTGTTATTGAGGAGTGGAGAATAACTCATAAAACAGATGTTGTTTCTCAGGTCAGGTCTTTGAGTACCAGTGTGAAATGGTCACCTCCCCCTATTGAAATCTTCAAGCTTAATACTGATGCAGCCTTGTTCTCGGCCTCGTCCCAAAGAGGTTTGGCTTTTGTAGCGAGAAATCATGAAGGGGATTTCATTGCAGCACGTTGTAGGACAGTCCATGGTATTCTTGATCCCTTAATTGCAGAAGCTTATAATGTTCGTCAGGCACTTAGTTGGCTTAAAGCATCAAAGATTTCCTTTGCAATGGTTGAAACTAACTCCCAGCTTGTTTACAGAGCTCTTTTCTCTAAGTCTTATAATTATTCTGAATTAGGTCTTATTATTATGGATTGTAAGCTTTTGTGTGTTTTTTTTTGAGAAAATCCGGTTTGAATTTGTTAAACGATCAGCGAATCGTGCTACTTATGTTTTGGCAAGAGCTGCTCTTTCTATATCAGGTCTTGTTATTTGGGACTTGTCTCCCCTCTTATATATTGTTTTAGCTCTTTCGGACTGTTTTTTCTTAATAAAGTTCATTTGGTTAAAAAAAGAAAACAATAAAATTGCAATAAAAATGAATTATGACTCAAATATTAGAAGTAGTTCGTGAAAAATAAATATTGCGGCATTAAAGCGAGGACAGAGTCTAGTTATCACTAATCTTGAGTACCAAAATTTTGGTGCAAAAGTCTAGCGAGTACTAGTGCCAAGCAAATTAGCAAGGGAAAAGAGATCCACGTTGAATTCTGGCCGTAACTTGAATCCGCAAATTAAATCCAGTATATTGATGAATAAATAGAGTAGATCTTTGCATACCATCGATCTGGTGAACCAATATTGTGATTATAAATTAGGCTAGATACATGTTTAAATTGATTCATAATCTAATTATATTTGCAATGTTTATTTAATTTTTAGTTTGCCTATTTTAGTTTATTTAACCCCCGCATTTAATTTATTGGTTTAATTTAGAGTCTTTAAAAGAAGTGAAGCTCGATTAATTCCTATAGGTCGACATGGCCTGCTCACTGTTATATACAATTCATTCGGTTGGGTCTAGGACCTTTATTCTTGTTGCTTTTTGTTCTCGAATTCCACAGAGAAGCAGTGGCGGAAGTCCCAATTGGATATCATTTTTGATTGCTTCTTCTAGAGTTTCAGGTGATAAGGAAAATCCGAATGAAAATGAAGTAAAGAGGGAAAAGATATTGTAAGATGGAATACACTAATTTGGTTCCCCTTATGGAGAGTAGAGTGTGTTTGTTCAAATGCATAAACCGCCAATATATATATTATTACTTGTATTCAATATATATCAGCAAATAGATGTAATTGAGTTCATCTACTCGCTACCTTGCAATTTGGTATGCAAATCATGACTTAGGTATCATATTGCTTAATCACGGTATACAATAGCAAAAGATATATATCAGCAAATAGATGTAATTGAGTTCATCTACTCGCTACCTTGCAATTTGGTATGCAAATCATGACTTAGGTATCATATTGCTTAATCAGCTCGGCTAGAGTCTCAGTGCTTGTAAATGGCTCTCCAACTCAGGAATTCAGTTTATCACGAGGACTCAGACAAGGGGACCCCTTATCCCCCTTTCTCTTCATTATTGCTGCAGAAGGCCTGTCTGTGCTTATTAAAAAGGCCATGGAGGCAAACATTATTGCAGGAATTAATGCTCTACCTGGAAAACAGTCACAGCTGATAGTCTCTCATATTCAATACGCAGATGATACTATAATTTTCATGAATCCGTGCACGGACAATATTCTCCAGGTGAAAAGAATCCTCAAGATCTTTGCTTGCATATCAGGTTTGTCCATAAACTTCCTCAAAAGCTCCCTGATTGGTATCAATGTTACGGATGATTGGGTGACACACTGCGCAGATATTATCAGATGCAAATCTCAGAGATTACCTTGTACCTACCTAGGTCTTCCTTTGGGTGCAAACCCAAGGAAAAAAGAGACCTGGGCGCCAGTCTTTAACAAGTTCAAGCAGAAATTGGCCGGGTGGAAAGGGAGGCATCTTTCCTATGCGGGTAGGCTCACCTTGATCAAAGCAACCCTGATGAGCCTTCCTATTTATTATATGTCTCTCTTTAAAATGCCGGTGGCCATTACAAAATCTCTTAATGCCATTATGCGCAACTTCTTCTGGTGCGGGTCAGAAAATAAGAAAGCTTTCTGCAAAGTAAGTTGGAGTGATCTGGCAAAGCCTAAAGAAAGTGGAGGGCTGGGTATTGTCCCCCTTGCAACAAGGAACCAGAGTCTCCTATTTAAATGGGTTTGGAGACTAGATCCCAACAATAATTCATTGTGGCAGAATCTCATACGCTCAAAATATGATATCAAGAGAACCTTCATCCCGGGTAACATTTCAAATCCAAAGGCCTCGATTATATGGAAGGACATTGACCAAAACAGACTCGCTTCTCCCCTTATGAATAGCATAGCAGTGGATGTCGGCATGGGTAATCTTTGCTTGTTCTGGCACGACATCTGGGCTGTAGATGTTCCACTTAAGGTAAGATACCATAGATTATTCCTTGTGTCCAATCAAAAAGATGCTCACATTTGTGAATGCGGTTCTTGGTCGAGGGGGTCTTGGTATTGGAACCTTATATGGAGACGGGATCTCATGGATTGGGAAAAGCAATTGTTGGAAACTCTCCTAGCCACTATTAATTCCTTCTCACTTTCATTGGGGCAACCGGATCGAAAGATTTGGACTCATGATCCGCTTGGAAATTTCTCAGTTAAATCAGCTTGCTCTTGGCTAACAACATGCTCTTCTCAAGGTGTCCATAGGCTGAAACACTTCTCTTTCATCATGTGGAAACGACTGGCTCCTCCCAAAGTAGAGATTTTCCTTTGGCTGTGCTTGCTGGGACGAATTGGCACAAAAGCACTACTTGTACAAAGAGGTATTCTAGCATCTGATCAAGCTAACTGTCCCCTATGTTCCAAGGTTGTCGAAACATCAGATCATCTGCTAGTGGGTTGTCAGTATTCTTCAAGCCTATGGTATCGCATTATTAAGTGGTGGGGTTATGATTTTTGCATCCCCGCCGACCTCACCTCCCTAGTCCTACAATGGCAGACAATGGCTCGGGGTACTCTCCAAACCAAAATATGGAACATTATCCTCCTAGCTTGCCTGTGGACGATTTGGCTGGAAAGAAACGCTATCATCTTCAATAACAAAAGATGGGATTTGGACCAAATTTACCATTTATGCCTGGCTCGCTCTTCGTTCTGGTTGAAAGCCCACAAAGATCTCAACATTCTATCGGAACAGAACCTGCTCCTAGCATCTAGTGGCCTCAAAACTCTGAAACACAAGTCCAAAGTGAGGCCTAAGATAATTTGGACACCTCCGCCCTGGGGAACAACGAAATGGAACACGGATGGATCGTCTTTTGGCAATCCCGGACCAGCTGGGATTGGTGGAGTGCTAAGGAATTCTGAGGGGACAATTTTGTGTCTCTTCTCCTGTAATATCGGGGTCATGGACTCTATCTCGGCAGAACTGCTGGCAGTTCTTAAAGCACTGCAAATATCCTCCGAATATCTCTCCCTTCACCGTCTAGATGTGGTTTTTGAACTGGATTCCATGACAGTGGTCTCTTGGTTAGGGAACAGCGGGAGCTTTAGACCTTGGAGGATGGGATCCATTTTCAATAAAATTGGTAATCTCCTGTCATCTCTAAGAAATGTGATTTTTGTTCACAAAAGGAGAGAAAACAATTTTTTTGCGGATCATATGGCAAAAAAAGGGGCATTCCGAGAATCAGATTTCATAGCTTGGCTAGATTGACAGACAGAGGGTTGCTATGCTGGAGACCTGATGATATATTGCCTCGGTGGGTATCAACCTGATGGTACTGATGATGGCTAACGGCAGTTCCATACTCAGAGGCTGTGCTTTATGGACTGTCGGGGAGCGCTGCTGATCCATTAAGTCAGAGCCTTGATTGTGCTTCCTCGTGGCTCAGTTCTGAATTGCTAGTGAGAGTCTGCTGGTCTTGTTCTCTTGGTGTCCTTGCACCTAGCCTCTGTTTGTTGGAATTAAGCTCCAGTTAATCTGGAAATGTAGCAGGCTCGGCTGTCAATTAGTTGGACACAGCTGCTCTGTTTCTTGGGCTCCTGCCTGCTCAGTTTTTGCAATCATGGCTCTAGTTCCGTCCTTCAATTGATTATGCAAGGCACACCGCTGCTTGATGTTTTAATGTGGGGGGTTACTGCTGCTGCAGGGATTGTTCTCCTGCAGTTGTGTGTGGCTTGTTTTGGCCTTGTACCCTGCAGTCTTTTGTTCATGTTGTGAGGTCTCATGTTAGATTCAGACTGCGTTATTTTGTATTGGCTGTAAGCTTGTTTGATAGATAGGTTTCTGCTTTCCCTTTAGTTTATACAGCAGGCCTTGGTTTGTTGTCTGTATCTAATGGCTGGTTTAGCTAGTTCGGCTTCCAGCTCTCTTTCTAATAAATATTCAGCTTATCAAAAAAAAAAAAGGAGAACCAGGGGAAATAGAGCGAGAGAGAACTGATCAATTAAGGAACTTCTAGTAATTGGAACAACCAGCAAATCCACATGTGGAGACCCAGTCGTACTAATTAAGCTAATACTAAAATATTACGTTTCAGCAATTTTAAGAGTTTTAACTTTCACTCTGATCTTCAACTTTTTCTCTTATCGAAGAGGTTTTCATGGCTATATATATTTACACTTCCTGTAGACTTTTTTCCCCATAATTTTCTGGAGATTTTTCCATATATAATATTTCATGAAGCACAAAGAGGATGGAAGAGATAAAATTATTGAGAAACAGAAAGAATTGGTTGCTATGAATCTCATAGGGTTGGACTTCGCCCTTACTGTGGTGATACTTCTATTTTATGGAGATCTGTAAAATAGACTATCACTGCTACTTTATTAAACCATTCAAAAATATTGACTATTCATGAAGCAAGCCGCAAATGTGTATGGGTAAGGAATATGATTCAGTATATTAAAAAAGCGTGTGAATTAATGATGTAGGATAAACCAATAATATTGTACGAGGATAATGCAGTGTATTGCATAAATTAAAGGTGGTTACATAAAAGGTGATAAAATCAAAAATATTTTACCAAAATTTTTCTATACTCATGAACTCATGAAGAATGGTCAAATTGGTGTTTGCAAAATTCGATCAAGTGACAATCCAGCGGATCTTTTCACTAGGGAAAGTCCATGAGCAAAAAAATTAACCAGTCCATTAATATCGGTTTTTCAAAATTACTAACCATTAACCAGTCCGTTATATTCGGTTAATCATCGCATCGATTTCGGTTTTTTTATTTGATTAACCAATATTTTTCGGTTAACCATTAAAATTTATAACATAAAATTATATTAAAAAATTAGATAAAGTTTAATCCAATTTTCAATGTGTAAAGTAATTTAATATAAAAATTACGAAACAAACATAAATTACTAGCCAAAATTTATATTTTATAAATTAATAGCTAATATTATAAAATAGATTTGATATTTATTGAAAATTATTATGTTTGATTCTAAATCAAATAAAATTTTGAATAATAATGTAATTAAATACTATTAAGTAAAATATGAACACCAATGTATGATAAAAATATATATATATATATAAAAGTTAATTGTATACTATATATAAATATTACTATATAATTAAAGAGAATGATATAATATAAATTTAGTTTAAAGTATTATATAAATTTTATAGGAAAATATAAAAAATTAAGATATAAAAATAAAAATAAAATTTAAATTTAAATATACTTTAACGTATTATTTTATGTAAATTTTAGAGAGAAATAAAGAAAAATTGAAGATATAAAAATTATATATATATATATATATATATATATATATATATATATATATATATATATATATATATATATATATATATATATATATATACCGGTTAACCGTGGACTAACGGTTAACCGGTACTTAAAAATTTAAACCGTAACTATTAACCAAAAAGGTAAAAATTAAAAACTGTAACCGAGTTAATCGGATCGTTTAACTGTAAAAATTGGTTCGATTTCGAACTGATTTTACGGTTAACCATATTTTTGATTTTTTTATTCATCCTTACTTTTCATCAAAGAATTACTGACTTCAATTTTCAAAAAGTATGTGCACAGTATTTGAATGCATAAGCTTAAGAAAATATTATAATTGTTGCATTTTTTAGGGAAAATATACTACCTATGAATAATGTACTTTTTTTAATTTGTTAAGTTTTTATCATATTGGATTTTTTTTTAGCAAGATTTTAACGAGTCATATTTATAGTGCATAGTCATTCAAGGGAAAGTATTGTAATAATTATCAATTATCCGGATGACTATCAAATTCATCCTTCTTCCTATTCTAGTAAAAGTCTACTTCTCCTATTTTGTACCGTTAATACGTATACACACTCAATAAAAAAATTCTCTATTAATATTATATCTGTCTTTTTTTAATTAGTTTTACAACAGTAAATTTTTTTTTAATTTCTTAAAGTTTCTTAAATATTGTGATAAAACACTCTACTACTTAAAAGTTCACGATATATAGTTGCTTTCAATGGGAAAAAGAATAATAAGAAGATATTAGGTATATTATAGTATTGTGGGATTATGCATCTTTCTTGTAATAAATAATTCCTCTGTTTCAATTTAAAATATTATTTTTTCTATTTTGGTTTGTCTCACTTAATTTTTTTTTGAAATTTGAAAAATATATTTGCATGTATATTCTTATTTATTATACATTTTATTAAATATTTTTTTATCATTCTCTATTTTTACTAAAATTAAATAAAATTTTTGAAAATATAAAAATATATTTTTTCAATAATTATACTTTTTTTTACGAAATTGAGATATTTTATTCATTTTCTTATTTTTCGTTAAAAATAGAAAACTATCTTTTAAAGTCAGATGGAAGGAGTAATATTTTTTTCATTCCTCTTTACGAGATAATTTTATATATATTTTTTTATAAAAATTAAATAAATGATTAAAATATATCAATTCATAAAAAATTATAACAATTGATAAAAATACCCTTTTTTATTTCAAATATTTTATTTATTCTAACTAAAAATATAGAAATGATAATAAAAAATATTTAATAAATTGGATAATAATAGGAGTGAATAAATAAATTACTTTTTAAAAAAAAATTGAAAAAAATAATTAAAGTGAGAAGTAAAATAAAAATAATAACCTTTTAAAAGTGGGATGGAGGTAGGGGTGAGTATGGACCGGTTATCTAGTCCATGAGCAAAAAAATTAAAAAATCCATTAATATCAAATTTTAAAAGCACTAACCATTAACCAGTTGTTTACATTTAGTTAACCTGTTTATAGATTTCGGTTTTTTAATTTTATTAACCAATATTTTTTGGTTAACCATTAAAATTTATAACATAAAATTATAAAAAAAATTAGGTAAAATTCAATTCAATTTCAAATGTGCAAAGTAATTCAAAAAATTACAAAATAAACATAATTTACTACCCAAAATAAGCTAATATTATAAAATTGATTTGATATTTATTGAAAATTAATATACTTGATTCTAAGTCATATAAAATTTTGGATAATATTAAATGTTAAAATATAAACTCTAAAATATATAAAATATATAATTAAGTATCATTAAAAAAATATGAGTACCAATATATGATAAAAAATAATATATATAGAGGTTAATATGTTATTACATATAAATATTACTATATAATTAAAGAAAATGACATAATATAAATTTATTTTAAAGTATTGTAGAAAAATTTTATAGAAAAATATAAAAATTAAGATATAAAAATAAAAATATATTTTAAAGTATTATTTTATATAAATTTTAAAGAGAAATAAAAAAGAAAAATTTTGAATATATATATGATCGGTCAATCATAGACTAATGGTTAACCTGTATCCAAAAATAAAAGCTGTAACTAAAAATAAAAAATATAAAAATTAAAAACTGTAATCGAGTTTATCAGATCGATTAACCAAAAAAGTCGGTTCAATTTCGGATCGATTTTGCGATTAACCATTTTTTCAATTTTTTTTGCTCACTCTTAGTTGGTGATACTAATAAAAAACGTTTTAAAACTAATAATAATGAAAGAACTCCTATAGTTTTGGTTGTCAATACTGATAATTAATTTTAAATATGTAAAGCGTGTATGATACATACACACACTATAAAACGCATGCTAATGAATTTATACACAGCAAAACTTTCTTGATTAATTGGCCAAAACATTCTCCAATGTTTTCAGTGTTGGTTGAGTCGGCCAATCTTAAATAGCAACTATGAACCCTTGGTACTTAGGATTCAATTTATAGATGATAATTTTCTTCATCGTGACTCACTTATCGCGGCCTTTGAATGTAATTGTGAAATTTCATTGTATAATAACTTCATTTTAGAGAAATATTGACCAATCGTCATCTTCTCTTGCTTGATTGCCATTAATTCATTTTCTAAAAAATGTAGCCTCATTTCATTTTGCAAGACATTATTCAGTATCTAGGAGACTAGTTGGTCGGATTTGAAATGAAGTTGTTCTATTGATTCAATGAAGGTTTAATAACGATAACGATGATGATGGTTAAATGCCTCCCTAATCTTCAAGGTTCGCAGGCTTGCACCTCCAATAATAACCCCTAGTGAGCCCACCCCTCATGAGTTTAAGCTATTATCTGACCTTGATAATCAAGAAGGCCTTAGATTCTTTCTTCTTCCTAAGTTATCTTTCTATCCAAACAATCCCTCAATGGAAGGAAAAGACCCTGTTAAGGTGATAAGGGAGGCGACTGTGTTGTACTATCCAATGGCAGGTAGGCTAAGGGAAGGACCTAACCGCAAGCTCATAGTGGAATGTGCACAGGTGAAGGTATATTGTTCATTGAGGCTGATGCTGATGTTACTCTTAAGCAGTTCAGTGATCCAATTATGCCTCCGTTTCGTTGCTCTGACGAGATCCTTTTTTATGTCCCGGGCTCTAGTGAGATTCTCAACTCCCCTTTGTTGCTTATTCAGGTACATGCACATAACCAAAAAATTTTCATTTTTATATTTGTAGTTAGAATTGAATGTAATAATTCACTACAAGAAAATTAGCAAATAGCAATAGAAATTAGCAACCGAATTTATTGAATTTCCGTTGCTAATCAAAATTAGCAACGGAAAATTCGGTTGCAATTTTGACGGTTGGTATTTTTAGCAACCGAATCTTTTTCTGTTGCAAAATCCAAGGTAGAATGCGGTTAACTGGTCAAAATTAGCAACGGAAATAGATTGACAGTTCCGTTGCTATTTTTAGCAACGGATTAATAATTCTGTTGCTAAATTTAGCCTGTATTATAAAAAAATTTACGACGGAATTCATCGCCATTCCGTCACTAAAAATTATTATAATTTTTTAATTATTATTTTTTACGCAAAATACATATAAATAATACATTACAAAACCACACTATTCCAAGTGTTGATCTTAAACATTTAGCCAAATGTTCATGTAGGTTTCGATCAATACTACATGGAAGTAAAGAAGGGCTTGTCTCTAGAGTTATAATGCATATTCCTAGTTACATGAACACTTTAAACCAAATAAATTTATATAACTTGTAAAAATATGAAAAAGTAGGATCTATACCTTTTGATAGATATTTTTGCAAGACATCCATCAAAGTCAAATGTAGCAATTTTGTTTGAATCATGCAGGTCCACATCGAAGTCAAAACCTAAAAAAAATGATTATATTAGGACTGTAAATTGTAATGCAGTAAAATGAAGCATCATATAAAGAAGAAATCACTTACAGATCAAGTAAACTTAATAACAGAAATTTGCATGCCCAAGCAAATCCCAAGATAAGGAATATTATTCTCTCTGGCATACCTGGCAGCTAGTATTATTCCCCTCACACCACGATCTCCAAACCCACCAGGCACTAAGACCATTAGGCCAACGCGGGTCTCTACCTTCCCCCCTAAATCCTAATCCTCTCCTAAAACTCTCCTTATATGCAAGGAGTTGCTGGCCTATCACAATCAATCTACTTTATATAAATAACCAAATAAAGTGAGCATTTATTACAAAATCATAAACTTGTGAATTAAGGTGAACTGCAGATGTGGTTTAAATATCAAAATTATGGTCCTAGTGACATCAAGCATGTCCTTTTAAATATAAAAAATAATAAAAGAGCAATAAGGACTTTTGCATCACTATATTAATATAAATCCTGGAAATGCAATACAACTAAAAGAAAACTGACAGCCCTAAATAATTTTATTTGTCACTGTATCAGCATGTTTAACTAAGAATATTGTTAGTTATCATAAGTACATGATTAAATATCTTATCGTATAATAATAATAATAATATCTATCATCATGCTTATATATATATATATATATATTATCAAACTTATTCAATACATTACTATGGTTTATAATAACTGACAGTAGCTTAATTGAATATCATCAGTTCCTATGCACCTTTACATGTTTCAATATACATAAATCTCATGAATTAATTTAACTCCTTAACTACACCAACACGTCATAGACATGTAATACAAAATGCTTAGGTATATTTATAAAGTAATTAAGTAAACAAAATTAAACTTACCCCTATTCACATCTTATATATCAAGTCATTACGGTAAAATAATGCACATTTTCCTAGTTTAAATACTTGCAATTTAAATGTGTTCTTAAATCTAGTATTTAATTGTACGGTAGAGCATTCCACACTTTTATGTCTTTATATTGCATATAAGCTAACCCATCATTGCTAATCACTCATTAATAATGAATACTTTTTCATGGAAATTGAAGGATAAGAACTCATAATTTTATTATTAAAGCATTAATTTAGAATCATTTGATAATTTATTAACTTACTTTAATGATGGTTCACTAAAAAAACCATGTTTAAATTAGCACCTTATAGCTTTCTTTATAATTAACTAATATAATTTTAGTTCTTGTTATCCAATTATCCTTTACTGCCAATTATTCACAATTTAATCAATAGCATGCTAAATATTTGGTTTCAACTAAGTAATTAACTATACTTAAATTAATTAATAGGGAACTGTCTTACCAATACTCTAATACATCATCAAGGATGAATATTTATGGTAAATTAGAAAGACTTAAACTAAATAATTATAAATAGTTATTCCTCAAATGAAAGTTTAACGAACTTAGGAGAATTAACTGCGTATCTACAAAAGGGCTGTTCTTTTATAGTTTAAACAAGGAGCAGACAAAGTCCACTCGGTTGAGCAGTAAAGGACACTCGGGAGCAGTAAAGGGCTGTTCTTTTATCGTTTAAACAAGGAGCAGACAATCTATCAATTAAATAAATTAATCTCTTAATTTACTATCTTCACATTCATAGCAGAGCATAATGATTATTTAAATATCAATAAACCAATGCTTTGAATTAGCATGCAAATTCATTGAATTATTACTTGCTTTCCGACAACGGTTAGCACAGGTATCAGGTTCACATGAATGAGACAGAAATTATCTTATCGTACACAAGCAAAATATTTATTGAGAAAAATGAAATTATCTAATCAAGGCATTTTTAAGTACAAGTAACTAAATCATAGAACAAATGATCATATATAAAACAACTTGTGAAACAACAATAGGATGACCTTAGCAACTGAAAAGGACAATTGGCGCAGAGCCTCAATGAATGGCATTGACTCGATATCATCTAAAAGGGAAAGAAAAAAGTAGTTATTAGCAGATATATAATTTTCAAAGCATTGATGTATCTTTATTTCAAATCATTTCACAGTGGCTCTACTAGAAGATGATGCCTTGCATAGAAATAAGGTAAAGCTCTTTACAAAGGCAAATAAAATACATTATGGTGTGTAAAACATTTTCAAAAGACACAAAATTTCATTAACTTACTTCATAGTGTTTTATTAGTTACCCCTTTACTTCATGCAATCAAGTACACTTAGAGTTTGACAACAATAAGAAGAAGAAAGCAGAAGTAAGAGATGAACATTTTATAGGAATTCAAGCAATCATACAAAGCTGATGGGTAGAAAAAATTGGTGTGATTCTATTTACCACATTCACAAGCTGACATTTAAAAAGAAAAACAATATTACAAATAAAAAAAAAAATTTAGTCCACCTTTGCATTGATGAGCTCTGAGAACAATTTCAGCTACAGCAGTTGATTACTACAGGTAATTAGATGATGTCACAGCAAATGTTCGCCGATATATAAGCTTCCATATAGCATTTTTCAATTGGTTGGGCAATCTATTTTCTTGCATGAGCTCATTCATTGAGCTCATGGAACAATGACATCCAGGATGTTGGGTCAAGAAGTAGGAAATGTAATTGTACTCTGTTATTTAATTAATGCTTGTAAAGGAATACCAATTGAAGAACTTCCTACCAGAAAAATGTCTTTGGTTGTGCAGACAGACAAATTGCATAAGAACTCGACCTTCAGAACAAAATTGACCTATTGGGCTAAGCATGCATCAATCACACAAGCAGTCTAGGATAGTCTATTATTAAATTCATTTCAAGAGAAAGTGAATGCATGCAAGAACTGCTTTCAAGTACTAGAAAATTGATAATGGTATCTTTTATGAATCAAATCTGAAACCACAATTAAAAAAAAAATTGAACGTCTCAATTCCATTTTTTTGTAATATTTAAGGTCCTAATTATAATTAACCATTTTATCTTTATTTTTTTTCTAAATATATATAAGCATTCTGTTGTTCTTCCAAATTAAGCTCGGGTTGATGAATAATGTTCTAAGCAAATATATTCTACCAATTGCACCCAAAAAAAGGAATTGGATTCCATATATGCACATTATAGTCGGTTGCGCGCATTACTCAAACATTTTAAAAATAAATCACAAGAAAGCAGAAAAGCCCTAAAAAACAAAATAGCTCCGTATCAGCAGATCTTGAAAAAAAAATAAATAAACAAATCAGAGAATGGAATCAAACAGCTGAAGTTGAGAAAATATCGTATTAGAGCATATTATAATCGAATCACATGATAAAAAAACGGATGATGGAGAAAATGCACCTCCAGCTTTCGAATAGCGACCGACTCAGAGGCGCCGGAGATTCTGGTGAAAGTGTCGATGGATTCTCGAGTAGGTCTGGCCATTGCCGTGGATTTCAAGAGAGAGAGTCGGATCTGACTAGGGAGAGAGGTGAAACATGGTCCGTTTGTTATAAAGTGAGTAGTAGGAGTAGGAGAGTAGCAGCTGTCTTCTTGCGCGCCTTTATTCAACTTTATGGCGAAAGGAAAAAGGAGTGAGGAGCGGTTTTCTTCTTATAGCACGTGGTAGTGTAAGCGGGAAACAGGAATCTGTTTGGCGTGCAATTATCACGCTGGTTTTATTCTTTGGACGACAACTATACTTCTCATAGTATTTTATTTATCAACAGACTTATCACGCTAGAATATTAAAAAACCAGCTTCTCTCATAACTCTACTAACTCCAGGATTATCTAAAGCCACACAGCAAGTAACCTCGAAAAAGAAAAAGAGAGGAGGCAGCAGGTTTCTACCAAGCATGTGTTCTACTGTGGAAGTGTTAGGTTAAAAACACAGCAACCACAAAAATAAAACCACCAATTAAGCACGCGTTTTACCTTTATGCGCCAGCACCAAAACAGAGGATTCACACAGCAAATCCTGTTCTGGCCTCTTTCCTAATTTATCAACTGAAATGAAAAGAGAGAGTAATTAAAATGGAAAAAACCTAGAAGTGAGAAAAAGGTAATTATACAAACCTTAAACAAATGGAGATTTTGCTCGAATCAATTGGAAACAGTGAAGCATCACCATAAGTGAGTCAAGCTTCAATCTCTTATCATTTTCTCTTACCAAACCAAAATCTCAAAACCCAAACATAAACCAGGACACTAAATACAAAAATCTTAGAAATTAAATTCCATACCTTCACGAAATTGCCATCTCCTTTTCTCTTTTGTTTCTTCAGCAAACCAAACTGATGTATGGCAGAAAATCCACCTCAGATCTGCACCATCTTTCTGTTGAAAATCTTCAAAATCTGCGAGAGAGAGAGAGGGGGGGAGAAAAAAGAATAGAGTGACAGAGAGAGAGGGGGGATGCGAGCGACGCAAAAAGGAAAAACAAAAAAAAAAGGGAAAGAGGCAGTATTTATACTTAGGGCTCACTAAAAAAATTCCGTTGCAAATTTGCAACTGAATTATTTTCAGTTGCAATTTAGCAAATGGAATAATAATTCGGTTGCTATTTTAGCAACTAAAATACAAAATCCGTTGCTAAATTGAAACGAAAAATAATTCGGTTGCAAATTTGCAACAAAATTTTAATTCCGTTGGTATTTTTCGGGGTGGTTGGGACCAAAATATCAACGGCAATAGCAACATAATATATATTCCGTTGCTATTTAGCAACGGAAAGTATCTTCCGTTGCTAAAATAGCAACGAAAATTTAATTTCTTTGCTAATTTAGCAACGGATACTAATTTTGTTGCTAAATACCAACGGAAATTTAATTCTGTTGCTACTTTAGCAACGAAAACTTAATTCCGTTGCTAAATTTTGTTCCAAAATTTTTCCACCATCTGTTGTCGCCATATTAGCAACGGTCATAACTTTCCGTTGCTATATTTTGGTGCGAAAATTTCCCTCTTTTTTTTAGCAACGGATTACCACCAATTTTTTTCTGTTGCTAACCAAACAAAATTCAACCAAATTTAGCAACGGAATAGTTTTTTCGTTGCTAATTAGCAATGGAAAATCAATTTCGTTGCTATTTTCAGATTTTCTTATAGTGATTTAAATTACCAAAAATTAACAGTTGACACGTCTCACGTGTGGTGGTTTTATTTTTGGCCTTCGTTTTAATCACACCATGTTTGATGGTTTTGGCGGGATCCAATTTATGTCAGCCGTAGCAGAGATGGCGAAAGGAAGCAGGTTCCCTCTATGTTCTCCCTGTATGGGAAAGACATGTTTTTAGAGCTCTAAATCCACCACGAGTCACATGTCTACATTATGAATATGACGAGACAATTGAACCGGAACCTGCAACAAATGTCTCATCGATCGTTCTTTTTCGGCCCAAATGAAATATCAACTTTAAGATGATTGATTCCTCCTCACCTCCACGATTGCACTACTTATGGGTTATTAACTGCATGTGTGTGGAAATGTCGCACTATTGCACTTCAACCAGATCCTGCCAATGAGATGCAAGTGATGTCTATAATTAATATGCGCAATAAATTTGAACATTTAGTACCCACAGGTTATTATGGTATTGCATATGTTTCGTTGGGGTAGTGACAACCGCAAAAGAACTATCTCAAAATCAGTTAAGTTTTGCATTAGAATTGGTCAGGAAAACTGTTGAGGAACAACTCAAATTTCACATCCCACATTGAAAAATTAAGGGAGAAACACATTGAATATAAGTGTGTCCACCTAACTCTATTAGTATAAGGCCTTTTGGGAGGTACCTAAAAACAAATCCATGCAGGCTTAGTCAAAAGCGGATAATATTATACCAATGTGGAGTTAAGGTGATGTTTGGCAGTCCCAACAAGTGGTATCAGAGCCAAGTTCGGATATGGAGCCAACGGTAGACTGCGTTGTGTGGGAGGTCTTCGTTATGACCTCGTGATTGGAGATTCGTGTTTGGTGCCTTGTATCGAAAGTCTTTCTGCACTACAAAAACATGCCAATTCGCGATGAAAAATCCGTCACTAATTGGATATTTTCCGTCACTAATGGTTTTTAGCGACGCAATACGAACAGTCGCTAAAATTTTAGTCGCAATTTTATTCGCGACGGAATGACAAAACAGTCGCTAAATTTGCGACAAAAAATAGTCGCATAAAGGAATATCTAAATGAATTTTAATATTCACCATAAATATTATATTAATTATTAGCGACAAATTATTCCATCGCGAAATCCATTGTTAATACAGTTTCGTCAACTTTTAATTTATTGAATATTAGCGACATTTTTGTTGCGAATCCGTCGCGAAATTATAACATAATTTAATTTTTTATTTTGTATTTATCAATTTACTGCCAGTGTAATCAACAAATTAATTTATTATATGCAAAATCATAATTTATATAATTTAATTTCTGTAAATAAAAATTCTCCAATACTGTTAATTTAAAAAATATAATATTACACATGTACATTAAATTGCATAATATTTAAAAAATTAAACCTAACAAAAAACACAAAAAACTAAATAATGTACTATTGCACTTGCAATTACAGAAGATCCAATATGTGTTCCCAAACAATTCTATGCTACACAATATTGATAGCTAAGGGCATGCCTAATTATACATACAGGCTGTTTGCTCCAACTATCTTTCTTTTAATCCAATAGCTCTTTCTGACTTGATTATCTCTATCCATTCACTTTCACGTCCAGTGATTTACCCATGCTTTCCTGTTTTTATAGATATATACGGTAAGAATATGCAAGCAACAAGGCACAACATATATAATTGGAGTATTTTTTACATTAATTTTGATTCAATCTTACTGGTTTAGGATTTAATATATGAGAAAGTGTTAATCAAGTTTTAATTAATACTAGATGATTTTCACTTAATTAAGAAATCATGTTCATACAGTGAATATATATATATATATATATTAGGTAGAGATGAGACTAATCATATATATGACTTGGAAAAAAAGATTATAGATTTAGCATTATTAAATAGGGTTCATGTGAATCTCATGAAATATTTCTCCCTGTTGAAATTGCCTACCTCAAAACTCTTTGATTACCTATTTTTATTGGTAAACCACAAATAATTTCCATATATATATATATAACAACTAATTCCCTAAGATTATGAAGTTTTATTTAAACTAACCAGGAAATTCTAAGAAATTACTAATTTCTAAATTTAACAGTTCTATTATATTCCCTTGTCTACTTTGATAACAAGAGCCAAACTATTGTACTTGCTCGAGTAAAAGTAATAATGAAATAAAATGGAAACCTTTCTCTTCTAATAAAATTGAGTAACTAAAAGAATTGTAATTGCTCTAGTGAAAGTATCTAATTTTATATATTATTATCACTTATTAAGGCTAAAGCATTAAATATGAAACAAAGTATTAATATATTAATTATTCTTCATTTGACAATGCAAAATCATTAAGAGTGAAAGTATAATTGTAACATAATTGTGTTTGTTATAATTGGATTTAGGTTAATGGGTTGGTACATTCTGCTATAGAGTAATTAAACAGTAATCAATTTCACCAACTAATAAGTTCTACAAGAGAGTGACATCCAACTAGTTTTAGGTTCACTAGTCATGGAAAAGCAGAGGTTTTAATTTACTTGCAATAAATGACACATGGCACATATACTTATCATAATCATACAATACGTAGCAATAGTACAAAATAAGTAGTGAATTAATATAGCAACACAAACTCATATTTAATGATTAAACTTAAAATAACAATAAAAAGAAAGATGGTTGATCTTATATAGTTATGGTTACAATTGAATTGAGAATCAAGGCTGCAACCTATATATAAAGTTAGTTATTTTATTATATATTTTGAAACTTTAATTTATTATTTTTGGAATTAAGTTTATTCAAGTTCTTTTGATGAAATATCCTGGCATGTGGACAATCAAAAGCCAATTTAATTCTTTAATTCAATAAGCAAAAACAGAACAAAAGATTTAGAAAATGAAAAATGAACAGATAAACAAAAATGAATTATAAAAATTATAAGCAAATGTTACCAGAAGCTCTATGCAGCAAAGCAACAATTATAAGGGCAAGATATTGGTACTTACGTCAGCATAAACCAATTGTGCAATGAATATATCCTTCCTCAAACAAAGGAAAGGTCTTTCAACGGTGCTTTCCAAGATATTCATAATATCATGCTTTAATGTTAATGGATCAAGATACCAGGATACCAACCTGAAGAAAGGAAGTTATGCGACAGAAAAAAGTTAGAGAACAATAAAATATAGGTGGAAAACAGAGAATCTGATAGGTGATTCAAGAAAATGCTATCTCAAAACAACCAAATCAATATTATAAACATTTATATCTAACAATTATGTCAAAGGATAAGGTATAATAAAACGAAAAGACATTTTAAACAGATAAAAGCTCTGCACTCAAACCAGTTAAAAAGATAATGGCATAAAGTGACAGAAAAAAAATAAAAATCCACCTATTGCAAACCTTAATGGATTTCATGATTATCAAGGGAAAATTCTTTAGGCAAGCAATTGAGGAGCTTCAGGATACCAGCACTTCTTCTCTCAATTGAATTGACATCCAAAAAATGCATCCATGGACCCAAAAATTTATAGGAAGATGCTGAGATTGCAACTCTAGCAACAGCACATGATAGTAAAAGAGAAGGCATCCCTAAAAAACCAAAACAGCGGATACAATATATGATTAACTGACAATAATGGCTAACCACCTAATCAAACAACTTAATCTTTTAAAAAATATTTATAGATGAATAATATTCGAGAACACCAAAACAGAAGCAAAATGAGAAATATATAATAAATGTTCTATTGAGTTTGAGCCATACTACTCCTCTCCTCTATAAATAAAAAGAAAAAAGAAAAATAGACACATAAAATGAAATAAGAAATATTTTAAAAAATAATACATCAATCCATGCGCCCCATTTGATTAATGGACCCCATCTGAACATAGTTACAAAGTTAACCATCTTTTACTAGTTATCCACTAATTTTGAAAGTTTTGAATCAATTCACTTCAATTCAGACATATAAATAACTGTAAACTATTTTGCAATTTCAAACAAAAAAGAAGATATAGTAAAAATGAAGATAGGTACAAGAAATCGTTTGTAGCTTTGTATTTTGCATATCTCAAGAAATAAAGAATCAATGCCTTTGGGACCTGTTACTATTCAGAGCAACCAAAGAACCATCAGAATAACAGTAAGCGAAACAGAGAAATTAAAATACAAACAAGAAGGCTGTCCTTTTCAGGATCATCACAAGAAGCCAAAACCAGTATTTTGTGATAAAATTTATTTATATTGTACAATTACATGCACACAGAATTTGTGATTTAACTCATCACTTACATTAGATGTCATTACAAACCATAAATCATTTACTAAAAATGGGACACAAACGCTATAATTAATTCATGGAGTGGACTATATATCAGCTTTTCAAGCTTTTGGGCTTACCACTTCACTTAATTCAGCATTTCCATATACAGTTCACAGAAAACTAGAATATGACTTTTACCGACTAATTTTAAAAATTTTGCAATTGAAGTAAAGAATCTCTACACAGAAATGTAATTATGCAGCTTTCCCGATTAATATCTGCACATAATTAATATCTGCATTAGCTTCTGCACTTTCTCTAAAACAACCTTCACTTATAGTTTAACAAACCTGGAGAGTGAAAAGATCAGCTGATTGACCAACCACTTTGTCATACTGTAGACCCTCAGCAGTAAGTCCAGCCATTGCTACAACTGCCAATCTGTGCACAACTATTACACCATATTAATCTTCTCTGCTCCACATTAGCCATTCCAAAATATATAAAAACTTTTAAACATGCACCTGTCTAGTTCCTTGGCATCAAGCTGTCCACTATATATCAGCTTTTCAATCTTTTCATCAATGAGGTTCACATGTTCTTTACCAATATCTAATGAATAATCCAGTATAGGTAGGCCAAGCAAATAGGCAACTGAAAGACAAAACATCTTCTTCATCAATGAGATTCACATGTTCTTTACCAATATCTAATGAATAATCCAGTATAGGTAGGCCAAGCAAATAGGCAACTAAAATACAAAACATCTTCTTCATCAATGAGGTTCACATGTTCTTTACCAATATCTAATGAATAATCCAGTATAGGTAGGCCAAGCAAATAGGCAACTGAAAAATAGACACAAAAACGAAATAAGTTATATTTTTTACTAATATGTTCTGCCATTTGACGGCAAAAAAAAAAGGTGGAATGTCCCATTCACTGCAAAAATGGGACTGAAACTCCAATTTTTTCTCCCATTGGAAATGCTCAAATAAAACTCATGATCTGGAGTCCTTTCTAATTACATTATTGAAATATTTAACTCCTTTCTAAATTTTAAAGAATTTACGCATGCTATCTAAGAAAATGGATTGAGGTATAGATCAGTTTCAAATGCTAACTGTGGAAACAAAAATCATCTACACAGTAGTAACTTATTGTTATAACTAATGCACGTAAGATACTTAACACATACATCTAAATTCTCGAACACATATTACTTAAAAATGATAGCACGACAAACCAACAGTTTCCTGCTATATTAATGAGGTGCATTTTGGATGCAAAATAAAGAACCCATTTCTTAAAAATCCCGATTAATTATTATGGGTTCTTTTTTTTAGAAACATTATTATGGGTTCTCATTCTTAATTTGCAGAAAAAGCATGAAAATTTGCCGATTTTTATTAATTAGCTCGATTCACTCTTTCTTGCTCTTCTTGCTCAAGCATCTTCTCCAGCAAACCATCATCCAAGTATTCAAACTCAATAACTTGTCTCTGAGTTGCTGATGAAGAAGAGGAAATATCAGCCAAAAAATAGAAAAACATTTCAATGTTTTGTTAAATAAGCCGAATAAAACCCAATTCAGCATCAAACAATTTGATATCATTAGCTGCCCAAAAATCTTAAATTTCAGAAAATAAAATATAGAAGTAATCAACAAAATACCGGTACAGAAGAAAACACATAAACCAAAAAGCATCCACCTAGGTAAATCCGATCCCTCTTTTTCTCTCAAAATTACAGGTGATTTAAGCATTAATAGAACCCAAAAAAAAACGAAAACTTCTAGGTTAAACAGCTAATTAATATGCATGACGTGATGACAGCTAACAGGTAAAATCAAGGAAAAAACAAAGATAGATTAAAAGAGGTACCTGATACATCGAGAAGAGATGATCAATTTGAAAATGGCATAAAATTAAATAATAAAAAAACCCAAAAATTTAAACTGGGAGATTATTAAAAAAACGATTGAAATAATTAGATTTCAGTTCTTATATTGAACTTTTAATAGCTGGTGCATGGGGCACGAACCTTCAGTGAATCGAGAAGGGTAACTCAACTCTGATCTCCCATTTGCCGGCAAGTGACGACTAGAGAAACTCGCCTCAGCACCGTAAGTGGGTCGGTGCAGGTCGTGTCGCCGTTTATCATCGCAACTCGCCAAGGGAAGAAGAAGAAGCTTCGGTTTCTAAGAGGAGGGAAATGAGATCTAGAGATGGCGGCTCCAACTTAGAAAAGAAAAGAAGAGGAGGCAAAGAGTGAAGGGGTAATTAGGTTTCCGAAAGACAAAAATGTCCTTATTTTTATTTGTCCAACATCAGTTAAATAAGGGATAATTTTGTAAATATATTTACTAGAGTTTTTTTTGCATCCATATATGATATATGTAGGTAGATATTGAATACATATTAATTATGAAAATTACTTTTATAACTAATACCTACCCAATATAATTAAAATCTTAAAAGTAGTCAATAGCTAAGAGATTTTGAATTTCTTAAAAAATAATTAAAAAATTATTTTTATTAGCAATGAAATAATAAATTTAATTTTTTAATCATATAATTTCGAGTTCAAATTTTAATTTTTTTGAAATTAGGGAAAAAATTGAATTCAATATAAATTCATGTGTATAGCAAAAATATTAAAAATAATTACTAAACATATATATGCATCATGTATTTATATTTTTTTATTAGTATTATAATATTTAGAAAAATCAATAATCATAATTGAAAATTTTTTAAAAAAATTAAATTCAAAATAAAAAATTTAAATAATATAAAACTTTTAGCGACTACTTTAGCGACTGTTTTTCCGTTGCTAAAATAACACTTAAGACCAATAAACAGTCGCCACATTTCTTGAAACTCTTCTCACAAATTAAAAAATATTAGAAAAATTTAGCGACTGAGCCTCCGTCGCTAAATTAGTCGTAAAAATGGTGTCCACATTTGCCGCCAATATTTAGCAACTGTTTTCTGATTTCCGTCGCTATTTCATCGCTAAACATGCTCAAAAGTTGAAATTCTCCACTTTCACGACAAAATTGGAAAATAGTCGCTAATCCGTTGCTAATTAGCGATGGAATTTTTACTGTCGCTAATTCAATTTTTTTGTAGTGCTAGTATTGTGGTGGCCAGGCGGCGTGTTCCATTGGTTGAGAACGGCGGTGCAAGATAATTCGACGGATCAAATGGATTATCGCTTGAGGGGAGAACATAAGATGTGAGAGGCCCTCGCTACGTCCTCGCGATTAAAGATTCGTGTTTGATGCCTTGTATCAAAATTCTTCCTAGCATTGGATGGCCATGTGGCGTGTCCCGTTGGTTGATAGCGGCGGTGCAAGATGATTCGACGAATCAGTAGATTCTCGCTGAAGGAGAGACCACGTGTTGTGTGGTCCTTAGTTTAAGGGAAGGATTGTTGAGGAACAACCCAAGTTTCACATCCCACATTGAAAAATTAAGGGGAGAAACACCTTGAATATAAAGTGTGTCCACCTAACTCTATTAGTATAAGGCCTTTTGGGAGGTATCCAAAAATAAATCCATGAGGGCTTGGCCCAAAGCGGACAATATCATACTAATGTGAAGTTAAGGTGATGTTTGGCAGTCCCAACAAAAACTAAGAATAAGGTAACTGAAGATTATGTAAGGTCTACAGTAGACTTAATCAAGGATAGGCCTCACTATGCTAGGTACTGCAAAATGTCACGTATAACACTTATAGGGCTTAGAGAGGTGGACTTTGGATGGGGTAAAGCAGTATACGGTGGTCCTTTCGAAGGTAATGCGGTAAACCGGTAGTTTGTATCAGTCAAAAATAAAAATAAATTAGAAGATGGTGTTGTATTGCCGACTTGCTTTCCAAATCAAGAAATGAAAAGATTTTCTAAGGAGCCGAACAATATGTTACAGCAGCACCCAACTGTTGTTTCTGCCTTGTAAAGTTGGACTCCAATAATTTAAGTTTGGCAAGTTAGGTGTTCAATTGGAATTTCTAATATTATAGGTACTATATTGGCAAAAGTGTACAAGGAAGAAGACGAAGGTCGGAATGTGTAACATCTTCATCTGAACAGTCTTTTCTGATATAGAAATAAGTGGTAAGCTGTAACATTTTTTTCTCAACTCTTAAGTAATTCAATTGACTGATAAAACTTTTCCATTATTCAAAATCATAAACTAACTTATCGATTTATAATTGTCTAAATTACTATTTATTTTACCAGAAATTCAGCAGTATAATGGCTATATACTTAATAGCCTCCTGAAAAACCAAACAGAAACACAGCCTCTCAGAAGCACCATAGACTATAACAGATAACAATATACATTTCAAACAACAAATATATCAAATATATTCATTTTGAATCATTTATTGATACTCACTCATTTACAGATATAACAATATTTACTATCACAACAATAGTAGTCAAAATATAGTCCATATAAACTTAGCATGCTTCTATAACAGTCGTGTCATAGGGACTGCAATGGTGGATAAGCCATTTATGAATCTTTTATAGTACCCAGCCCATCCCAGAAAATTTTTCATTTCAGTCACAATTTGGGCGACTTCCACTGAAGAATTGCATCAATCTTCGAAGGATCCACTTTTATACCCTTTGCAGAAATCACATGTCCCAAAAAGGATATCTCATTCAACCAAAAATTACATTTGCTGAACTTGGCATACAATTACTTTTTTCTCAAAGTTTGCCGAATAATCCTCAGGTGTCTATCATGTTCCTCTGGTGTCTTAGAGTACACTAAGATATCATCGATGAAGATCACCACAAACTGATCTAAATAAAGATAAAAAATCCCGTTCATCAGATTCATGAAGGTAGCTGGTGCATTTTTAAGCCCAAATCGCATGATCAGGAACTCATAGTAGCCATATCTAGTGTGAAAAGTAGTCTTAAGCACATCAACTTTCTTTACCCCCATCTAGAAGTAGCTTGATCTCGGATCAATCTTTGAGAAGACGCATGCTCCCTTAAACTGATCAAATAAGTCTTCAATTCGAGGAAGGGATATCTGTTTTTTATAGTTACCTTGTTCAGTTGCCTGTAGTCAATGTACAATCGGAGAGTTCCATCCTTTTTCTTTACAAACAGGACAAGTGCTCCCCAAAGAGAAGTACTGGGCCTAATAAACTCATTGTCAAGCAACTTCTGTAACTGAATTTTTAATTCTTTTAATTCACATTAAGCACTCTAATGGCTATATTCAAGGTCTAATTGCATTAATCTAACATTAATTTCAATTTCTCATCATTTTAACATATTAACCCTAAATTACATAAAGGGAATTAATTCAAAATAAAGGAAAATTAATAGATTCCATAGTCATTTACCTCTTCCTTGCACTTAGCCTTCCTTAGACTTCATTTCTTTTGCCTTTAGCCTTGGCAAATTGATTTTCTCCTCAATTCCCTACCATAGCCGAAAATCTAAGCTTAAGTAACCCTAAGTTTTTTTTTTTTTAATCTCAAATGCATAAACTGATCACAAATTTGAGTTCTAGGCACCCAAAATTAATACTAAGATTTTCCAACTTATATATCTCTTCTTTTGGGCCAAGAATTTGGCCTAATAAATGGGTCTAGCTCAAATAATTCAAAAAGCCTATTTTGGTCCATTTAAGATCCTAATTAAGTTCTCTCACTTTTCAATTTCAAATCACTCAAATTATGATTTCATCATTCTTATTATATTAAAAATAGATAGTACACAAATTTTCGGCTCAATTAGAATCCGTTTTCAATTTGGTTCGATTAAATTGGTCCGATTTAAAAATACCGGTGTCACAGAAAAATTCACTTTTTATTACCATAATATTCTACATAAAATTTAAGGAAGATCTGCAAATTTTGGCAATTTTCGGAGTTCGTTTGCTATCTTTAAAAATTCATGCAAATTTAAGTCAGTTTTCTTATAATGAAAATTAATTTGCTATCTTTTTCGTATTTTTTTATTTTTATAGGTTTATTTGACCTCAGTTTTACTTCAAATTTCAACCCCGGATTCACCATGATCAATATTTTTCGATGATCCAATAAAATATTTTTTACTTTCGGATACACTTTTCAGCCCGAGAAATACTATTTATCATCGAAAATTACTGTTTACGGCTAATTCAATGTTGAGATCATTACAGGATGGAAACTAGAACTATTAAAATTACTGTACTGTGGGAAATGACATGATATTTTACTGTTAGCTTAGCTAGTACGATTGGGCCTCCACATGTGCAATCACCAGAATTCCTTAATTAATCAGTTTTTCTTTTTCTTGCATAAACCGACATTTATTGATTGATTTCTAATGCATGCAATAAATTTCAATAATAACTCAATATATAGAAAAAATATATAAGATTTTAAAATACATTGATATGCATGTATAGAAACAGAAAAAGAAAAAAAAAACAAAAAACAAAAACAAACTTGGTGTATATATATATATGTGTGTGTGTGTGTGTGTGAAGGACTAGAATTTTAAGGTGAGTTGCGTTGAGGATACCTGCGAAAGCAAGTAGTGGGTATATATGCGGTTATTGCAACCAGAATTTTGGCAAGGGCCACGACTTTTGGAATTAGAAAGGAATTGCCACGATAGAGATTTGATGACTGGGAACTAGAGTATCGCCTATTGTTGGTATTAGTAGTGGGTGTGGGCAATAAAGGAAGATCTTTAAAAACAAGTTTTGCAACAAGTTCTTGAGAGTATTTGATTTGAATTTTGTTAGCTACCAATGTCAAGGGATATTAGATAATAGTTTATTTGTCAGATATTGTACTGCTCACTGTATGTTTGATATCAAAATTTGTATTTCAAAGCGATTGTAAACATCTAAGATATGTAAGCTATGTAAAAATAGCACTCTTGGCGATGGAGTTCATACAATGGGACTGGATCTTGTCTAGATCAGGAGCTGTGATAATGCTATGGAAATCAAGCCCAATGTTCCTGTAAATGATAGCACTAATGAATTCAGCGAGGAGAAAGGGCAGCCAGAGGCGTTGAGTTCAGGGCCTTGGCTTTTTGCAAAGGGAAATACTTGCATAGACTGGTCCATGGCTCCATCCATGGAATAAACCTGCAATAAATTGTCATGTCAATTAAATTTGACACCTCATAAATACTTAAATTTAATTGGAAACACTATTTAATTATTTATGAATTTAAAAAAAAAAAGAAAGAAAGAAAAACTATTGTTAAATATCTTTTTTTGTCTCGCTCAGATCCATAACTGAATCAAATTGCCAAAATTGAATAAAATTTTATTGACGCAATTATATTGTTACTGATTTTTTTTTTTGGGGTCCAAATTATTCTTCATTTGTGTCATGATACGTTTTAAATCCGCACCAACTAATATTGGCCATAATGGCATGAGTACGTTTTAAATCTGCACCAATTAATATTGGCCATAATGGCATGAGTACGTTCTAAATCTGCACCAATTAATTTCACTTCCTATAAAATAGGACATATTTGTTTTGCCTAACATGTTCAGTGATTCTTAATTATTTATATTATTATTAATATTTTGTCAAAAGTATATTTTACCTTTGTACAGATAAATATCATGAGAAACATACACTTTTTTTTTTATCTAACAATAACAATTTTTTTTTTTGTCCACGAGAGGATATTCTAGCGGTAGATGTTGACTTCAATTTACTAGAATATCACAAATTCGAACTTTTGCCTGCCTTTCCCTTTTATAAAAAATAATATTTATTTTTTAATAAATTTAAATTATAAAATGAATTGGTATATAAAAATAAAGATAAATTCAATTTAAATAAATATTTATGATTTAACTATTATGATTTTCTTTTTCATCTTCTTAAGAAATGGATTAAAAAATTTAAAAATAATATGTTTTATAAAAATAATTTGTTGTGCGTGTATAACTTCTAAAATTTAAAAGAAAGAACAAGATCAATAGTTAATAATAACAAACAACAATTATTTGCATTTCATTCTACTAATTAAAGACATAGCCTTGAAAAGGCGCATACATATTTTATTCATAGCAAATTAACCCAAACTTATAAAAACTTAACACGTTCATTTATGAATAAATTCATAAGGCATTTAGCAAAATTCAATCGTATAAAAGAGGCTGTAGTGTCGGTTTAAGAAGTCAGCATATCATCAGCCTTTTCTTTAATCAGATTCCACAACTCATTTATATGTCTCTTCTCCGTCAATGTTGATCCAATAGAGCACCGTATGAAATACATTCCTCCTATCACTCCATGAGTCATGAAAGCTCGTCCGCTTTTGTTCACGGCGTACAGTAGCTGGCGGTTCATATCATCATTGCCACTTCCGACATTATTATTATTGGGCTTCAACCTGAAGCAAACCAACGCAAACTTCCTTGGCACCACTATCTCAAACCTCTTGTCCTTCCTTACCAGCGACTCGAACCGCTTAGCCAACATTACATCACTGCGTATATGTTGCATGAGGCCAGCCAATCCGTGTCTCCGGATCACAACCCACAACTTTATTGCCTTGAACCGCCTGCTCAGTGCTATTTGCCAATCTTTGTAGTCAATCACTGAATTTGATTCGCTTGCAGCATTCTTCAAGAATTCAGGACGAGTGGATAAGGATTCGATCAATGCATCAGGTTGTTTAACCCACAAACAACAACAGTCCATGTTAGTGAGAAGCCATTTATGTGGGTTCATGCTGATTGAATCTGCGAGTTCTATCCCATTCAAATAGTGCCTGAACTCGGGGCATATGCAGGCACTCCCTGCATAAGCTGCATCTATATGGAACCACAAGTTGTATTTCTTTGCAATTTTTCCCAATTCTTCTATGGGATCAACTGCTCCACAGGCAGTAGTTCCCACAGTTCCGCATAGAAACAATGGCAGAAGCCCCGATTTGATATCGTTTTTGACTGCTTCCTCTAGAGTTTGGGGTGATAAGGAAAATCCAGTTGAAATTGAAGTAGGGAGGGATCGGATATTGAAAGATGGGATACCCACTAATTTTGTTCCCTTCTGGAGAGTAGAGTGTGTTTGATCGGATGCATAAACCACCAATTTAGTGATTTTTTCCCATCCGAATACATTCAAAGCCCTGTCTCTAGCTGCTGCAAGAGTACAGACAACAGCTTCGCATGTGCTTCCATGGAGGACACCACCTCCATTTCCTGAAAAGAGAAATGAAGATGGAAGCTTAAGCAAATTTGCTATCCAATCCAAGACAATAGATTCCAGCTCCGTAGCCGCGGGAGATGAAATCCAGTTGAAGCCAACTACATTAAGCCCTGAGCAAAGCATTTCTCCAAGAAAACCAGCATTGCTGGCGTTTGCTTGGAAATAGGCAAAGAAATTGGGGCTTTGCCAGTGAGTGAGGCCTGGAATTACAGTATCATTAACATCTTTCAGAATGTCTTGTAATGAGTCAGCATGGTATGGTGCAGATTTAGGCAATAGAGTAGAAAGGTAACCAGGTTGAACCTGGCTTTGAACTGGGTATTTTTCAATGTTCTTGTAATAGTCAGCAACGAAATCAATCACCATTTTTGACTCATCAGCAAAGGTTTTTGGATCTAAAGGGGATAAGATGTTTGTGGGGAGACCTTCCATACCTACTCTATAGGAAAGATGAACAGTAAGAGAGAGTGTGTTAATTTAGGGGAAAAAAAGAATACAGCATGGATTTGGTAGACATTAAGTTGCCCATATTTATATTGGTGGAGTTTCCTTTTCATATTTTGAAAAGTAGCCAGCCACGCTAAACATGTGATTTATGATTATTTCACCTAGTTAGAAAAAATGATTAAATCAAACCAATGGTAAAATGAGCAGAATTAGTTAAAAAAAAGTAAGGGAGCGATGGTTAACATGTATAAATATCAATATATTATTGATCCAATTCATGAATATATTCAATCTAAATAAGAACTTTCTTAGTTTTAAATTAATCTCATGTTACATGTGTAAAGTAAATAAAAAAATAAAAACTTGCAAATTTTAATCAGGAAAAACAATGAAAATAATAATAAGAAGAAAAATATGTAAATTTATTTTTAAAATTTAGGAAAATGTGCAATTTTCATCTAAATATTTTCATCTAAATTTAAAGTCTAAATCTTATACGAGTTTGCCCTAGCTGCCACCTTTGCTCCATCTGATATTTAGTAATGTTAAGACTTTAATTTAGGAGACAATAGGCGGTGTTTTTAAGGACTTAAATTACTTTAGGTATTTTATTTTATCTGTCTAGTTTGAGTAGGATTTGATTTTTCCTGTGTTGGAAGAGATTTTAAGAGGTAAGTGTGGAGCACGCCGAACCCTGTTAGGCATTCGGTTTACTCTCGAGAGCCTGCTTTTAGAGCTCAAGACCGGATCAAGGGTCGTTTAACTTGTAAAAATCAATCGCTTCACAATGAGTAAGGATTCAACACAATTTGCAATGTCTCGGGCCTCCAAAAGACATGAGACGGCATTTCAAGATATCCTTATCCATTTGCTAATGATTAACTTACAGCAAGATGTCTGCTAAGCATCACAAGCGTGCATTAAGAAGTAGTCATCCAATAAAACATTGAAAAAGTGATTTTATACCTTGTAAAACTGAAATCAGAAATAGTTCAGATTTCACCCCTACTTGCATATTTGGTTGATAACAATAAAAATGATTGCTTGTGACTAATTATGCTGATCCTTCTCTCATGCATTACGGGGTATAAAATAAAATGGACACATATAAGCACATAAAAAGTGATAAAATCATACATAAATCACGGTAATTTAAAGACATTGGTCCCGGTGTGTTTGAATGAAAGATTATTTAGTTTAATTTATTGCTTAGGTAAAACATTTTTAATACACTAAGAAATAAAAAATGAATATATGAACAGACATAAATTGGAATATTCATTGAACTCAGGAATATTGATTCCCGCATGCATAATTACAAAAATCCGCTTGCATGAGTTTTAGGATGAAACAGGATATTGATCCATTTTATTAATAAAATTCAATTGATTAAGTAAAAATAATTAATATGAATTTTCTTGATTTTCGTGCTAACAAATAAATAATATTAAATACCATAAAAAATACAACAAACTAATAATTTAAAAATTACAACAAACATATATTATATAATAATTAAACACTAACAATATAGGGCATGAAAAAGAGAAATAAAATTAGATTTTTTGATTTATTTTTTAAGTTAATTGGGTTGTCGGTCGGGTTAGGTTTAGAGGGGTTGTCACCCGACCCGAAACCCACTAATTCCTAATCCTAACACCCGAACCGATCCTATTAACCCTACCCGAATGCTTCGGGTCGGGTTAATCAGGCGGGTTCAGTTTTTGCATACCCCTATGTATAGCTTCTAAAATTTAAAAGAAAGAACAAGAAAACTGATCAATAGTTAATAATAACAAACAACAATTATTTGCATTTCATTCTACTAATTAAAGACATAGCCGTGAAAAGGCGCATACATATTTTATTCATAGCAAATTAACCCAAACTTATAAAAACTTAACACATTCATTTATGAATAAATTCATAAGGCATTTATCAAAATTCAATCATATCAAAGAGGCTGCAGTGTCGGTTTAAGAAGTCAGCATATCATCAGCCTTTTCTTTTATCAGATTCCACAACTCATTTATATGTCTCTCCTCCGTCAATGTTGATCCAATAGAGCACCGTATGAAATACATTCCTCCTACCACTCCATTAGTCATGAAAGCTCGTCCGCTTTTGTTCACGGCGTCCAGTAGCCGGCGGTTCATATCATCATTGCCACTTCCGACATTATTATTATTGGGCTTCAACCTGAAGCAAACCAACGCAAACTTCCTTGGCACCACTATCTCAAACCTCTTGTCCTTCCTTACCAGCGACTCGAACCGCTTAGCCAACATTACATCACTGCATATATGTTGCATGAGGCCAGCCAATCCGTGTCTCCGGATCACAACCCACAACTTTATTGCCCTGAACCGCCTGCTCAGTGCTATTTGCCAATCTTTGTAGTCAATCACTGAATTTGATTCACTTGCAGCATTCTTCAAGTATTCAGGACGAGCGGATAAGGATTCGATCAATGCATCAGGTTGTTTGACCCACAAACAACAACAGTCCATGTTAGTGAGAAGCCATTTATGTGGGTTCATGCTGATTGAATCTGCGAGTTCTATCCCATTCAAATAGTGCCTGAACTCGGGGCATATGCAGGCACTCCCTGCATAAGCTGCATCTATATGGAACCACAAGTTGTATTTCTTTGCAATTTTTGCCAATTCTTCTATGGGATCAACTTCTCCACAGGCAGTAGTTCCCACAGTTCCGCATAGAAACAATGGCAGAAGCCCCGATTTGATATCGTTTTTGACTGCTTCCTCTAGAGTTTCGGGTGAAAAGGAAAATCCAGTTGAAATTGAAGTAGGGAGGGATCGGATATTGAAAGATGGGATACCCACTAATTTTGTTCCCTTCTGGAGAGTAGAGTGTGTTTTATCGGATGCATAAACCACCAATTTAGTGATTTTTTCCCATCCGAATACATTCAAAGGCCTGTCTCTAGCTGCTGCAAGAGTACAGACAACAGCTTCGCATGTGCTTCCATGGAAGACACCACCTCCATTTCCTGAAAAGAGAAATGAAGATGGAAGCTTAAGCAAATTTGCTATCCAATCCAAGACAATAGATTCCAGCTCCGCAGCCGCGGGAGATGAAATCCAGTTGAAGCCAACTACATTAAGCCCTGAGCAAAGCATTTCTCCAAGAAAACCAGCATTGCTGGCGTTTGCTTGGAAATAGGCAAAGAAATTGGGGCTTTGCCAGTGAGTGAGGCCTGGAATTACTTTATCATTAACATCTTTCAGATTGTCTTGTAATGAGTCAGGATGGTATGGTGCAGATTTAGGCAATAGAGTAGAAAGGTAACCAGGTTAAACCTGGCTTTGGACTGGGTATTTTTCAATGTTCTTGTAATAGCCAGCTATGAAATCAATCATAATTTTTGACTCATCAGAAAATGTGTTAGGGTCTAAAGGAGAGAAGCTATTTGTGGGGAGACTTCCCATATCTGACTTGTACACAAGAAGAAAACTGTAGGAGTAGAAGGTATTCTATTTTTGTGTTTTACCCAATATCCAATTCTTCTATTTATAGATTAAAGACCTCATGATGTCTTTTGCTGTCTCGCCTGAGAAAAAGACATAAATATTAGACCGAATTTTCGCAGCTAACTTGTAAACTGAACCTACAAATAGGGAACTATTAAGCTTGTTAATTTACTAAATATTTTTCTTTTATAATATATCAAATATCGGAAATTCAGTTATTCAATTAATTCAAATTCGCATTGATAAGTCAGGTAGAGCAAAGCAATATATGATGCTATATTAAGCATATGAATTTAAAACGGAAAAGGATTCCTCTCAATTTTTAGGGGTCAGCAAAATATTTTTTGTTATGGTAGTAATTTCTCCTTACCATAACGATAGTCCTACTTGTTTATCCGTCTCAAAACATACTCTAATTAATATTTCTATTCTAAATTTTACTTGTGAATTACCTATAATGCCTTTATTTAATTTTCTAATAATCAATAAATTTTCATCTAATTCTTTATAACATTTTTTCGAAAATAACTTAAAACAAAACATTAAAACAAACGGCTAAAATTTTAAAATAGAAGAAGTATTAAAATTTACTTTGCGTATTAAAATGCATATTAAATTTTATATTTAGGATTCGAATTTAAGCACAGATACTATGTATGTAAAATATAGCATTGGAATGGTCACTTCCTGTATTAAACCTCTACAGTATCACCGCTTATTTCAAAACCTGAAAAATATATGTTTATGGATTAATATTGTGCAACTTTGTAGCCAAGAGAACCACCAAAGCAAACCGATACAGGTGTATATGTAGACTATGTTGGGCAAAATTCAGATAACATGATACTTGAGGCGTGTATGGACACTGTTCTTGAGGATAATTCGCTCACACTAGTAATGAAATTGATATAAAGGCGTATACTTCAGGATTCAACAAGTTTTTCTAATAAAATAGGCAGCAGAAATTTGAAATCTGAATAGTACATATTTTTTATGAGACAGAATAGTAATCTGATTACTCTTTTATTCACTCTCTCATATAAATCCAGCAGTTATTGTTCAAAACATTTTTAAATTTTAAAGTGATATATGTGCAGAATTTTTAGGCATCACGTATCAACCATATTGAGCGAAAATAGGACCATAACATTTAGTGGAGAAAAATCTACAACAGAAAATCAAATATAAAGTAATTTGTTACAAATAGTAGTCGGTAGATTTTTAGAAGAAAGATCAGGTCAATGAGGACTATTTGAAAATATTTTCAACTGTTAAATATTTAAAAACATGTGTTAAATATTTAAATACCTTTTAAAATATTTATTACCTTTGGAAATATCATAAATAATAAAATATTTACAACAGACTATATATTGAAATGTTTAACATGTTTTATCTTTAAAATCCCTGGTGTGGGAGGGGAGTGGACTGTTGCAGAACAGGAAACAAAGGAACAAAATAACCACAGCGATAAGGGCATCTTTTGCGAGTATATTCTTGTTCTATTTTTCTTTTCATTTTTTTTATGACTCACATGTCTGAAAGAGTTAAAAAGCAGCATATTTAACTTGTCAAGCAACAGATTCAAAGACTGATAAAGTTTAATGGCAAAATTTTCTATTCTAAAAAGTACATTGGCAAAAAATGAAAAGAAAAATGTGAATTATTTTAAAAAGTATGAAAAGATGGATTATTATTTTAAACGTTATTACAAGATCTTAATTAGACATATGGCCTATGGAATTCGACTAAAAGTTAAAACTGTGAATTAACATTGACTTCAAAATGTTTAATTTCAGTGTTTTGCACAAGCAGAAAAGAAACCCTTCAATTCAATGAATAGCCATGAAACTTTTATGTTCTATTTTAATTTGTGGCAAATCGTTCTTGTTATTGATCAAAGGCCTAGATCAATAGAAAAATACAAAATGGATCCCAATGGTTGCCAATGTTATTACCTTTTTTTCTGGGTTAAATAAATGTTGTTTTTGCTATATTCTTAAAACCAGTGTTATTCACCGAGACATCAAGCAGTTTTCAAACGTAGTTGACAGTTCTGTAGACATTTAGGGACAGACGATATGGATTTTTAGCGACAGTGTTGTGATGTTTGGCAACAGTTGTAATATTATAGCGACACTATTTGGATTTTAGCGACAGTCTTGTGACTTGCAACAGTCTACTGGACCTTTATTCACACATTCTGATCTTTTAGCAACACAATTGAGGGCTTTTAGCGGCATCTCCTTCATGTTTCAGTGACAGTTTCTGCATTAGCAACAAACAATAGATATTTTGTGACAAACTGTTGACTTTTAGCTACTGTAAATGTTATATTTTAGTGACAGACGGAGAACTTTTGGGGACAATTTTCTGGACTTTTAGCAACAGACAGTGAAGATTTACCCACAGTGCTGTGGAAATTTACCAACTGTTCTCTTGACTTTTAGCAACAGTTTTAAACGGGTGCGTTATCAATGTGTTTTTTGTTATATTTTTTAAACTAGTTTTAATAATTTTGTTTGGATTGTACGTTCATCATTCATATATTTAACTAATAATATAGGGACAAGTGCTAAATTTGCTATAAAATATTGAAAATGAATTTGGTCTTAAAGTTTTTTTTTTTAATATTCATAAATTATTGAAATTGTTCAATATTTAACTATTGATATTGTTCAATTTTTAGAAAGGTAAATATGGATATTTTTCGATATTTTAAGGGCAAATATAGATAAAAAATGATCCTTATTTGCTCTTAAGTATTGAACAGTGTTTGCAAAAAAAAAGTATTGAACAGTGGTCCATATTTTCCCTTGCAAGGCCGCATTTGTAACATTTTTAGTATTTTAAAATAAACTTAAAAAACAAATTTATATAATTTTCTATACTTTATTAAAAAATTTAACCCTTATCAGAATAATATAAATGAAAAGAAATTTCGTAAACCAAAATTTAAAAGTCACTCAACTTATTCGACATTTCTCTCTGTTACCATGCATAAATTCATTAGCATGTGTTAGAGTGTGTATATGTATTGATAACGCACGTTATCTCCTATCCCACATCGGCTGAAGATGAGCTGAAAGTAGACCTTACAAGGCTATAGACATCTTCTTCCTGCATAGGCATTTTGGGGCAGGTCCACAGAAACAAAACCATGAGGGCTCCGGCTCAAAACGGATAATATATGTAGAGCTCGATCGAATCCTCCTCCCCGATCGGATCCTCCTACCACCAAGAACACGAGACGAGGGCCCCAGCATCCGAAGAGCTCCTATCCGATCGGTCAACTAGCGATCTATCATTTGGTGCTTTCGTTGAGAGACGAGGGCGGTCTAGAGTTTCGGCTAAGACGGACCCCCAAAGATCTCTCGGGAGGGAAAATAGTGATGCACGTTATCTCTTATCTCATATCGGCTGGAGATGAGTTGAAAGTGGACCTTATAAGGCCATGAACACATTCTCCCTGTATAGACCTTTTGGGGCAGGTCCCTAGAAACAAAATCGTGAGGGCTCTGGCTTAAAGAGGATAATATATGCAAAGGCCAATCAAATTCTCCTCCCCGATCGGATCCTCCTACCATCGGAAACGCGAGACGAGGACCCCAATGCGCGAAGACCTTCTACCCGATCGGTGAACGAGCGATCTATCATTTGGTGCTTTCATTGAGAGACGAGGGCGGTCTAGAGCTCTGGCTAAAACGGACCTCCAAAGACCTATTGGGAGGGGAAATAGTGATAAAGCACGTTATCTCCTATCTCACATCGACTAGAGATGAGCTGAAAGTGGACCTTATAAGGCCATGGACATCTTCTCCCTGCATAGGCCTTCTCCCTGAGAGAAACAAATCTTTAAGGGCCTAGAGCCCACGGCCAAGACGGGCCCAAAAAGGACAATATGTGGTTGGGTGCTCTCTATGAGCTATGAAAGCACTCACAGGTTGAGTGGGACTGTTCCCTCTAACCCACCATAAGTCTTTTAGGGCAGCACTCCAGAAACAAAACCGTGAGGGCTCTGGCCCAAAGCGAATAATATATGCAGAGCTCGATCAAATTCTCCTTCCTGATCGGATCCTCCTACCATCGGGAATGAAAGAAGAGGGCCCTAGCGCTCGAAGACCTCATATCCGATCAGTCAGCGAGCGATCCATCATTTGGTGCTTTCATTGAGAGATGAGGGTGGTAGCACCACCAGTAGACCTCTCGGGAGGGGGAATAGTGATCACGCACGTTATCTCTTATCCAACATCGGTTGGAGATGAGTTGAAAATGGTCTTTATAAGGCCTGCCAGCTCATCACCCTACAGAAGCCTTTTGGGGGCAACACCCCAGGAACAAAATCGTGAGGGCTCCGGCCCAAAGCGGATAATATCTGCAGAATCCAATCGAATCCTCCTCCCAGATCATATCCTCCTACCATCGGGAATGCAAGGCGAGGGTCTCAGCGCCCGAAAACCTCCTACTCGATCGGAATGCGAGCGATCTATCATGTATCATACCCGTTTTGCATTAATTATCAATATTGACAACGAAAACAATAAAAGGTTCTTTGTAAAAATCAGAGAGGATTAATATATATGCATATGTTTGAACTTAATTTTATAATTAATTTAAATATTTAAATTTTAATAATAATCTTTTAAGCACTTATATTTGTTAATTTTGTAAATAATAAAAAAATTCATACTGTTTTTTAAAAATTTGAATGTGTAACACTCAATTATATTGTATTGATGTAATATTTGAACCATTCTAATAAAAATATATGTTCCACATGTACAGTAAAATTGGCAAAAATTGAAAAAATAACTGATTGATTTTTTTTTATTAATTTTGATTGATTTTTTTTTGTTAACTTTAAAGTGGTGTGATATATTATATCAACGCAAATTGAGTGTTAAACAGTCTTACTTATCAAAATTAATGTAAATTTGTATTTATTATTTGTAAAATTAAAAAATATATGTGTTTAATATATTATTATTAAAATTTAGGTATTTAAATAAATATTGAGTTAAATTTATAATTGCTTATGTATTAAGGGGATATGAGATACGAAAACTTAATATAATACACGCAATATCCTCAACTTGTTTTTTTAACCCTTAAAAGCAACAATAGGCATAACAACAGCTATATTTAACAAAGCAACAGCTAAAATTAATTAGAATATATTAGATATCAAAAATCGTAATACGAAATCAATAAAAACGAACAATACGGAAAGAAATTTCATAAACTAATTTTTTAAGATTGCTCAACTTATTTGACAATTCACTCTGTTACACTATCCATAAATTAATTAGCATGTGTCTACAGTGTGTATACTTATCATATAGGTTTTACATTTTTCAAATTAATTAGCATGTGTCTACAGTGTGTAAATTTATTTTTAAAATTTAGGAAAATGTGCAATTTTCATCTAAATATTTTCATCTAAATTTAAAGTCTAAATCTTATACGAGTTTGCCCTAGCTACCACCTTTGCTCCATCTGATATTTAGGAATGTTAAGACTTTAATTTAGGAGACAATAGGCGGTGTTTTTAAGGACTTAAATTACTTTAGGTATTTTATTTTATCTGTCTAGTTTGAGTAGGATTTGATTTTTTCTGTGTTGGAAGAGATTTTAAGAGGTAAGTGTGGAGCACGCCAAACCCTGTTAGGCATCCGGTTTACTCTCGAGAGCCTGCTTTTAGAGCTCAAGACCGGATCAAGGGTCGTTTAACTTGTAAAAATCAATTGCTTCACAATGAGTAAGGATTCAACACAATTTGCAATGTCTCGGGCCTCCAAAAGACATGAGACTGCATTTCAAGATATCCTTATCCATTTGCTAATGATTAACTTACAGCAAGATGTCTGCTAAGCATCACAAGCGTGCATTAAGAAGTCGTCATCCAATAAAACATTAAAAAAATGATTTTATACCTTGTAAAACTGAAATCAGAAATAGTTCAGATTTCACCCCTACTTGCATATTTGGTTGATAACAATAAAAATGATTGCTTGTGACTAATTATGCTGATCCTTCTCTCATGTATTACGGGGTATAAAATAAAATGGACACATATAAGCACATAAAAAGTGATAAAATCATACATAAATCACGGTAATTTAAAGACATTGGTCCCGGTGTGTTTGAATGAAAGATTATTTAGTTTAATTTATTGCTTAGGTAAAACATTTTTAATACACTAAGAAATAAAAAATGAATATATGAACAGACATAAATTGGAATACTCATTGAACTCAGGAATATTGATTCCCGCATGCATAATTACAAAAATCCGCTTGCATGAGTTTTAGGATGAAACAAGATATTGATCCATTTTATTAATAAAATTCAATTGATTAAGTAAAAATAATTAATATGAATTTTCTTGATTTTCGTGCTAACAAATAAATAATATAAACCGGTTAACCGTGGACTAACGGTTAACCGGTACTTAAAAATTTAAACCGTAACTATTAACCAAAAATGTAAAAATTAAAAACCGTAACCGAGTCCATCGGATAGTTTAACCGTAAAAATTGATTCGATTTCGGATCGATTTTACGGTTAACCATATTTTCGGTTTTTTTACTCATCCTTACTTTTCACCAAAGCATTACTGACTTCAATTTTCAAAAAATATGTGCACAGTATTTGAATGCATAAACTTAAAAAAATATTATAATTGTTGCATTTTTTAGGGAAAGTAAACTACTTATGAATACTGTACTTTTTTTTATTTGCTAAGTTTTTATCATATTGGAATTTTTTTAGCAAGATTTTAACGAGTCATATTCATAGTGCATAGTCATTCAAGGGGAACTATTGTAATAATTATCAATTATCCGGATAACTATCAAATTCATCATTCTTCATTCCTATTCTAGTAAGAGTCTACTTCTCCTATTTTGTACCGATAAATACGTATACACACTCAATAAAAGAAAATTCTCTATTAATATTATATCTGTCTTTTTTTTTAATTAGTTTTACAATAGTAATTTTTTTTAAAAATTTCTTCTTGTTGTTGATGCTGACACATTAAAGTTTCTTAAATATTGTGATAAAACACTCTACTACTTAAAAGTTCACGATAGATAGTTGCTTTCAATGGGAAAAAGAATAATAAGAAGAAGATATTAGGTATATTATAGTATTGTGGGATTATGTGGGATTATGCATCTTTCTTGTAATAAATAATTCCTCTTTTTCAATTTAAAATATTATTTTATTTATTTTGGTTTGTCTTACTTAATTTTTTTTAAATTTGAAAAATATATTTGCATGTATATTCTTATTTATTATATATTTTATTAAATATTTTTTTATCATTCTCTGTTTTTACTAAAATTAAATAAAATTTTTGAAAATATAAAAATATATTTTTTTCAATAATTATACTTTTTTTTTTATGAAATTGAGATATTTTATTCATTTTCTTATTTTTAGTTAAAAATAGAAAACTATCTTTTAAAGTCGGATGGAAGGAGTAATATTTTTTTCATTCCTCTTTACGAGATAATTTTATATATTTTTTTATAAAAATTAAATAAATGATTAAAATATATCAATTCATAAAAAATTATAGCAATTGATAAAAATACCCTTTTTTATTTAAAATATTTTATTTATTCTAGCTAAAAATATAGAAATGATAATAAATAATATTTAATAAATTGGATAATAATAGGAGTGAATAAATAAATTACTTTTTTAAAAAAAAAATTGAAAAAAATAATTAAAGTGAGAAGTAAAATAAAAATAATAACCTTTTAAAAGTGGGATGGAGGTAGGGGTGAGTATGGACCGGTTATTTAGTTCATGAGCAAAAAAATTAACAAATCCATTAATATCAAATTTTAAAAGCACTAACCATTAACCAGTTGCTTACATTTAGTTAACCAGTTCATAGATTTCGATTTTTCAATTTTATTAACCAATATTTTTTTACCATTAAAATTTATAACATAAAATTATAAAAAATTAGGTAAAATTCAATTCAATTTCAAATGTGCAAAGTAATTCAAAAAATCACAAAACAAATATAATTTACTACCCAAAATAAGCTAATATTATAAAATTGATTTGATATTTACTGAAAATTAATATACTTGATTCTAAGTCATATAAAATTTTGGATAATATTAAATGTTAAAATATAAAAAATATATAATTAAGTATCATTAAAAAAATATGAGTACCAATATATGATAAAAAATAATATATATAAAGGTTAATATGTTATTATATATAAATATTACTATATAATTAAAGAAAATGACATAATATAAATTTATTTTAAAGTATTGTAGAAAAATTTTATAGAAAAATATAAAAATTAAGATATAAAAATAAAAATATATTTTAAAGTATTATTTTATATAAATTTTAAAGAGAAATAAAAAAGAAAAATTTTGAATATATATATATATATATATATGAATCGGTCAATCATGGACTAATGGTTAACCTGTATCCAAAAATCAAAGCCGTAACTAAAAATAAAAAATATAAAAATTAAAAACTGTAATCAAGTCTATCGGATCGATTAACCAAAAAAGTCGGTTCAGTTTCGGATCGATTTTGCGGTTAACCATTTTTTCAATTTTTTTTGCTCATCCTTAGTTGGTGATACTAATAAAAAACGTTTTAAAACTAATAATAATGAAAGAACTTCTATAGTTTTGGTTGTCAATACTGATAATTAATTTGAAATATGTAAAGCGTGTATGATACATACGCACACTATAAAACGCATGCTAATGAATTTATGCACAGCAAAAATTTCTTGATTAATTGGCCAAAAAATTCTCCAATGTTTTCAGTGTTGGTTGAGTCGGCCAATCTTAAATAGCAACTATGAACCCTTGGTACTTAGGATTCAATTTATAGATGATAATTTTTCTTCATCGTGACTCACTTATCGCGGCCTTTGAATGTAATTGTGAAATTTCATTGTATAATAACTTCATTTTAGAGAAATATTGACTAATCGTCATCTTCTCTTGCTTGATTGCCATTAATTCATTTTCTAAAAAATGTAGCCTCATTTCATTTTGCAAGACATTATTCAGTATCTAGGAGACTAGTTGGTCGGATTTGAAATGAAGTTGTTCTATTGATTCAATGAACGTTTAATAACGATAACGATGGCGATGGTTAAATGCCTCCCTAATCTTCAAGGTTCGCAGGCTTGCACCTCCAATAATAACCCCTAGTGAGCCCACCCCTCATGAGTTTAAGCTATTATCTGACATTGATGATCAAGAAGGCCTTAGATTCTTTCTTCTTCCTACGTTATCTTTCTATCCAAACAATCCCTCAATGGAAGGAAAAGACCCTGTTAAGGTGATAAGGGAGGCGATTGTGTTGTACTATCCAATGGCAGGTAGGCTAAGGGAAGGACCTAACCGCAAGTTCATAGTGGAATGTGTAGGTGAAGGTATATTGTTTATTGAGGCTGATGCTGATGTTACTCTTAAGCAGTTCGGTGATCCAATTATGCCTCCGTTTCGTTGCTCTGACGAGCTCCTTTTTTATGTCCCGGGCTCTAGTGAGATTCTCAACTCCCCTTTGTTGCCTATTCAGGTACATGCACATAACCAAGAAATTTTCATTTTTATATCTGTAGTTAGAATTGAATGTAATAATTTACTACAAGAAAATTAGCAAATAGCAACGAAAATTAGCAACCGAATTTATTGATTTCCATTGCTAATCAAAATTAGCATCCGAAAATAGCAATGGAAAATTCGGTTGCAATTTTTACGGTTGGTATTTTTAGCAACCGAATCTTTTTTCCGTTGCAAAATCCAACCAAGGTGGAACGCGGTTAACTGGTCAAAATTAGCAACAGCAATTAATTTCCGTTGCTTTTTTTAGCAACGGATTGACAGTTCCGTTGCTATTTTAGCAACGGATTAATAATTCTGTTGCTAAATTTAGCCTGTATTATAAAAAAATTTACGACGGACATCGCCATTCCGTCACTAAAAATTATTATAATTTTTTAATTATTATTTTTTACGCAAAATATATATAAATAATACATTACAAAACCACACTATTCCAAGTGTTGATCTTAAACATTTGGCCAAATGTTCATGTAGGTTTCGATCAATACTACATCGAAGTAAAGAAGGGCTTGTCTCTAGAGTTTTAATGCATATTCCTAGTTACATGAACACTTTAAACCAAATAAATTTATATAACTTGTAAAAATATGAAAAAGTAGGATATGTACCTTTTGATAGTTACATGAACACTTTAAACCAAATCAAATGTAGCAATTTTGTTTGAATCATGCAGGTCCACATCGAAGTCAAAACCTAAAAAAAATGATTATATTAGGACAGTAATGCTGTAAAATGAAGCATCATATAAAGAAGAAATCACTTACAGATCAAGTAAACTTAATAACAGAAACTTGCATGCCCAAGCAAATCCCAAGATAAGGAATATTATTCTCTCTGGCATACTTGGCAGCTAGTATTATTCCCCTCACACCACGATCTCCAAACCCACGAGGCACTAAGACCATTAGGCCAAGGCTGGTCTCTAACTTCCCCCCTAAATCCTAATCCTCTCCTAAAACTCTCCTTATATGCAAGGAGTTGCTGGCCTATCACAATCAATCTACTTTATATAAATAACCAAATAAAGTGAGCATTTATTACAAAATCATAAACTTGTGAATTAAGGTGAACTGCAGAGGTGGTTTAAATATCCAAATTATGGTCCTAGTGACATCAAGCATGTCCTTTTAAATATAAAAAATAATAAAAGAGCAATAAGGACTTCTGCATCACTATATTAATATAAATCCTGGAAATGCAATACAACTAAAAGAAATTGTTCCCCTGCAGTTCTGTGTGGTTTGTTTGGGCCTTGTACCCTGTGATTGTTTGCGTTATTCTGTTTTGGCTGTAAACTTGTTTGATAGACGGGTTTCTGCTTTCCCTTTAGTTTTTACAGCAGGTCTTGATGTGGAAGTCGGCATCTGCTGCTCCCTCTCTATCTGGTTCTCCTAATGCCAGTTTCTTTGGATACTTACAACTAAGGACGTTCAGCACCTGGTGCTTCTTCGCGAACTGCTATAACTTTCTCACTTGGCTTTATTCACATTTTGGTGGATGACGCTCGGGCAGTGGTAGTTGATTATCATATGATGTTCCATTTTTGACGAGCTTATTGGTTGATGGGTAGTGACCCCCTTAGATGCCTCAGAAACACCTGTCTGGGGCAGCTACTGTGCAGATGGGCGGTCTGAAATCTTCATTTTATTATTCCACTAAATGGATGATGTCTGATGGCTATGGCTACTACCTGGGGAGTAGCGGTTTGCTGGAGGCTTTGGAAGCTTGGTTATTTATGTCATTGGGGTGAAGGGGATCTGCAGACATTCTTGGATTTTTAGAAAGCTATTTGGTGGTTTCATGCTTCATTTTTGAGCCTCAACTTTGAGCATATCTGTTGCTACCAGCTTTGGCCTGGTGTTGCTACCAGTTTTGTTGGCGACTAGTCCTTCTGTCTCTGCAGTTTGGATTTGATTCCCTGCCTTCTTGATTCTTCATTTTTGTCTTTCGGCCAGCTATTTTGTTGTCTTGAGGTGGACGAGCAATGCTTTCGACATTATTTGTCTGTTCGTATCAAGAGGTTTATTTTGGTTTCTTTGGTTTTCTCAGCTGCGGATTTTGTTGCCTGTTTTTGAGCTATGTCTGGTGTTAGGCTCTGGGTAGTTTGAGCTATGTTTGGTGTTAGGCTCTGGGTAGTTTGAGCTATGCCTGTTTATGAGGTCTGTGTTGCTCTAGTCTGGGTAGTTTGTAAGGCTTCTTGGGTTGTGGCAGGTCATTTGATCTTGGGTGGTGGCAGCTCATTTGAGCTGCTGCTGATCGTGTTGCTTCTTTGTTGCTGGGTCCTGTTTTGTAGTTTCCAGTTCTCTTAATAAATAAAATCATCAGCTTATCAAAAAAAAAACTAAAAGAAAACTGACAGCCCTAAATAATTTTATTTGTCACTGTATCAGCGTGTTTAACTAAGAATATTGTTAGTTATCATAAGTACATGATTAAATATCTTATCGTATAATAATAATAATAATAATAATAATAATAATAATAATTATATCTATCATCATGCTTATATATATATATATATATATATATATATATATATATATATATATATATATATATATATATTATCAAACTTATTCAATACATTACTATGGTTTATAATAACTGACAGTAGCTTAATTGAATATCATCAGTTCCTATGCACCTTTACATGTTTCAATATACATAAATCTCATGAATTAATTTAACTCCTTAACGACTTACCAACACGTCATAGACATATAATACAAAATGCTTAGGTATATTTATAAAGTAATTAAGTAAACAAAATTAAACTTACCCCTATTCACATCTTATATATCAAGTCATTACGGTAAAATAATGCACATTTTCCTAGTTTAAATACTTGCTATTTAAATGTGTTCTTAAATCTAGTATTTAATTGTACGGTAGAGCATTCCACACTTTTATGTCTTTATATTGCATATAAGCTAACCCATCATTGCTAATCACTCATTAATAATGAATACTTTTTCATGGAAATTGAAGGATAACAACTCATAATTCTATTATTAAAGCATTAATTTAGAATCATTTGATAATTTATTAACTTACTTTAATGATGGTTCACTAAAAAAAACTATGTTTAAATTAGCACCTTATAGCTTTCTTTATAATTAACTGATATAATTTTAGTTCTTGTTATCCAATTATCCTTTACTGCCAATTATTCAAAATTTAATCAATAGAATGCTAAATATTTGGTTTCAACTAAGTAATTAACTATACTTAAATTAATTAATAGGGAACTGTCTTACCAATACTCTAATACATCATCAAGGATGAATATTTATGGTAAATTAGAAAGACTTAAACTAAATAATTATAAATAGTTATTCCTCAAATGAAAGTTTAACGAACTTGGGAGAATTCACTGTATCTACAAAAGGGCTGTTCTTTTATAGTTTAAACAAGGAGCAGACAAAGTCCACTCGGTTGAGCAGTAAAGGACACTCGGGAGCAGTAAAGGGCTGTTCTTTTATCGTTTAAACAAGGAGCAGACAATCTATCAATTAAATAAATTAATCTCTTAATTTACTATCTTCACATTCATAGCAGAGCATAATGATTATTTAAATATCAATAAACCAATGCTTCGAATTAACATGCAAATTCATTGAATTATTACTTGCTTTCCGACAACGCTTAGCACAGGTATCAGGTTCACATGAATGAGACAGAATCTTATCCTACACAAGCAAAATATTTATTGAGAAAAATGAAATTATCTAATCAAGGCATTTTTAAGTGTCTTGAGAGAAGAAATGAATTGATTTCGAACACAATGCAACATTCAAGTGAAATTTCTTATAGCATATCAAGTAGAAGCAATTAAAATATTCACAAGACTTTAATATACTTGCAATAGGATTAAACATGATAGATTTATAAGATGATAAGGACAAGTAACTAAATCATAGAACAAATGATCATATATAAAACAACTTGTGAAACAACAATAGGATTACCTTAGCAACTGAAAAGGACAATTGGCGCAGAGCCTCAATGAATGCCATTGACTCGATATCATCTAAAAAGGAAAGAAAAAAAGCAGTTATAAGCAGATATATAATTTTCAAAGCATTGATGTATCTTTATTTCAAAGTGGCTCTACTAGAAGATGATGCCTTGCATAGAAATTAGGTAAAGCTCTTTACAAAGGCAAATAAAATACATTATGGTGTGTAAAACATTTTCAAAAGACACAAAATTTCATTAACTTACTTCATAGTGTTTTATGAGTTACCCCTTTGCTTCATGCAATCAAGTACACTTAGAGTTTGACAACAATAAGAAGAAGAAAGCAGAAGTAAGAGATGAACATTTTATAGGAATTCAAGCAATCATACAAAGCTGATGGGTAGAAAAAATTGGTGTGATTCTATTTACCACATTCACAAGCTGACATTTAAAAAGAAAAACAATATTACAAATAAATAAAAAAAATTTAGTCCACCTTTGCATTGATGAGCTCTGAGAACAATTTCAGCTACAGCAGTTGATTACTACAGGTAATTGGATGATGTCACAGCAAATGTTCGCCGATATATAAGCTTCCATATAGCATTTTTCAATTGGTTGGGCAATCTATTTTCTTGCATGAGCTCATTCATTGAGCTCATGGAACAATGACATCCAAGATGTTGGGTCAAGAAGTAGGAAATGTAATTGTACTCTGTTATTTAATTAATGCCTGTAAAGGAATACCAATTGAAGAACTTCCTACCAGAAAAATGTCTTTGGTTGTGCTGACAGACAAATTGCATAAGAACTCGACCTTCAGAACAAAATTGACCTATCGGGCTAAGCATGCATCAATCACACAAGCAGTCTAGGATAGTCTATTATTAAATTCATTTCAAGAGAAAGTGAATGCATGCAAGAACTGCTTTCAAGTACTAGAAAATTGATAATGGTATCTTTTATGAATCAAATCTGAAACCACAATTAAAAAAAAAAAAGAACGTCTCAATTCCATTTTTTTGTAATATTTAAGGTCCTAATTATAATTAACCATTTTATCTTTATTTTTTTTCTAAATATATATATTCAGCATCCTGTTGTTCTTCCAAATTAAGCTCGGGTTGATGAATAATGTTCTAAGCAAATATATTCTACCAATTGCACCCAGAAAAAAAGGAATTGGATTCCATATATGCACATTATAGTTGGTTGTGCGCATTACTCGAACATTTCAAAAATAAATCACAAGAAAGCAGAAAAGCCCTAAAAAACAAAATAGCGCCGTATCAACAGATCTTGAAAATAAAATAAAATAAACAAATCAGAGAATGGAATCAAACAGCTGAAGTTGAGAAAATATCGTAATAGAGCATATTATAATCGAATCACGTGATAAAAAAACGGATGATGGAGAAAATGCACCTCCAGCTTTCGAATAGCGACTGACTCAGAGGCGCCGGTGATTCTGGTGAAAGTGTCGATGGATTCTCGAGTAGGTCTGGCCATTGCCGTGGATTTCAAGAGAGAGAGTCGGATCTGATTAGGGAGAGAGGTGAAACATGGTCCGTTTGTTATAAAGTGAGTAGTAGGAGTAGGAGAGTAGCAGCTGTCTTCTTGCGCGCCTTTATTCAACTTTATGGCGAAAGGAAAAAGGAGTGAGGAGCGGTTTTCTTCTTATAGCACGTGGTAGTGTAAGCGGGAAACAGGAATCTGTTTGGCGTGCAATTATCAAGCTGGTTTTATTCTTTGGACGACAACTATACTTCTCATAGTATTTTATTTATCAACAGACTTATCACGCTAGAATATTAAAAAACCATCTTCTCTCATAACTCTACTAACTCCAGGATTATCTAAAGCCACACAGCAAGTAACCTCGAAAAAGAAAAAGAGAGGAGGCAGCAGGTTTCTACCAAGCATGTGTTCTACTGTGGAAGTGTTAGGTTAAAAACACAGCAACCACAAAAATAAAACCACCAATTAAGCACGCGTTTTACCTTTATGCGCCAGCACCAAAACAGAGGATTCACACAGCAAATCGTGTTCTGGCCTCTTTCCTAATTTATCAACTGAAATGAAAAGAGAGAGTAATTAAAATGGAAAAAACCTAGAAGTGAGAAAAAGGTAATTATACAAACCTTAAACAAATGGAGATTTTGCTTGAATCAATTGGAAACAGTGAAGCATCACCATAAGTGAGTCAAGCTTCAATCTCTTATCATTTTCTCTTACCAAACCAAAATCTCAAAATCCAAACATAAACCAGGACACTAAATACAAAAATCTTAGAAATTAAATTCCATACCTTCACGAAATTGCCATCTCCTTTTCTCTTTTGTTTCTTCAGCAAACCAAACTGATGTATGGCAGAAAATTCACCTCGGATCTGCACCATCTTTCTCTTGAAAATCTTCAAAATCTGCGAGAGAGAGAGAGAGAGGGGGGAGAAAAAAGAATAGAGAGTGACAGAGAGAGAGGGGATGCGAGCGGCGCAAAAAGGAAAAACAAAAAAAAAGGAAAGAGGCAGTATTTATACTTAGGGCTCACTAAAAAAATTCCGTTGCAAATTTGCAACCGAATTATTTTCCGTTGCAATTTAGCAATGGAATAATAATTCGGTTGCTATTTTAGCAACCGAAATACAAAATCCGTTGCTAAATTGCAACGAAAAATAATTCGGTTGCAAATTTGCAACAAAATTTTAATTCCGTTGGTATTTTTCGGGGTGGTTGGGACCAAAATATCAACGGCAATAGCAACATAATATATAAATAGCAACGGAAATTTTAATTCTGTTGCTACTTTAGCAACGAAAACTTAATTCCGTTGCTAAATTTTGTTCCAAAATTTTTCCACCATTTGTTGCCGCCATATTTAGCAACGGTCATAACTTTCCGTTGCTATATTTTGGTGCGAAAATTTCCCTCTTTTTTTAGCAACGGATTACCACCAATTTTTTTCTGTTGCTAACCAAACAAAATTCAACCAAATTTAGCAACGGAATAGTTTTTTCGTTGCTAATTAGCAATGGAAAATCAATTCCGTTGCTAAATTAATAATGGAATCAATTCCGTTGCTATTTTTTCGTTACTATTTTCAGATTTTCTTATAGTGATTTAAATTAACAAAAATTAACAGTTGACACGTCTCACGTGTGGTGGTTTTATTTTCGACCTTCATTTTAATCACACCATGTTTGATGGTTTTGGCGGGATCCAATTATGTCAGCCGTAGCAGAGATGGCGAAAGGAAGCAGGTTCCCTCTATGTTCTCCCTGTATGGGAAAGACATGTTTTTAGCGCTCTAAATCCACCACGAGTCACATGTCTACATTATGAATATGACGAGACAATTGAATCGGAACCTGCAACAAATGTCTCATCGATCGTTCTTCTTCGGCCCAAATGAAATATCAACTTTAAGATGATTGATTCCTCCTCACATCCACGATTGCACTACTTTCGGGTTATTAACTGCATGTGTGTGGAAATGTCGCACTATTGCACTTCAACCAGATCCTGCCAATGAGATGCAAGTGAGGTCTATAATTAATATGCGCAATAAATTTGAACATTTAGTACCCACAGGTTATTATGGTATTGCATATGTTTCGTCGGGGTAGTGACAACCGCAAAAGAACTATCTCAAAATCAGTTAAGTGTTGCATTAGAATGGGTCAGGAAAACTGTTGAGGAACAACCCAAGTTCCACATCCCACATTGAAAAATTAAGGGAGAAACACCTTGAATATAAGTGTGTCCACCTAACTCTATTAGTATAAGGCCTTTTGGGAGGTACCTAAAAATAAATCCGTGCGGGCTTAGTCAAAAGCGGATAATATTATACCAATGTAGAGTTAAGGTGATGTTTGGCAGTCCCAACAAGTGGTATCAGAGCCAAGTTCGGATATGGAGCCAACGGTAGACTGCATTGTGTGGGAGGTCTTCGTTATGACCTCGTGATTGGAGATTCGTGTTTGGTGCCTTGTATCGAAAGTCTTTCTGCACTACAAAAAAATGCCAATTCGCGACGAAAAATCCGTCACTAATTGGCGTTTTCCGTCACTAATGGTTTTTAGCGATGCGTAATAGTCGCATAAAGGAATATTACCGTCGCTAAATGAATTTTAATAGTCGCCGTAAATATTATATTAATTATTAGCGACAAATTATTCCATCGCGAAATCCGTTGTTAATACGGATTCGTCAACTTTTAATTTATTGCATATTAGCGACATTTTTGTTGCGAATCCGTCGTGAAATTATAACATAATTTAATTTTTTATTTTGTATTTATCAATTTACTGCCGGTGTAATCAACAAATTAGTTTATTGTATGCAGAATCATAATTTATATAATTTAATTTCTGTAAATAAAAATTCTCCAATACTGTTAATTTAAAAAAATATAATATTACACATGTACATTAGATTGCATAATATTTAAAAAAATTAAACCTAACAAAAAACACAAAAAACTAAATAATGTACTATTGCACTTGCAATTACAGAAGATCCAATATGTGTTCCCAAACAATTCTATGCTATACAATATTGATAGCTAAGGGCATGCCTAATTATACATACAGGCTGTTTGCTCCAACTATCTTTCTTTTAATCCAATAGCTCTTTCTGACTTGATTATCTCTATCCATTCACTTTCACGTCCAGTGATTTACCCATGCTTTCCTGTTTTTATAGATATATACAGTAAGAATATGCAAGCAACAAGGCACAACATATATAATTTGAGTATTTTTTACATTAATTTTGATTCAATCTTACTGGTTTAGGATTTAATATATGAGGAAGTGTTAATCAAGTTTTAATTAATAGTAGATGATTTTCACTTAATTAAGAAATCATGTTCATACCGTGAATATATATATATATATATATATATATATATTAGGTAGAGATGAGACTAATCATATATATGACTTGGAAAAAAAGATTATAGATTTAGCATTATTAAATAGGGTTCATGTGAATCTCATGAAATATTTCTCCCTGTTGAAATTGCCTACCTCAAAACTCTTTGATTACCTATTTTTATTGGTAAACCACAAATAATTTCCATATATATATATATATATGACAACTAATTCCCTAAGATTATGAAGTTTTATTTAAACTAACCAGGAAATTCTAAGAAATTACTAATTTCTAAATTTAACAGTTCTATTATATTCCCTTCTTGTCTACTTTGATAACAAGAGCCAAACTATTGTAATTGCTCGAGTAAAAGTAATAATGAAATAAAATGGAAAGCTTTCTCTTCTAATAGAATTGAGTAACTAAAAGAATTGTAATTGCTCTAGTGAAAGTATCTAATTTTATATATTATTATCACTTATTAAAGCTAAAGCATTAAATATGAAACAAAGTATTAATATATTAATTATTCTTCATTTGACAATGCAAAATCATTAATTAAGAGTGAGTATAATTGTAACATAATTGTGTTTGTTATTATTGGATTTAGGTTAATGGGTTGGTACATTCTGCTATAGAGTAATTAAACAGTAATCAATTTCACCAACTAATAAGTTCTACAAGAGAGTGACATCGAACTAGTTTTAGGTTCACTAGTCATGGAAAAGCAGAGGTTTTAATTTACTTGCAATAAATGACACATGGCACATATACTTATCATAATCATACAATACGTAGCAATAGTACAAAATAAGTAGTGAATTAATATAGCAACACAAACTCATATTTAATGATTAAACTTAAAATAACCATAAAAAGAAAGATGGTTGATCTTATATAGTTATGGTTACAATTGAATTGAGAATCAAGGCTGCAACCTATATATAAAGTTAGTTATTTTATTATATATTTTGAAACTTTAATTTATTATTTTTGGAATTAAGTTTATTCAAGTTCTTTTGATGAAATATCCTGGCATGTGGACAATCAAAAGCCAATTTAATTCTTTAATTCAATAAGCAAAAACAGAACAAAAGATTTAGAAAATGAAAAATGAACAGATAAACAAAAATGAATTATAAAAATTATAAGCAAATGTTACCAGAAGCTCTATGCAGCAAAGCAACAATTATAAGGGCAAGATATTGGTACTTACGTCAGCATAAACCAATTGTGCAATGAATATATCCTTCCTCAAACAAAGGAAAGGTCTTTCAACGGTGCTTTCCAAGATATTCATAATATCATGCTTTAATGTTAATGGATCAAGATACCAGGATACCAACCTGAAGAAAGGAAGTTATGCGACAGAAAAAAGTTAGAGAACAATAAAATATAGGTGGAAAACAGAGAATCTGATAGGTGATTCAAGAAAATGCTATCTCAAAACAACCAAATCAATATTATAAACATTTATATCTAACAATTATGTCAAAGGATAAGGTATAATAAAACGAAAAGACATTTTAAACAGATAAAAGCTCTGCACTCAAACCAGTTAAAAAGATAATGGCATAAAGTGACAGAAAAAAAATAAAAATCCACCTATTGCAAACCTTAATGGATTTCATGATTATCAAGGGAAAATTCTTTAGGCAAGCAATTGAGGAGCTTCAGGATACCAGCACTTCTTCTCTCAATTGAATTGACATCCAAAAAATGCATCCATAGACCCAAAAATTTATAGGAAGATGCTGAGATTGCAACTCTAGCAACAGCACATGATAGTAAAAGAGAAGGCATCCCTAAAAAACCAAAATAGCGGATACAATATATGATTAACTGACAATAATGGCTAACCACCTAATCAAACAACTTAATCTTTTAAAAAATATTTATACATGAATAATATTTGAGTACACCAAAACAGAAGCAAAATGAGAAATATATAATAAATGTTCTATTGAGTTTGAGCCATACTACTCCTCTCCTCTATAAATAAAAAGAAAAAAGAAAAATAGACACATAAAATGAAATAAGAAATATTTTAAAAAATAATACATCAATCCATGCGCCCCATTTGATTAATGGACCCCATCTGAACATAGTTACAAAATTAACCATCTTTTACTAGTTATCCACTAATTTTGAAAGTTTTGAATCAATTCACTTCAATTCAGACATATAAATAACTGTAAACTATTTTGCAATTTCAAACAAAAAAGAAGATATAGTAAAAATGAAGATAGGTACAAGAAATCGTTTGTAGCTTTGTATTTTGCATATCTCAAGAAATAAAGAATCAATGCCTTTGGGACCTGTTACTATTCAGAGCAACCAAAGAACCATCAGAATAACAGTAAGCGAAACAGAGAAATTAAAATACAAACAAGAAGGCTGTCCTTTTCAGGATCATCACAAGAAGCCAAAACCAGTATTTTGTGATAAAATTTATTTATATTGTACAATTACATGCACACAGAATTTGTGATTTAACTCATCACTTACATTACATGTCATTACAAACCATAAATCATTTACTAAAAATGGGACACAAACGCTATAATTAATTCATGGAGTGGACTATATATCAGCTTTTCAAGCTTTTGGGCTTACAACCTTCACTTATAGTTTAACAAACCTGGAGAGTGAAAAGATCAGCTGATTGACCAACCACTTTGTCATACTGTAGACCCTCAGCAGTAAGTCCAGCCATTGCTACAACTGCCAATCCGTGCACAACTATTACACCATATTAATCTTCTCTGCTCCACATTAGCCATTCCAAAATATATAAAAACTTTTAAACATGCACCTGTCTAGTTCCTTGGCATCAAGCTGTCCACTATATATCAGCTTTTCAATCTTTTCATCAATGAGGTTCACATGTTCTTTACCAATATCTAATGAATAATCCAGTATAGGTAGGCCAAGCAAATAGGCAACTGAAAGACAAAACATCTTCTTCATCAATGAGGTTCACATGTTCTTTACCAATATCCAATGAATAATCCAGTATAGGTAGGCCAAGCAAATGGGCAACTGAAATACAAAACATCTTCTTCATCAATGAGGTTCACATGTTCTTTACCAATATCTAATGAATAATCCAGTATAGGTAGGCCAAGCAAATAGGCAACTGAAAAATAGACCCAAAAACGAAATAAGAAATATTTTTTACTAATATGTTCTGCCATTTGACGGCAAAAAAAAAGGTGGAATGTCCCATTCACTGCAAAAATAGGACTGAAACTCCATTTTTTTTTTCTCCCATTGGAAATGCTCAAATAAAACTCATGATCTGGAGTCCTTTCTAATTACATTATTGAAATATTTAACTCCTTTCTAAATTTGAAAGAATTTACGCATGCTATCTAAGAAAATGGATTGAGGTATAGATCAGTTTCAAATGCTAACTGTGGAAACAAAAATCATCTACGCAGTAGTAACTTATTGTTATAACTAATGCACGTATGATACTTAACACATACATCTAAATTCTCGAACACATATTACTTAAAAATGATAGCACGACAAACCAACAGTTTCCTGCTATATTAATGAGGTGCATTTTGGATGCAAAATAAAGAACCCATTTCTTAAAAATCCCGATTAATTATTATGGGTTCTTTTTTTTAGATACATTATTATGGGTTCTCATTCTTAATTTGCAGAAAAAGCATGAAAATTTGCCGATTTTTATTAATTAGCTCGATTCACTCTTTCTTGCTCTTCTTGCTCAAGCATCTTCTCCAGCAAACCATCATCCAAGTATTCAAACTCAATAACTTGTCTCTGAGTTGCTGATGAAGAAGAGGAAATATCAGCCAAAAAATAGAAAAACATTTCAATGTTTTGTTAAATAAGCCGAATAAAACCCAATTCAGCATCAAACAATTTGATATCATTAGCTGCCCAAAAATCTTAAATTTCAGAAAATAAAATATAGAAGTAATCAACAAAATACCGGTACAGAAGAAAACACATAAACCAAAATGCATCCACCTAGGTAAATCCGATCCCTCTTTTTCTCTCAAAATTACAGGTGATTTAAGCATTAATAGAACCCAAAAAAAAAAACGAAAACTTCTAGGTTAAACAGCTAATTAATATGCATGACGTGATGACAGCTAACAGGTAAAATCAAGGAAAAAACAAAGATAGATTAACAGAGGTACCTGATACATCGAGAAGAGATGATCAATTTGAAAATGGCATAAAATTAAATAATAAAAAAACCCAAAAATTTAAACTGGGAGATTATTAAAAAAACGATTGAAATAATTAGATTTCAGTTCTTATATTGAACTTTTAATAGCTGGTGCATGGGGCACGAACCTTCAGTGAATCGAGAAGGGTAACTCAACTCTGATCTCCCATTTGCCGGCAAGTGACGACTAGAGAAGGGTACCTCAGACTCGCCTCAGCACCGTAAGTGGGTCGGTGCAGGTCGTGTCGCCGTTTATCATCGCAACTCGCCAAGGGAAGAAGAAGAAGCTTCGGTTTCTAAGAGGAGGGAAATGAGATCTAGAGATGGCGGCTCCAACTTAGAAAAGAAAAGAAGAGGAGGCAAAGGACCTGTTTACTTACAGAAAACTGCTCCAATTTTCCAGAAAAATTTTCTACAGAAAACAGAAAATGGAGATCATGTTTATTTTCGTCAGTTTTCTAAAATAGAAAACAGAAAATGAATTTTCCAATTTTTTAAAATAAAGAAGAAATTGAATAACTAATAAAAGATGTTTTTCAAATTTTCTAAATAATATTAATACACACACATATGTGTATATATATATGTATATATGTACATACATACATATACATATACATGCATATGTAAGTTTTTGTATGTGCATACTTACATAAATATATGCATGTGCATGTATATGTATATGTATATGTATATATAGTACATGCATATATATATATATATATATATATATATATATATATATATATATATATATATATATATATATATATATATATATATATATATATATATATATATATACACACACACACACACACATACACATACATATGCATATGTATATGTATACATACATATGTATATGTATATATATATATATGTGCATATATACACATAAATATGCATATACTTACATACATGCATGCATGCATGCATACATGTATGTATCTATATACATACTTATACACATAAATATGTATTTATGCATACACCTACATATACATATATACATATGCACATACATATACATGCATATATATGTATGTGCTTGTATGTGCATACATATATACATATGTATATGTATGTACATACATATGTATACATATGGATATGTATATATATGTATGTACATATATACACATACATGTACATATGTATGTATGCATAAATACATGTGTATGTATGTGCGTATATTCACATACATATGCATATACATATACATATGTAAGTATACACGCACACACACACACACACATATATATATATACAAAAAAATAAACACTGCAGTTTTTCATTTGTTGATAAATAAACGCGTTTTCTAAATTTTCTATGGAAAATAAATACTCCAATTTTTTAAGAAAATAAAACAGAAAACTATTTTCTGTAAGTAAACGCACCCAAAGAGTGAAGGGGTAATTAGGTTTCCGAAAGACAAAAATGTCCTTATTTTTATTTGTCCAACATCAGTTAAATAAGGGATAATTTTGTAAATATATTTACTAGAGTTTATTTTTTGCATCCATATATGATATATGTAGGTAGATATTGAATACATATTAATTATGAAAATTACTTTTATAACTAATACCTACCCAATATAATTAAAATCTTAAAAGTAGTCAATAGCTAAGAGATTTTGAATTTCTTAAAAAATAATTAAAAAATTATTTTTATTAGCAATGAAATAATAAATTTAATTTTTTAATCATATAATTTCGAGTTCAAATTTTAATTTTTTTGAAATTAGGGAAAAAATTGAATTCAATATAAATTCATGTGTATAGCAAGAATATTAAAAATAATTACTAAACATATATATGCATCATGTATTTATATTTTTTTATTAGTATTATAATATTTAGAAAAATCAATAATCATAATTGAAAATTTTAAAAAAAAATTAAATTCAAAATAAAAAATTTATATAATATAAAACTTTTAGCGACTGTTTTTCCGTTGCTAAAATAACACTTAAGACCAATAAACAGTGCCACATTTCTCAAAACTCTTCTCACAAATTAAAAAATATTAGAAAAATTTAGCAACTGAAATTTAGCGACTGAGCCTCCGTCGCTAAATTAGTCGTAAAAATGGTGTCCACATTTGCCGCCAATATGTAGCAATTGTTTTATGATTTTCGTCGCTATTTCGTCGCTAAACATGCTCAAAAGTTGAAATTCTCCAGTTTCACGACAAAATTGGAAAATAGTCGCTAATCCGTTGCTAATTAGCGATGGAATTTTTACTGTCGCTAATTCAAGTTTTTTTGTAGTGCTAGTATTGTGGTGGCCAGGCGGCGTGTCCCATTGGTTGAGAACGGCAGTGCAAGATAATTCGACGGATCAAATGGATTATCGCTCGAGGGGAGGACATAAGATGTTAGAGGCCCTCGCTACATCCTCGCGATTAAAGATTCGTGTTTGGTGCCTTGTATCAAAATTCTTCCTAGCATTGGATAGCCATGCGGCGTGTCCCGTTGGTTGATAGCGGCGGTGCAAGATGATTCGACGAATCAGTGGATTATCGCTGGAGGAGAGACCACGTGTTGTGTGGTCCTTGGTTTGAGGGGAGGATTGTTGAGGAACAACCCAAGTTTCACATCCCACATTGAAAAATTAAGGGTAGAAATACCTTGAATATAAAGTGTGTCCACCTAACTCTATTAGTATAAGGCCTTTTGGGAGGTACCCAAAAACAAATCCATGCGGACTTAGCCCAAAGCGGACAATATCATACTAATGTGGAGTTAAGTTGATGTTTGGCAGTCCCAACAAAAACTAAGTGAAGATTATGTAAGGTCTACAGTAGACTTAATCAAGGATAGGCCTCACTATGCTAGGTACTGTAAAATGTCAGGTATAACACTTATAGGGCTTAGAGAGGTGGACTTTGGATGGGGTAAAGCAGTATACGGTGGTCCTTTCAAAGGTAATGCGGTAAACCGGTATTTTGTATCAGTCAAAAATAAAAATAAATTAGAAGATGGTGTTGTATTGCCGACTTGCTTTCCAAATCAAGAAATGAAAAGATTTTCTAAGGAGCCGAACAATATGTTACAGCAGCACCCAACTGTTGTTTCTGCCTTGTAAAGTTGGACTCCAATAATTTAAGTTTGGCAAGTTAGGTGTTCAATTGGAATTTCTAATATTATAGGTACTATATTGGCAAAAGTGTACAAGGAAGAAGACGAAGGTCAGAATGTGTAACATCTTCATCTGAACAGTCTTTTCTAATATAGAAATAAACGGTAAGCTGTAACATTTTTTTCTCAACTCTTAAGTAATTCAATTGACTGATAAAACTCTTTCATTATTCAAAATCATAAACTAACTTGTCGATTTATAACTGTCTAAATTACTATTTATTTTACCAGAAATTCAGCAGTATAATGGCTATATACTTAATAGCCTCCTGAAAAATCAAACAAAAACACAGTCTCTCAGAAGCACCACAGACTATAACAGATAACAATATACATTTCAAACAACAAATATATCAAATATATTCATTTTGAATCATTTATTGATACTCACTCATTTACATATATAACAATATTTACTATCACAACAATAGTAGTCAAAATATAGTCCATATAAACTTAGCATGCTTCTATAACAGTTGTGTCATAAGGACTGCAATGGTGGATAAGCCATTTATGAATCTTTTATAGTACCCAGCCAATCCCAGAAAATTTTTCATTTCAGTCACACTTTTGGGCGACTTCCACTGAAGAATTGCATCAATCTTCGAAGGATCCACTTTTATACCCTTTGCAGAAATCACATGTCCCAAAAAGGATATCTCATTCAACCAAAAATTATATTTGCTGAACTTGGCATACAATTACTTTTTTCTCAAAGTTTGCTGAATAATCCTCAGGTGTCTATCATGTTCCTCCGGTGTCTTGGAGTACACTAAGATATCATCGATGAAGATCACCACAAACTGATCTAAATAAAGATGAAAAATCCTGTTAATCAGATCCATGAAGGTAGCTGGTGCATTTGTAAGCCCAAATTGCATGATCAGGAACTCATAGTAGCCATATCTAGTGTGAAAAGTAGTCTTAAGCACATCAACTTTCTTTACCCCCATCTAGTAGTAGCTTGATCTCGGATCAATCTTTGAGAAGACACATGCTCCCTTAAACTGATCAAATAAGTCTTCAATTCGAGGAAGGGATATCTGTTTTTTATAGTTACCTTGTTCAGTTGCCTGTAGTCAATGTACAATCGGAGAGTTCCATCTTTTTTCTTTACAAACAGGACAAGTACTCCCCAAGGAGAAGTACTGGGCCTAATAAACTCATTGTCAAGCAACTTCTGTAACTGAATCTTTAATTCTTTTAATTCACATTAAGCACTCTAATGGCTATATTCAAGGTCTAATTGCATTAATCTAACATTAATTTCAATTTCTCATTATTTTAACATATTAACCCTAAATTACATAAAGGGAATTAATTCAAAATAAAGGAAAATTAATAGATTCCATAGTCATTTACCTCTTCCTTGCACTTAGCCTTCCTTAGACTTCATTTCTTTTGCCTTTAACCTTGGCAAATTGATTTTCTCCTCAATTCCCTACCATAGCCGAAAATCTAAGCTTAAGTAACCCTAAGTTTTTTTTTTAATCTCAAATGCATAAACTGATCACAAATTTGAGTTCTAGGCACCCAAAATTAATACTAAGATTTTCCAACTTATATATCTCTTCTTTTGGGCCAAGAATTTGGCCTAATAAATGGGTCTAGCCCAAATAATTCAAAAAGCCTATTTTGGTCCATTTAAGATCCTAATTAAATTCTCTCACTTTTAAATTTCAAATCACTCAAATTATGATTTCATCATTCTTATCATATTAAAAATAGATAGTACACAAATTTTCGGCTCAATTAGAATCCGTTTTCAATTTGGTTCGATTAAATTGGTCCGATTTAAAAATACCGGTGTTACAGAAAAATTCACTTTTTATTACCATAATATTTTACATAAAATTTAAGGAAGATCTGCAAATTTTGACAATTTTCGGAGTTCGTTTGCTATCTTTAAAAATTCATGCAAATTTAAGTCAGTTTTCCTATAATGAAAATTAATTTGCTATCTTTTTCGTATTTTTTATTTTTATAGGTTTATTTGACCTCAGTTTTACTTTAAATTTCAACCCCGGACTCACCATGATCAATATTTTTCGATGATCCAATAAAATATTTTTTACTTCCGGATGCACTTTTCAGCCCGAAAAATACTATTTATCATCGAAAATTACCGTTTACGGATAATTCAATGTTGAGATCATTACAGGATGGAAACTAGAACTATTAAAATTACTGTACTGTGGGAAATAACATGATATTTTACTGTTAGCTTAGCTAGTACTATTGGGCCTCCACATGTGCAATCACCAGAATTCCTTAATTAATCAGTTTTTCTTTTTCTTGCATAAACCGACATTTATTGATTGATTTCTAATGCATGCAATAAATTTCAATAATAACTCAATATATAGAAAAAATATATAAGATTTTAAAATACATTGATATGCATGTATAGAAACTGAAAAAGAAAAAAAAAAACAAAAAACAAAAACAAACTTGGTGTGTATATATATATATGTGTGTGTGTGTGTGTGTATGAAGGACTAGAATTTTAAGGTGAGTTGCGTTGAGGATACCTGCGAAGGCAAGTAGTGGGTATATATGCGGTTCTTGCAACCAGAATTTTGGCAAGGGCCACGACTTTTGGAATTAGAAAGGAATTGCCACGATAGAGATTTGATGACTGGGAACTAGCGTATCGCCTATTTTGGTATTAGTAGTGGGTGTGGGCAACAAAGGAAGATCTTTAAAAACAAGTTTTGCAACAAGTTCTTGAGAGTATTTGATTTGAATTTTGTTAGCTACCAATGTCAAGGGATATTAGATAATAGTTTATTTGTCAGATATTGTACTGCTCACTGTATGTTTGATATCAAAATTTGTATTTCAAAGCGATTGTAAACATCTAAGATATGTAAGCTATGTAAAAATAGCACTCTTGGCGATGGAGTTCGTACAATGGGACTGGATCTTGTCTAGATCAGGAGCTGTGATAATGCTATGGAAATCAAGCCCAATGTTCCTGTAAATGATAGCACTAATGAATTCAGCGGGGAGAAAGGGCAGCCAGAGGCGTTGAGTTCAGGGCCTTGGCTTTTTGCAAAGGGAAATACTTGCATAGACTGGTCCATGGCTCCATCCATGGAATAAACCTGCAATAAATTGTCATGTCAATTAAATTTGACACCTCATAAATACTTAAATTTAATTAGAAACACTATTTAATTATTTATGAATTTAAAAAAAAAAAAGAAAGAAAGAAAAACTATTGTTAAATATCTGTTGTTGTCTCGCTCAGATCCATAACTGAATCAAATTGCCAAAATTGAATAAAATTTTATTGACCCAATTATATTTTTAATATCGTACTGATTTTTTTTTTGGGGGTCCAAATTATTCTTCATTTGTGTCATGATACGTTTTAAATCCGCACCAACTAATATTGGCCATAATGGCATGAGTACGTTTTAAATCTGCACCAATTAATATTGGCCATAATGGCATGAGTACGTTCTAAATCTGCACCAATTAATTTCACTTCCTATAAAATAGGACATATTTGTTTTGCCTAACATGTTCAGTGATTCTTAATTATTTATATTATTATTAATATTTTGTCAAAAGTATATTTTACCTTTGTACAGATAAATATCATAAGAAACATACACTTTTTTTTTTATCTAACAATAACAATTTTTTTTTTGTCCACGAGAGGATATTCTAGCGGTAGATGTTGACTTCAATTTACTAGAATATCACAAATTCGAACTTTTGCCTGCCTTTCCCTTTTATAAAAAATAATATTTATTTTTTAATAAATTTAAATTATAAAATGAATTGGTATATAAAAATAAAGATAAATTCAATTTAAATAAATATTTATGATTTAACTATTATGATTTTCTTTTTCATCTTCTTAACAAATGGATTAAAAAATTTAAAAATAATGTTTTATAAAAATAATTTGTTGTGCGTGTATAACTTCTAAAATTTAAAAGAAAGAACAAGAAAGCTGATCAATAGTTAATAATAACAAACAACAATTATTTGCATTTCATTCTACTAATTAAAGACATAGCCGTGAAAAGGCGCATACATATTTTATTCATAGCAAATTAACCCAAACTTATAAAAACTTAACACGTTCATTTATGAATAAATTCATAAGGCATTTAGCAAAATTCAATCGTATAAAAGAGGCTGTAGTGTCGGTTTAAGAAGTCAGCATGTCATCAGCCTTTTCTTTAATCAGATTCCACAACTCATTTATATGTCTCTTCTCCGTCAATGTTGATCCAATAGAGCACCGTATGAAATACATTCCTCCTATCACTCCATGAGTCATGAAAGCTCGTCCGCTTTTGTTCACGGCGTACAGTAGCTGGCGGTTCATATCATCATTGCCACTTCCGACATTATTATTATTGTTATTATTGGGCTTCAACCTGAAGCAAACCAACGCAAACTTCCTTGGCACCACTATCTCAAACCTCTTGTCCTTCCTTACCAGCGACTCGAACCGCTTAGCCAACATTACATCACTGCGTATATATTGCATAAGGCCAGCCAATCCGTGTCTCCGGATCACAACCCACAACTTTATTGCCTTGAACCGCCTGCTCAGTGCTATTTGCCAATCTTTGTAGTCAATCACTGAATTTGATTCGCTTGCAGCATTCTTCAAGAATTCAGGACGAGTGGATAAGGATTCGATCAATGCATCAGGTTGTTTAACCCACAAACAACAACAGTCCATGTTAGTGAGAAGCCATTTATGTGGATTCATGCTGATTGAATCTGCGAGTTCTATCCCATTCAAATAGTGCCTGAACTCGGGGCATATGCAGGCACTCCCTGCATAAGCTGCATCTATATGGAACCACAAGTTGTATTTCTTTGCAATTTTTCCCAATTCTTCTATGGGATCAACTGCTCCACAGGCAGTAGTTCCCACAGTTCCGCATAGAAACAATGGCAGAAGCCCCGATTTGATATCGTTTTTGACTGCTTCCTCTAGAGTTTGGGGTGATAAGGAAAATCCAGTTGAAATTGAAGTAGGGAGGGATCGGATATTGAAAGATGGGATACCCACTAATTTTGTTCCCTTCTGGAGAGTAGAGTGTGTTTGATCGGATGCATAAACCACCAATTTAGTGATTTTTTCCCATCCGAATACATTCAAAGCCCTGTCTCTAGCTGCTGCAAGAGTACAGACAACAGCTTCGCATGTGCTTCCATGGAGGACACCACCTCCATTTCCTGAAAAGAGAAATGAAGATGGAAGCTTAAGCAAATTTGCTATCCAATCCAAGACAATAGATTCCAGCTCCGTAGCCGCGGGAGATGAAATCCAGTTGAAGCCAACTACATTAAGCCCTGAGCAAAGCATTTCTCCAAGAAAACCAGCATTGCTGGCGTTTGCTTGGAAATAGGCAAAGAAATTGGGGCTTTGCCAGTGAGTGAGGCCTGGAATTACAGTATCATTAACATCTTTCAGAATGTCTTGTAATGAGTCAGCATGGTATGGTGCAGATTTAGGCAATAGAGTAGAAAGGTAACCAGGTTGAACCTGGCTTTGAACTGGGTATTTTTCAATGTTCTTGTAATAGTCAGTAACGAAATCAATCACCATTTTTGACTCATCAGCAAAGGTTTTTGGATCTAAAGGGGATAAGATGTTTGTGGGGAGACCTTCCATACCTACTCTATAGGAAAGATGAACAGTAAGAGAGAGTGTGTTAATTTAGGGGAAAAAAAGAATACAGCATGGATTTGGTAGACATTAAGTTGCCCATATTTATATTGGTGGAGTTTCCTTTTCATATTTTGAAAAGTAGCCAGCCACGCTAAACATGTGATTTATGATTATTTCACCTAGTTAGAAAAAATGATTAAATCAAACCAATGGTAAAATGAGCAAAATTAGTTAAAAAAAAAAAGTAAGGGAGCGATGGTTAACATGTATAAATATCAATATATTATTGATCCAATTCATGAATATATTCAATCTAAATAAGAACTTTCTTAGTTTTAAATTAATCTCATGTTACATGTGTAAAGTAAATAAAAAAATAAAAATTTGAAAATTTTAATCGGGAAAAACAATGAAAATAATAATAAGAAGAAAAAATATGTAAATTTATTTTTAAAACTTAGGAAAATGTGCAATTTTCATCTAAATATTTTCATCTAAATTTAAAGTCTAAATCTTATACGAGTTTGCCCTAGCTGCCACCTTTGCTCCATTTGATATTTAGGAATGTTAAGACTTTAATTTAGGAGACAATAGGCGGTGTTTTTAAGGACTTAAATTACTTTAGGTATTTTATTTTATCTGTCTAGTTTGAGTAGGATTTGATTTTTCCTGTGTTGGAAGAGATTTTAAGAGGTAAGTGTGGAGCGCGCCGAACCCTGTTAGGCATCCGATTTACTCTCCAGAGCCTGCTTTTAGAGCTCAAGACCGGATCAAGGGTCGTTTAACTTGTAAAAATCAATCGCTTCACAATGAGTAAGGATTCAACACAATTTGCAATGTCTCGGGCCTCCAAATGACATGAGACGGCATTTCAAGATATCCTTATCCATTTGCTAATGATTAACTTACAGCAAGATGTCTGCTAAGCATTACAAGCATGCATTAAGAAGTCGTCATCCAATAAAACATTGAAAAAATGATTTTATACCTTGTAAAACTGAAATCAGAAATAGTTCAGATGTCACCCCTACTTGCATATTTGGTTGATAACAATAAAAATGATTGCTTGTGACTAATTATGCTGATCCTTCTCTCATGCATTACGGGGTATAAAATAAAATGGACACATATAAGCACATAAAAAGTGATAAAATCATACATAAATCACGATAATTTAAAGACATTGGTCCCAGTGTGTTTGAATGAAAGTTTATTTAGTTTAATTTATTGCTTAGGTAAAACATTTTTAATACACTAAGAAATAAAAAATGAATATATGAACAGACATAAATTGGAATATTCATTGAACTCAGGAATATTGATTCCCGCATGCATAATTACAAAAATCCGCTTGCATGAGCTTTAGGATGAAATAGGATATTGATCCATTTTATTAATAAAATTCAATTGATTAAGTAAAAATAATTAATATGAATTTTCTTGATTTTCGTGCTAACAAATAAATAATATTAAATATCATAAAAAATACAACAAACTAACAATTTAAAAATTACAACAAACATATATTATATGATAATTAAACACTAACAATATAGGGCATGGAAAAGAGAAATAAAATTAGATTTTTTTATTTATTTTTTAAGTTAATCGGGTTGTCGGTCGGGTTAGGTTTAGAGGGGTTGTCACCCGACCCGAAACCCACTAATTCCTAATCCTAACACCCGAACCGATCCTATTAACCCTACCCGAATGCTTCGGGTCGGGTTAATCGGGCAGGTTCAGTTTTTGCATACCCCTATGTATAGCTTCTAAAATTTAAAAGAAAAAACAAGAAAACTGATCAATAGTTAATAATAACAAACAACAATTATTTGCATTTCATTCTACTAATTAAAGACATAGCCTTGAAAAGGCGCATACATATTTTATTCATAGCAAATTAACCCAAACTTATAAAAGCTTAACACATTCATTTATGAATAAATTCATAAGGCATTTATCAAAATTCAATCATATCAAAGAGGCTGCAGTGTCGGTTTAAGAAGTCAGCATATCATCAGCCTTTTCTTTTATCAGATTCCACAACTCATTTATATGTCTCTCCTCCGTCAATGTTGATCCAATAGAGCACCGTATGAAATACATTCCTCCTATCACTCCATGAGTCATGAAAGCTCGTCCGCTTTTGTTCACGGCATCCAGTAGCCGGCGGTTCATATCATCATTGCCACTTCCGACATTATTATTATTGTTATTGTTGGGCTTCAACCTGAAGCAAACCAACGCAAACTTCCTTGGCACCACTATCTCAAACCTCTTGTCCTTCCTTACCAGCGACTCGAACCGCTTAGCCAACATCACATCACTGCGTATATGTTGCATAAGGCCAGCCAATCCGTGTCTCCGGATCACAACCCACAACTTTATTGCCCTGAACCGCCTGCTCAGTGCTATTTGCCAATCTTTGTAGTCAATCACTGAATTTGATTCGCTTGCAGCATTCTTCAAGTATTCAGGACGAGCGGATAAGGATTCGATCAATGCATCAGGTTGTTTGACCCACAAACAACAACAGTCCATGTTAGTGAGAAGCCATTTATGTGGGTTCATGCTGATTGAATCTGCGAGTTCTATCCCATTCAAATAGTGCCTGAACTCGGGGCATATGCAGGCACTCCCTGCATAAGCTGCATCTATATGGAACCACAAGTTGTATTTCTTTGCAATTTTTCCCAATTCTTCCATGGGATCAACTTCTCCACAGGCAGTAGTTCCCACAGTTCCGCATAGAAACAATGGCAGAAGCCCCGATTTGATATCGTTTTTGACTGCTTCCTCTAGAGTTTGGGGTGATAAGGAAAATCCAGTTGAAATTGAAGTAGGGAGGGATCGGATATTGAAAGATGGGATACCCACTAATTTTGTTCCCTTCTGGAGAGTAGAGTGTGTTTGATCGGATGCATAAACCACCAATTTAGTGATTTTTTCCCATCCGAATACATTCAAAGCCCTGTCTCTAGCTGCTGCAAGAGTACAGACAACAGCTTCGCATATGCTTCCATGGAGGACACCACCTCCATTTCCTGGAAAGAGAAATGAAGATGGAAGCTTAAGCAAATTTGCTATCCAATCCAAGACAATAGATTCCAGCTCCGTAGCCGCGGGAGATGAAATCCAGTTGAAGCCAACTACATTAAGCCCTGAGCAAAGCATTTCTCCAAGAAAACCAGCATTGCTGGCGTTTGCTTGGAAATAGGCAAAGAAATTGGGCTTTGCCAGCAGTGAGGCCTGGAATTACAGTATCATTAACATCTTTCAGAATGTCTTGTAATGAGTCAGGATGGTAAGGTGCAGATTTAGGCAATAGAGTAGAAAGGTAACCAGGTTGAACCTGGCTTTGGACTGGGTATTTTTCAATGTTCTTGTAATAGCCAGCTATGAAATCAATCATAATTTTTGACTCATCAGAAAATGTGTTAGGGTCTAAAGGAGAGAAGCTATTTGTGGGGAGACTTCCCATATCTGACTTGTACACAAGAAGAAAACTGTAGGAGTAGAAGGTATTCTAGTTTTGCGTTTTACCCAATATCCAATTCTTCTATTTATAGATTAAAGACCTCATGATGTCTTTTGCTGTCTCGCCTGAGAAAAAGACATAAATATTAGACCGAATTTTCGCAGCTAACTTGTAAACTGAACCTACAAATAGGGAACTATTAAGCTTGTTAATTTACTAAATATTTTTCTTTTATAATATATCAAATATCGGAAATTCAGTTATTCAATTAATTCAAATTCGCATTGATAAGTCAGGTAGAGCAAAGCAATATATGATGCTATATTAAGCATATGAATTTAAAACGGAAAAGGATTCCTCTCAATTTTTAGGGGTCAGCAAAATATTTTTTGTTATGGTAGTAATTTCTCCTTACCATAACGATAGTCCTACTTGTTTATCCGTCTCAAAACATACTCTAATTAATATTTCTATTCTAAATTTTACTTGTGAATTACCTATAATGCCTTTATTTAATTTTCTAATAATCAATAAATTTTCATCTAATTCTTTATAACATTTTTTCGAAAATAACTTAAAACAAAACATTAAAATAAACGGCTAAAATTTTAAAATAGAAGAAGTATTAAAATTTACTTTGCGTATTAAAATGCATATTAAATTTTATATTTAGGATTCGAATTTAAGCACAGATACTATGTATGTAAAAAATAGCATTGGAATGGTCACTTCCTGTATTAAACCTCTACAGTATCACCGCTTATTTCAAAACCTGAAAAATATATGTTTATGGATTAATATTGTGCAACTTTGTAGCCAAGAGAACCACCAAAGCAAACCGATACAGGTGTAAATGTAGACTATGTTGGGCAAAATTCAGATAACACGATACTTGAGGCGTGTATGGACACTGTTCTTGAGGATAATTCGCCCACACTAGTAATGAAATTGATATAAAGGCGTATACTTCAGGATTCAACAAGTTTTTCTAATAAAATAGGCAGCAGAAAATTCAGCAGAAATTTGAAATCTGAATACTACATATTTTTTATGAGACAGAATAGTAATCTAATTACTCTTCTATTCACTCTCTCATATAAATCCAGCAGTTATTGTTCAAAACATTTTTAAATTTTAAAGTGATATATGTGCAAAATTTTTAGGCATCACGTATCAACCATATTGAGCGAAAATAGGACCATAACATTTAGTGGAGAAAAATCTGCAACAGAAAATCAAATATAAAGTAATTTGTTACAAATAGTAGTCGGTAGATTTTTAGAAGAAAGATCAGGTGTTAAATATTTAAAATCATGTGTTAAATATTTAAATACCTTTTAAAATATTTATTACCTTTTGAAATATCATAAATAATAAAATATTTACAACAGACTATATATTGAAATGTTTAACATGTTTTATCTTTAAAATCCCTGGTGTGGGAGGGGAGTGGACTGTTGCAGAACAGGAAACAAAGGAACAAAATAACCACAGCGATAAGGGCATCTTTTGCGAGTATATTCTTGTTCTATTTTTCTTGTCATTTTTTTTATGACTCACATGTCTGAAAGAGTTAAAAAGCAGCATATTTAACTTGTCAAGCAACAGATTCAAAGACTGATAAAGTTTAATGGCAAAATTTTCTATTCTAAAAAGTACATTGGCAAAAAATGAAAAGAAAAATGTGATTTATTTTAAAAAGTAGCAAAAGATGGATTATTATTTTAAACGTTATTACAAGATCTTAGTTAGACATATGGCCTATGGAATTCGACTAAAAGTTAAAACTGTGAATTAACATTGACTTCAAAATGTTTAATTTCAGTGTTTTGCACAAGCAGAAAAGAAACCCTTCAATTCAATGAATAGCCATGAAACTTTTATGTTCTATTTTAATTTGTGGCAAATCGTTCTTGTTATTGATCAAAGGCCTAGATCAACAGAAAAAAAACAACGCTAACAGACGCTCTCGTAATAATATAACTGAACAAATTAAATACAACTGTTATTCAAGGGAGGAGCTTCGAAGATCCATGCACCGCACAGGCAATTGATAGCGACATATATATTCAAGTTTTTTAAATGCGGCAAAACACTCTAATTAAAAATCCACCTTCTATGGTTTCTTTGCTTTGAAGGGGGAAATAACCCACAAGTTGCAGATAATATTGTATTAAACTTTTATTGTTTTATGTTGTCAATACTGATAATTAATTTGAAAAATGTAAAACGTGTATGATACATATACACACCGTAAACACATGTTAAGGCATTTACGCATGGGAACAGAGATAAATGCCGTACAAATTAAGCAATTTTCATAAATTGGTTTATGTAACTTCCTTTCGTGTTGTATTTTTTTTTTATTGATTTCGTATTGCGATTTTAATAGCAAATATGTACCATAATGGATACGTAGCCTAATATATAGTCGATGAACAAATATTAGAGCTGGGACCGGAATTGAATAACTTATGATTGGAGTATCCGGAGAAGAAGTAAACGTGTCCTAAACTGGAGCAAACGCAACTGGGCAAGCCTACCTTGGATTGGTTTAAGCTGTTCTTAAATTCGATCCATGTGGATCGTTGTATGGAAGAATTACCTATATCTACTAATTAATAAGATCATTTTCTACACAACCACCCCCTCTAAATAATAAATGTGGTCATTACAACGAAGGGAACATATCAACATGAAAAGGAAAAGATAGAGAGTGGCGAATGTTAAAAAAAAATTAATAATTTTTTAAGAAAGGGGGAATTAGCAAGCAAGTTTCTGTACTCAACTCCCTACAGAGAGATTATTTTTTGCTTAAGCAATTATTCTTTCCATTAATTTACACTGATGATACAATTATATTTATCCATTGTACATATTTAATATCAAAATAGCAATCCACATTAATTAGGTAAGTGCTTTCCAAATACAAAATGGATCCCAATGGTTGCCAATGTTATTACCTTTTTTTTCTGGGTTAAATAAATGTTGTTTTTGCTATATTCTTAAAAGCAGTGTTATTTACCGAGACATCAAGCAGTTTTCAAACGTAGTTGACAGTTCTGTAGACAATTAGGGACAGGAGATATGCATTTTTAGCGACAGTGTTGTGATGTTTGGCGACAGTTGTAATATTATAGCGACACTATTTGGATTTTAGCGACAGTCTTGTGACTTGCAACAGTCTGCTGGACCTTTATTCACACATTCTGATCTTTTAGCAACACAATTGAGGGCTTTTAGCGGCATCTCCTTCATGTTTCAGTGACAGTTTCTGCATTAGCAACAAACAATAGATATTTTGTGACAAACTGTTGACTTTTAGCTACTGTAAATGTTATATTTTAGTGACAGACGGAGAACTTTTGGGAACAATTTTCTGGACTTTTAGCAACAGACAGTGAAGATTTACCCACAGTGCTGTGGAAATTTACCAACTGTTCTCTTGACTTTTAGCAACAGTTTTAAACGGGTGCGTTATCAATGTGTTTTTTGTTATATTTTTTAAACTAGTTTTAATAATTTTGTTTGGATTGTATGTTCATCATTCATATATTTAACTAATAATATAGGGACAAGTGCTAAATTTGCTATAAAATATTGAAAATGAATTTGCTCTTAAAGTTTTTTTTTTAATATTCATAAATTATTGAAATTGTTCAATATTTAACTATTGATATTGTTCAATTTTTAGAAAGGTAAATATGGATAATTTTCGATATTTTAAGGGCAAATATAGATAAAAAAAAATGATCCTTATTTGCTCTTAAGTATTGAACAGTGTTTGCAAAAAAAAGTATTGAACAGTGGTCCATATTTTCCCTTGCAAGGCCGCATTTGTAACTTTTTTAGTATTTTAAAATAAACTTAAAAAACAAAAATTTATATAATTTTCTATACGTTATTAAAAAATTTAACCCTTATCAGGATAATATAAATGAAAAGAAATTTCGTAAACCAAAATTTAAAAGTCACTCAACTTATTCGACATTTCTCTCTGTTACCATGCATAAATTCATTAGCATGTGTTAGAGTGTGTATATGTATTGATAACGCACGTTATCTCCTATCCCACATTGGCTGAAGATGAGCTGAAAGTAGACCTTATAAGGCTATAGACATCTTCTCCCTGCATAAGCATTTTGGGGTAGGTCCCCAGAAACAAAACCATGAGGGCTCCGGCTCAAAACGGATAATATATGTAAAGCTCGATCGAATCCTCCTCTCCGATCGGATCCTCCTACCATCAAGAACACGAGACGAGGGCCCCAGCGTCCGAAGAGCTCATATCCGATCGGTCAGCTAGCGATCTATCATTTGGTACTTTCGTTGAGAGACGAGGGCGGTCTAGAGTTTCGGCTAAGACGGACCCCCAAAGATCTCTCGGGAGGGTAAATAGTGATGCACGTTATCTCTTATCTCATATCGGCTGGAGATGAGTTGAAAGTGGACCTTATAAGGCCATGAACACCTTCTCTCTGTATAGGCCTTTTGGGGCAGTTCCCCAAAAATAAAATCGTGAGGGCTCCGGCTCAAAGAGGATAATATATGCAAAGCCCAATCGAATTCTCCTCCCCGATCGGATCCTCCTACCATCGGGAACGCGAGACGAGGACCCCAATGCTCGAAGACCTTCTACCCGATCGGTGAACGAGCGATCTATCATTTGGTGCTTTCATTGAGAGACGAGGGCGGTCTAGAGCTCTAGCTAAAATGGACCTCCAAAGACCTCTTGGGAGGGAAAATAGTGATAAAGCACGTTATCTCTTATCCCACATCGACTAGAGATGAGCTGAAAGTGGACCTTATAAGGCCATGAACATCTTCTCCCTGCATAGGCCTTCTCCCTGAGAGAAACAAATCTTTGAGGGCCTAGAGCCCACGGCCAAGACGGGCCCAAAAAGGACAATATGTGGTTGGGTGCTCTCTATGAGCTATGAAAGCACTTACAGGTTGAGTGGGACTATTCCCTCTAACCCACCATAGGTCTTTTAGGGCAGCACTCCAGAAACAAAACCGTGAGGGCTCCGGCCCAAAGCGGATAATATATGCAGAGCCCGATCAAATTCTCCTTCCTGATCGGATCCTCCTACCATCGGGAATGAAAGAAGAGGGCCCCAGCACTCGAAGACCTCATATCCGATTAGTCAGTGAGCGATCCATCATTTGGTGCTTTCATTGAGAGATGAGGGTGGCAGCACCACCCGTAGACCTCTCGGGAGGGGGAATAGTGATAACACACGTTATCTCTTATCCCACATCGGTTGGAGATGAGTTAAAAATGGTCTTTATAAGGCCTGCCAGCTCATCATCCTGCAGAAGCCTTTTGGGGGCAACACCCCAGGAACAAAATCGTGAGGGCTACGGCCCAAAACAGATAATATCTGCAGAATCCAATCGAATCCTCCTCCCAGATCATATCCTCCTACCATCGGGAATGCAAGGCGATGGTCTCAGCACCCGAAAACCTCCTACTCGATCGGAATGCAAGCGACCTATCATGTATCATACCCATTTTGCATTAATTATCAATATTGACAACGAAAACAATAAAAGGTTCTTTGTAAAAATCAGAGAGGATTAATATATATGCATATGTTTGAACTTAATTTTATAATTAATTTAAATATTTAAATTTTAATAATAATCTTTTAAGCACTTATATTTGTTAATTTTGTAAATAATAAAAAAATTCATACTGTTTTTTAAAAATTTGAATGTGTAACACTCAATTATATTGTATTGATGTAATATTTGAACCATTCTAATAAAAATATATGTTCCACATGTACAGTAAAATTGGCCAAAATTGAAAAAATAACTGATTGATTTTTTTTATTAATTTTGATTGATTTTTTTTTTGTTAACTTGAAAGTGGTGTGATATATTATATCAACGCAAATTGAGTGTTAAACAGTCTTACTTATCAAAATTAATGTAAATTTGTATTTATTATTTGTAAAATTAAAAAATATATGTGTTTAATATATTATTATTAAAATTTAGGTATTTAAATAAATATTGAGTTAAATTTATAATTGCTTATGTATTAAGGGGATATGAGATACGAAAACTTAATATAATACACGCAATATCTTCAACTTGTTTTTTTAACCCTTAAAAGCAACAATAGGCATAACAATAGCTATATTTAACAAAGCAACAGCTAAAATTAATTAGAATATATTAGATATCAAAAATCGTAATACGAAATCAATAAAAACGAACAATACGAAAAGAAATTTCATAAACTAATTTTTTAAGATTGCTCAACTTATTTGACATTTCACTCTGTTACACTATCCATAAATTCATTAGCATGTGTCTACAGTGTGTATACTTATCATATAGGTTTTACATTTTTCAAATTAATTATCGGTATTGACAACAAAAAAACAATAAAATGTTCTTCATAAAAAAAATGAGATATGACAATTTAATATAAGACGAGCAATATCGTCGACTTTTCGCCTTAAAAGGCATCTATAGGAGGTGAACGTTTAATTAGAATATTTATGTAAGAAACTTTATATAATGTGTTGCTCTATATATATATATATATATATATATATATATATAAAGGAGGTCTCCTACCTAATAAGTTTTTTTTCTTTGTCACAAAACATTGAATTTAACATGTTAGGTAGACACATAAGAGTTAAAAGTTGTTTTTGCACTTATGGGAAAATATTTTTCTCTCCTCCGCGAAAAAATTCTAATATCCTTTTCTTTCTGGATTCAAAGATTTTCTTTTTTATTTATCTAATTTTAGGGTTGTCATTAGTTCATTTTCAAGTTGCAGCCTCTCTTCTCTTTAATTTTGCTCTTTTATTAAATTTTTATCTGTGTTTTTCAATTTTTTATGTATTTTTTTCCATTTTTTTCAAATCTCTAAGATCGGTTTAAATATGAAGTTTTAATTTTATTTGTTGTTTTTTTAATTTCTATTTGATCTTTTTATGTTTTGGTTTTAATAAACTCAAATCTGAAATTTTTTATTTTAGATTTGATTTTTATTTTTGTCAAGATCTTATTTATATTTTTATAAATTTGATTCGTTTAGTTAAAGTTGAATGCAATTTAAATTTTTTATCGTGCAAGTTTATCTTTCATATTTGGAGGTTATTGTCTTTATTTATGAAAATTTTCATCTTTCTGGAATAACTTTTTTCGTTGACAGTAGATGAATCGAGTTTTCTGCTGAAAGTCAGATTGCCAGATGCATATTACTATTATATACTATTTTCGTCGAAAAATTTTAGAAATATTTTCTAGTAAGTTCATTAGTTTCGTACATTTTATGTATTTTTAAATTTTACAAATTTATTTATACTTTTCAGATATATTTTTTTATGTTATTAATGAATATTTAATTTCCATTAAAAAAAATATGTTAGGTAGACTTGAAAATCATTTAAGGTCGGATGGATTTGGATTTCTTCAATCATTTTTTTTAGATTTTTTAAGTTGTCATTTTTAAGATGATTTTCTGTAACGCCCCAAAAATTTGCATTCGATATTCTCAACATGTTGTAGAGCATGAAAGATAATTCCAGGATAGTTTTCGGAACAAACTGATTGAAGGAAATAGAGAAATTCAAGAAAATATAAAGGTTAAATGTGCTCAGACCAGGGTAATTTATTGATGGGTGACCCGACGGACAGTTTAGGCTAAGAGCAGTTTATAAAAGTAGGTGGTAAATGAAGTTCGGTGGTACAATTTGAGCCAAAAATAAGCTTAGATCGACCCTTAAACGAGGCAAAGAAGTTTTTACCCAGCACCGAAGGAAGGGTTGACTAGAAGTTTGACTATACTCTGAATTGATGTATTGACCTCCAAAAATTATTCTGATCTCATAAATATGTTATTAATAACTTAAATGACCTATTAGAAGTAAAAATAAGTGTTCTGACAGTTTTGAAATTTTTAATTTCGGACCGGCTATACAGGCATTTGGAGCTAAAAATATACCAAAACGATATCAGAATAAGTTAAAATTTTTACCATATATTCTTGAATATATAGTGACATTCGGGGAAAAAATTCAGGTCAATCCAATATCGGGATCGAAAATTCATATTTCAGAGTGAAAATCCGAAATCGGATCATTAGGAATTTGACCATGATATTTTACATGAGATGATATTTTGGTGTAAGGATCATGTGTGTGTGAGCTCATGAAGGTAGGATAAGCCTAAGTATCTATATGAGTGACAAGTGGCCAATTTTAATGTCATTGGATTTAATAGTAAATGAATGAATCTTGGCCTCACATTTGGCACACTTAAAGTAGCATATATAAGGGACAAAAGATTTGGAAATCTCCTGGAAAATCGATCATCTTCACCTCCTTTCTTCAACCAAACCGAAATCTCCATTTTCTCTCTCTTTTCTCCATTTTCATCTAACCAAGCCTCATTTCTTTGAATTTCCAGCTCAAATTTTAACCTTAGCCTCATAATTTATTCCACTTTACATCTGAAAAGAGCTTGTATCAAAAAGAAGCTAAGAACACTAAGGAAAAAGGTAAGAGAAAGTATGGCAAATTTTATGATTTTATGAGATTTTGATGACATTAGTGGGAGATATTATATGAGTATGTAGATATTGATTAGGAGAGTTGATTCATAGTTTTAAATTGCTTAAATTTGTGACAAAAACTCATGAGCTATCCTTCTCTATTTTCGACCAACAAAGGAAATTTAGGGGTAAAGGAGAAAGCTTGAAGGAGAAGGGATGAGAAAGGAAGAATAGGAGATTTTAGACCATCAAGAGGTATGTGGATGCAAACTACACTCAATTTCATTTAAATTGTGAATTTTAGTATAAATTCTACATTATGTAACAATATGAAATGGAAGAATATTGTGAAATTATTTAAGGTAACATTAAAAGAGCATGATTAAATATGAAATGAACATAAAAATACAAAGAAAATAATTAATTAATGGTAGAAGCAATAGTGGCCGAATGGGAAGCTTAGGAACATTAAGTAGAAATTTTGATGAATTATAAAGTATTAAACAACATTTTAATGTATAATAGTGGCTAAAGTTACTATGGTGAAATTGAGTTAAAAATAGTAGATATGTAAGAAATTATGTTTGAAACATAGTAAAGTTCATATAGAAAATTAATTGATATTAAGAAAAATGAAGCATACATTGGTATATTTTCCTATAAATAAATATTAAAAATGTAATTAGCATAGAATAAAGCATAAAAAGATTTATGATTGTAAAAATTATGTAATGGCCGAAATATATTAATGGTACGTAAGGTGGATAATTGATGTTTAGTTGAGTAATTAATAATAATTAGGAAAAATAAGACATAAGAATTCTAATAATATTGATTAGAATGAAAAATGAGGAAAGGTACCTAATTATGTAATAGTTGCATAATGCAAAAAGTTAATGGAACTTGAAATTTACCATGTGTAAATATTTCACTTCATCATGAAATGAATATAATTGGATATATAGTTATGTATGACATGAAGTTGGAGTGAGAAACAATTCATTAGTGGAAAATCTCTTGATTGCCGAATGATAAATATGAGTAAATTTTATGGTTTAATCATAGTTATATGATAATAAGTATTTATGTGATGAATGCATAATTGATGAGCTTAATTGAATGTGTTTGTGAGCATGATGTGACAAAATAATAATAATAATAATAATAATAATAATAATAATAATAATAATAATAATAAGAATAATGAAAAATAATAATATAATAATGTGATAAGAAATAAAATTTAATAATGTCCTTAGTGTTAGTGAAAAATCCAGTTCTTTGGATAGTATGGCTAGCCATAGGAATTTATTCAACGGCATACCATGAGTTTATATGATAGTTGTCATCATAAATTATTATGATATATGAGATTGGATAGCCGGCTTATTATATGCATTAGTACTGGGGTTTTGGTGTCGCACCTAGTGGGGGGATCCCCTAATACACCGTATTTACGTTCCATTTATCCAGTTCGTGGTTGTCCACGGCTAGGGGCAAAATGGTAATTTTGTATAAAATTGGGATAAAAGAGTAATTATGATAACTTAGATGTCATAAATGTAAATAAATAATAAATAATGTGAAAAATAAGATCAATATGATAAGTAAGGGCAAAATTATAATTATGTGATAGAATAAGGGTAAATTGGTCAATTGAAGCAAAAAGAGTGAATAATGAAGTTAAAATAGTTAAATACGACAAAAGGGGGTAAAATTGTAATTAGTCAAAAGTTTGGAGATTAAATTGTAAATTTGCCATCTTTGAGAAATTCAAAGGACTAAAATATAATTTGTACATTGAAAATGAAATAAAAGTCAAACAAATTCAAATGAGTCAAAATGTAAGTTAAATTGGAGAAAAAGTTAACTCGGGGACTTAATTGAAATTTTTTACATGAAGTTTGGCAAATAAATGAAATTCAGTAAGAAAATAAATAAAGAAAATCGTAAATGCGATTAAGAAAATATTAAAGTGAAAAACATAATTAATAGGCTTAAAAAAATATGAAAAGGTAAATGTGTGATTAAGCAAGGTTGGAATCATAAATTTGAATATTAATATAGCAATTAAAGAAATTAAATTGATTAGACAAGTTAAGAAGAATAAAATTTTCAATAGTAAAAATTTTAAGAACCAAAATATAATTTGCCACCATAAGGAGAATTTCAGGATCTAAATTATAATTTATGTATTTAATTTAAATTAAAGACCAAAAGAAGTCAACAAATCAAAATTATAGTCAAATTGATCAATTTAAGGAAAAGTTAACTTTGAAAAAATTGTGAAATTAATTCAAAAAGATGAGTGACAAAGAAATTTAAAGTAAAATATAAGTATGATAAGAATAAATCGTGGATTTATATAATAGGAGGAAATTATAAATATTTAATTGTGATTTTTCTATTTGATAAGGAGAGAAATGAAATTTAATAAGAAAAACTATATAATCGGGATAAACAAAAGTAAAGAAGATCAAATGAATTAAAACGAAGATAAATAGAATTAAGGACAATAGATAGTGAGCTCAAGGGTCTAACCGAAATGTTACATCCGACTAAAGATTATATATATATATATATATATCATTTAGTGTTAAAGAATTAAATATAAGAGAAAGTAAAGACAAGAAAGTAAATTCATAATTTAATTAAGTAAAACATGATGAAATAAAGGATTCGATTATTAAACTGTAATTTGATATTAAAGAGGTAATAAACATAGACAAGAAAAAGTAAAAAGAGAATTTGAATAAATTGTTATAAATAATGGATGGAACTGTAGCATGGTCAAAGAAAGAAAAATAAAATATGAAATGGTAGAATTGACCAAAGAATGGAATTAAAGACCAGTAAATAATAACGAAAATTGCAGGGATAGTAGCATAAATATAAATTAAAACTGTTATAACAAATCAATAAAATATTAAAAAATAAAGTTAGACATACAAATAGAATTGCCTAGAATAATAAAAATAATAGAAATTGGAAATAAAAATTTAATTCAATAAAATTCTGCGTAATTGTATCCACCACTAAGCGATAATGTTGCTTAGCGTACGTAGGGATGATCACGGGGCGGAGAATCCCCATCCTCGGTGGGAAACAGCCCCGAATGGGGCGGAAAATTTTCAAAAAATTCTCCCGTGGGGATGGAGACGGAGGAAAAGTATTCTCCGACTTAGAATTCGGGGCGGGGACGGGAATTGTGGTCCCCGCCCCGAAATTTCTCCGCCTCCAAAATTTAATTACTAAATTTAATTATATTTATATAATTTAGTTTTAAATTATATTTAATTTTAATTTTATCAATTGTTAAAATTTATATTAGTTTGATTTGTAATTGAATTTATATTTTTAATTATTAAATATTAGATTTCAATTATAATTAATTATTAAATATTATATTTTAGTTATAATTAATTTTTTAAAAAATAAAAATATTTTTTATGCGAGGAAGGGGATCCCCGCGGGGACAGGGGGAATTTTTCCCCGCGATCATCCCTAAGCGTACGGTTTATTGACTGTACACAGGAACAGGTACTCAAGGACATAATGAAAAACTGGCATGGCATGTACATTGAGAATGAGTAAGAGGATAACTGTTAAATTATGCTATTTATAATTAGTGACTGGCATGTAATCTATGGAATCATTAGTGTAAACGCAGTGATATTATAAATATTGGTTTATATATATATACACATATATTGAGTATATGTATGTAAATGTTGTGCTAATATCAGTGTTAGATTTATGTGAAATATAGAGACATAGGAATGAACTTAGGGCGTCACATTTTCGGATATAATTATTTTTTTAACATATTAAATTGAATCTCTAATCACATCTCTAAAACACACAAAGTCAAGCTGGATCAGAAGCAATTCGATTTGATTGATTCTGTTTTGAAATATGAATTTATTATAATGGTTCAATTTTCAGTATTAAAAAATTATTAAAATTTAACTGATCAAATTATTAATAAAATTACGTTGTTTTATACCATTTTCTATATTTATTTATATAAAATTTTTTAACCATGTTATTTTCTTTCTTTTGGTTTATGCTTGTGGGAGTCTCTATTAATTCATCAATCAATAAAAGGAAAAATGAATTGAATAAACTTTGAAATGATAATTATAATAAAAAGTTTTACAGAGAAATGAATAATACACCTTTTTTCCAAGTTTGAAATATAATGAACTATTAGTAGTAAAACAAAAAGAATTAGGGTAAGAAGTTAAGAAAAATAGAAGAAGAGAATATGCAAAAGAATATAAATCGCAAAATATTTTATATATTATATGTGACTTAATTATTGATAACAACCAAAATAAAATTAACTATAAGACCGGTCCATTAAAGGCCCACGAAGAGGTCTAAGGTCAAAAGCTCATAAAACCCAACACTAAAGGGTATAAATATGAGAGGTAAACACATAACTGGGCTCTCTCTCTCTCTCTCTATTAAGCTTTCTCTTCACACTTCGATAGCTAACTTAGACATCGGAGCTCAAAAGCCCGGTAAGACCAGGCTAGTTTCCTTTTTTGCAGGTCATTAAAACTTCCTTCATCATGGCCAGCGATCTTTCCTTCTACGGTAAAATTTTGTGTTTTATCAATTATTATTTTTTGTTTCACCTTTTTTATCTTTTATTGCTTAAATCTTAAATAATTATACACTTGTATTTTCTATCAGTTAAATCTAATTTTTATATAAAAATTGAAATATAATAAAATTGCATAGGGTGTGTGTGTGTGTGTGTGTGTGTGTGTGTGTGTATATAATTCATAAATAAATATAACATAAAATAAAATTTAATCGAAATAAATTGGATCATGGATTTGGGTCGAGTTTTAAATATTTTTGACTGATATTTTGGGTTCAAGTGGATTTGCTCCTAAAATTTCTAGCTAAGTCATTTGAATGCGAACCATTCGAATTTTTTTCAAGTTCAAATCACTATTTTCATGCGAATTCGAATTGGATCAAAATTTATCAAGGCTGAATTGTTAAGTTAGTGTTAATTTAAAATTGAACATGTGCTTCTAGCCCAATTATTTATTTTACTATGTTTGTTTCACACAATTTTATAATATTTAGCTTTCTATATAGAATAAAAAAAATTAATTAGCATTGATTCTATAAAATTTTCATTGCAACTTACTAAAATATCCATTAATCAATTGTCAACAATTATATATTATCACTATATTCTTGTCTCACTTTAAGTGTTTAATTTTACTGTAAAACAGAAATGAAACAAATAATTAGAATAACTTAATTTTATAAAAAAAAATTAACAACTTACAAAATTATCCTTTTCTAATTCTAAATACTTTATTTTTCATAAATTTAAACTGAATTTGTCACTAGGGGTATATACGGGTCTGAATTTTTTTTGTACTGAACCGAAATACAAAAGAAAAAGATCTAGAACCGATCTGTACCATTGACTTTTTTACTAGAACTGAACCCAATTTTACCGTTGACTTTATTTGAAACGGATCTGGATATTTTACCTAGAACCGGATCGAGAACCGTATTGAACTGTACTGAATTATCTTATACCGAATTGTACCAAAAGAACCGATATTTATTAATTATTATATATAATACTAGTAATTTATATATAAATATTACTTATAAATTTCATTATATATGTACAGCATAAATTTAACTTCATAATTATTTAAATTATATATTTTAATACTCAAATTTAAGATAATAATTAGTCGATAAATTAAACTAAATATTTTAATTATTAAGAACAGAAATTTAGTTATTATAATGATATCATTCTATATATATGCATATGAATATGAATATATAACTAAAATAATTTGTATTTAATTTAATCTATCTTTAAATTATTGTATTATATAAGTATATAATTATTTTACCAATTAATTTCATTTATTTTTAGTGTTATTCAACTAGTATTTATATATTTTTGTACAATACATATATTAATAATGGAGTTATAAATTAATAATGTGATTATATATAGTTATTGTAAATAAAAATTTTATCAATTAATATAATTATATGAGTATTTAATTATTTTATCAATTAACTTTATTTATCTTTATATCATGAATGATTAAATGTACTTATATGAGTATATATACTCTCATTATCACTTAAATAACATTCATTAATTTCTTTACAATACCTATATGAGTAATTGAGTAATTAAATTAAAAATATAATTATATACAATTATTATTTTAATGAAATTTTATCAATTTTTGTAATTATATATTTATATAATTATCTTAACAATTAATTTTATTTTCTGTCAATATCACTTAGGGATGAGCATGGACCGGTTAACCGGTCAATTAATAATTTTTTTAAACCATTCCATTATTATTGGTTAACTGCTATATCAGTTTCGATTTTTAACTCAGTTTTTCTGATTGGTTTATCGGTTAACCACTAAAAAATTTAATATATAAATTTAATAAATTATACAATTTATAATATTATTTTTAATAGTTAAAAATAAAAAAAATACTAATTAAATACAATATCCATTAAAATAATCAAAATAAAAATAAAATTTTCATAATTAATTATAAAAATTAAAAATATTCAACATAAAACTAACAACAGAACGCTAATCATGCACATAATTTTAATGTTTATTTACTAAAAATATATATTTTACAAAATTATATATCATAATATTTATAAATTACACAAAAATTAAAAAATATAAGTGTAAAATTTAAAATATAATTCATAAAATATATATATTCGATTTGGGATCGGTTAACCATTGATTTTTAAAGTAGAAATCATAAATCTAAAATTTTGGTTCGGTTAACCTAAAAATCGATTAAATTTCGAATCGGTTTTTCGGTTAACCAAAATTTTGGTTAACCATGTTCATCCCTAGTATCACTCAACTAGTATTCATCTATTTTTGCTCAATGTCTTTATGAGTAATTGAGTATGCAAATTAACAATATAATTATATATAATTATTATAATAATAAAAATTTACCAAATAGTGTATTTATATATGTATATAATCACATTACCAATTAACGTAATTATACGAGTATATAATCACATTAACAATTAATTTCATTTCCTTTCAGCATCAATCAACTAAAATTCATCTATTTCTACACAATACTTATATAAGTTATTAAGTATTTAAATTAATAATATAATTGTATAAAGTTATTTTATTAATGAAATTTTATCAATTAATTTTATTATATATAATGAAATATTATCAATTAATGTATTATACGAGTGTATAATCATTTTACTAATTAATTTCATTTATTTTTAGTGTCATTCAACTAGTATTTATATATTTTTGTACAATATCTATATTAGCAATGGAGTTGTAAATCAATAATATGATTATATATAGTTATTATATATAATAAAATTCTACCAATTAATATAATTATGAGTATGTAATTATCTTATCAATTAACTTTATTTACTTTTATATCATGACTGATTGAATATACTTATATGAATATATAATCATCTTAACAATTGATTTTATTTATTTTTAGTATTACTCAAACAATATTCATTTATGTCGTGCTCTAATATTTTTTGAAATATTTATCTTCATAAATAATGATTTATCTAATGAATAATTAATTTTATTTGTTTTTATGTCCCATATTTCAATTTTTTTATTTCAAGAAAATAACTTAACCTTTAAATATTAATGGGATGGCACAGTACTAGCAGTGAAAATAAAATATACCATAATAGAGATACAGTTAAAACCTTCAATTCATCATATCCAATAAATATTTATCTTCATAACCTAATCTCATCTTTATATACAATGGTAAATATAATTTTTTTTAAAAGATAAAAAACTGAATTTAGGGTTAAAAATTAAATTTAAAGATTTTAAGAGGGAAATTTTTTTTATTTTGAATTTTTGGAGGGAGTAAAAAATTGAATTAAGTAGTTAATAATACAAAGAAATTAGATTTAGGATTCTCTTCATTCACTATTTTCCCCTATCTGGCTCCTCTCTACTTTCACCGCCTTTACCCTTACTCTAGCTCTCGCCAGTGCCCCTCACTCTGCAAATTTGAGCTTTCGATCCATGACATCGAGTTGTTCATGCTCCGATTTGATGTACCTTGGTCCATGAAGTTACGATGCTTCCAGTCCTATCTCGTTTGCCTCCGAAGAGCTGATTGCTAAGCCAATTGACACTTTGAGAAATGGTGATAGTATATCCATGATGATTCGATTTAAGCCGCTAAGGTAAATGCATAGATTTAAGAGTAGTCGATCAGATCTATTGTGTTAGGTTTGGTTTGCTTTATGTGGTAATGTGATTATGGTTTGTTTGTTTCTAGTGAGAGGGAATTCCAAAGGGGAGATGAGATCGCTTGGTATCCTCTGATCACTGTAATCTCTTCTTTTTCTTAGTCCTGTAATTTTCGCAATCAACGATTAAAAGAACAAGGATAACTGCTCTAGTTCATTTTTTTTATTTCATCAAACAATCCAGGTATAGTATTTTACAAATTTCTGATTTTAGGGATTGTACAGTTTATGCCTCAGTGTTGGATCAATTTTCTTATTCCGTTGAAAAAAATTAGAATTTTTTTCCGATTTTCTACATTTGAATTTGATTTTCTTGGTGGATCTACCATAATTTTTGGTGGAATTGATTGAAATTTTTAACCTAGAATGGGAGAGGTATACGAATTGAGATTTTCTTTCTAGGTTTAGGAATTGTTTACTGCGCCGCTAGGATTTGGACAAGGTGATTTGTTTTAGCTTTTTTATTTGTGGCAAAAGTGATTTATTGATTGTAGAAATAAGACGGTGGGTTATTTTTCTTATTTAAGATAGAGGTGGATTACCTTTGTTATTCTATTGAAATCAATATGTTCCTTAAATATGGTTCTTGATGAATTTCGGATACACCTGGTAGTTTCTATTAATATTTGACGGTTTCCTAAAAATTGAATTGAATTTAGTTCTTGCTATGTTTCCTAAAACCTATGGATCTGGAGTTGTGCAACTATGGATGTTTAAAGTTTCACTTTTGATCCATATGCATGTCAAATAGCTCTTCCATCTTTATTTTTTTCCGTCACTAAAAATTATTATAATTTTTTAATTATTATTTTTTACGCAAAATATATATAAATAATACATTACAAAACCACACTATTCCAAGTGTTGATCTTAAACATTTGGCCAAATGTTCATGTAGGTTTTGATCAATACTACATGGAAGTAAAGAAGGGCTTGTCTCTAGAGTTATAATGCATATTCCTAGTTACATGAACACTTTAAACCAAATAAATTTATATAACTTGTAAAAATATGAAAAAGTAGGATATGTACCTTTTGATAGTTACATGAACACTTTAAACCAAATCAAATGTAGCAATTTTGTTTGAATCATGCAGGTCCACATCGAAGTCAAAACCTAAAAAAAATGATTATATTAGGACTGTAATGCTGTAAAATGAAGCATCATATAAAGAAGAAATCACTTACAGATCAAGTAAACTTAATAACAGAAATTTGCATGCCCAAGCAAATCCCAAGATAAGGAATATTATTCTCTCTGGCATACTTGGCAGCTAGTATTATTCCCCTCACACCACGATCTCCAAACCCACCAGGCACTAAGACCATTAGGCCAAGGCGGGTCTCTAACTTCCCCCCTAAATCCTAATCCTCTCCTAAAACTCTCCTTATATGCAAGGAGTTGCTGGCCTATCACAATCAATCTACTTTATATAAATAACCAAATAAAGTGAGCATTTATTACAAAATCATAAACTTGTGAATTAAGGTGAACTGCAGAGGTGGTTTAAATATCCAAATTATGGTCCTAGTAACATCAAGCATGTCCTTTTAAATATAAAAAATAATAAAAGAGCAATAAGGACTTCTGCATCACTATATTAATATAAATCCTGGAAATGCAATACAACTAAAAGAAAACTGACAACCCTAAATAATTTTATTTGTCACTGTATCAGCGTGTTTAACTAAGAATATTGTTAGTTATCATAAGTACATGATTAAATATCTTATCTTATAATAATAATAATATCTATCATCATGCTTATATATATATATATATATATATATATATTATCAAACTTATTCAATACATTACTATGGTTTATAATAACTGACAGTAGCTTAATTGAATATCATCAGTTCCTATGCACCTTTACATGTTTCAATATACATAAATCTCATGAATTAATTTAACTCCTTAACTACTTACCAACACGTCATAGACATATAATACAAAATGCTTAGGAATATTTATAAAGTAATTAAGTAAACAAAATTAAACTTACCCCTATTCACATCTTATATATCAAGTCATTACGGTAAAATAATGCACATTTTCCTAGTTTAAATACTTGCTATTTAAATGTGTTCTTAAATCTAGTATTTAATTGTACGGTAGAGCATTCCACACTTTTATGTCTTTATATTGCATATAAGCTAACCCATCATTGCTAATCACTCATTAATAATGAATACTTTTTCATGGAAATTGAAGGATAACAACTCATAATTCTATTATTAAAGCATTAATTTAGAATCATTTGATAATTTATTAACTTACTTTAATGATGGTTCACTAAAAAAAACTATGTTTAAATTAGCACCTTATAGCTTTCTTTATAATTAACTGATATAATTTTAGTTCTTGTTTTCCAATTATCCTTTACTGCCAATTATTCAAAATTTAATCAATAGCATGCTAAATATTTGGTTTCAACTAAGTAATTAACTATACTTAAATTAATTAATAGGGAACTGTCTTACCAATACTCTAATACATCATCAAGGATGAATATTTATGGTAAATTAGAAAGACTTAAACTAAATAATTATAAATAGTTATTCCTCAAATGAAAGTTTAACGAACTTGGGAGAATTCACTGTATCTACAAAAGGGCTGTTCTTTTATAGTTTAAACAAGGAGCAGACAAAGTCCACTCGGTTGAGCAGTAAAGGACACTCGGGAGCAGTAAAGGGCTGTTCTTTTATCGTTTAAACAAGGAGCAGACAATCTATCAATTAAATAAATTAATCTCTTAATTTACTATCTTCACATTCATAGCAGAGCATAATGATTATTTAAATATCAATAAACCAATGCTTCGAATTAACATGCAAATTCATTGAATTATTACTTGCTTTCCGACAACGCTTAGCACAGGTATCAGGTTCACATGAATGAGACAGAATCTTATCCTACACAAGCAAAATATTTATTGAGAAAAATGAAATTATCTAATCAAGGCATTTTTAAGTGTCTTGAGAGAAGAAATGAATTGATTTCGAACACAATGCAACATTCAAGTGAAATTTCTTATAGCATATCAAGTAGAAGCAATTAAAATATTCACAAGACTTTAATATACTTGCAATAGGATTAAACATGATAGATTTATAAGATGATAAGGACAAGTAACTAAATCATAGAACAAATGATCATATATAAAACAACTTGTGAAACAACAATAGGATTACCTTAGCAACTGAAAAGGACAATTGGCGCAGAGCCTCAATGAATGCCATTGACTCGATATCATCTAAAAAGGAAAGAAAAAAAGCAGTTATAAGCAGATATATAATTTTCAAAGCATTGATGTATCTTTATTTCAAAGTGGCTCTACTAGAAGATGATGCCTTGCATAGAAATTAGGTAAAGCTCTTTACAAAGGCAAATAAAATACATTATGGTGTGTAAAACATTTTCAAAAGACACAAAATTTCATTAACTTACTTCATAGTGTTTTATGAGTTACCCCTTTGCTTCATGCAATCAAGTACACTTAGAGTTTGACAACAATAAGAAGAAGAAAGCAGAAGTAAGAGATGAACATTTTATAGGAATTCAAGCAATCATACAAAGCTGATGGGTAGAAAAAATTGGTGTGATTCTATTTACCACATTCACAAGCTGACATTTAAAAAGAAAAACAATATTACAAATAAATAAAAAAAATTTAGTCCACCTTTGCATTGATGAGCTCTGAGAACAATTTCAGCTACAGCAGTTGATTACTACAGGTAATTGGATGATGTCACAGCAAATGTTCGCCGATATATAAGCTTCCATATAGCATTTTTCAATTGGTTGGGCAATCTATTTTCTTGCATGAGCTCATTCATTGAGCTCATGGAACAATGACATCCAGGATGTTGGGTCAAGAAGTAGGAAATGTAATTGTACTCTGTTATTTAATTAATGCTTGTAAAGGAATACCAATTGAAGAACTTCCTACCAGAAAAATGTCTTTGGTTGTGCTGACAGACAAATTGCATAAGAACTCGACCTTCAGAACAAAATTGACCTATCGGGCTAAGCATGCATCAATCACACAAGCAGTCTAGGATAGTCTATTATTAAATTCATTTCAAGAGAAAGTGAATGCATGCAAGAACTGCTTTCAAGTACTAGAAAATTGATAATGGTATCTTTTATGAATCAAATCTGAAACCACAATTAAAAAAAAAATGAACGTCTCAATTCCATTTTTTTGTAATATTTAAGGTCCTAATTATAATTAACCATTTTATCTTTATTTTTTTTCTAAATATATATATTCAGCATTCTGTTGTTCTTCCAAATTAAGCTCGGGTTGATGAATAATGTTCTAAGCAAATATATTCTACCAATTGCACCCAGAAAAAAAGGAATTGGATTCCATATATGCACATTATAGTTGGTTGCGCGCATTACTCGAACATTTCTAAAAAAAATCACAAGAAAGCAGAAAAGCCCTAAAAAACAAAATAGCGCCGTATCATAAGATCTTGAAAATAAAATAAAATAAACAAATCAAATAATGGAATCAAACAGCTGAAGTTGAGAAAATATCGTAATAGAGCATATTATAATCGAATCACATGATAAAAAAAGGATGATGGAGAAAATGCACCTCCAGCTTTCGAATAGCGACTGACTCAGAGGCGCCGGTGATTCTGGTGAAAGTGTCGATGGATTCTCGAGTAGGTCTGGCCATTGCCGTGGATTTCAAGAGAGAGAGTCGGATCTGATTAGGGAGAGAGGTGAAACATGGTCCGTTTGTTATAAAGTGAGTAGTAGGAGCAGGAGAGTAGCAGCTGTCTTCTTGCGCGCCTTTATTCAACTTTATGGCGAAAGGAAAAAGGAGTGAGGAGCGGTTTTCTTCTTATAGCACGTGGTAGTGTAAGCGGGAAACAGGAATCTGTTTGGCGTGCAATTATCAAGCTGGTTTTATTCTTTGGACGACAACTATACTTCTCATAGTATTTTATTTATCAACAGACTTATCACGCTAGAATATTAAAAAACCAGCTTCTCTCATAACTCTACTAACTCCAGGATTATCTAAAGCCACACAGCAAGTAACCTCGAAAAAGAAAAAGAGAGGAGGCAGCAGGTTTCTACCAAGCATGTGTTCTACTGTGGAAGTGTTAGGTTAAAAACACAGCAACCACAAAAATAAAACCACCAATTAAGCACGCGTTTTACCTTTATGCGCCAGCACCAAAACAGAGGATTCACACAGCAAATCGTGTTCTGGCCTCTTTCCTAATTTATCAACTGAAATGAAAAGAGAGAGTAATTAAAATGGAAAAAACCTAGAAGTGAGAAAAAGGTAATTATACAAACCTTAAACAAATGGAGATTTTGCTTGAATCAATTGGAAACAGTGAAGCATCACCATAAGCGAGTCAAGCTTCAATCTCTTATCATTTTCTCTTACCAAACCAAAATCTCAAAACCCAAACATAAACCAAGACACTAAATACAAAAATCTTAGAAATTAAATTCCATACCTTCACGAAATTGCCATCTCCTTTTCTCTTTTGTTTCTTCAGCAAACCAAACTGATGTATGGCAGAAAATCCACCTCAGATCTGCACCATCTTTCTGTTGAAAATCTTCAAAATCTGCGAGAGAGAGAGAGAGGGGGAGGGGAGAAAAAAGAATAGAGAGTGAGAGAGAGAGAGAGGGGGGATGTGAGCGGCGCAAAAAGGAAAAACAAAAAAAAGGGAAAGAGGCAGTATTTATACCTAGGGCTCACTAAAAATAGCAACGAATTATTTTTCAACCTAATTATTATTCCGATGCATCCGTTGCTATTTTAGCAACCAAAATACAAAATCCATTGCTAAATTGCAACGAAAAATAATTCGATTGCAAATTTGCAACGAAATTTTAATTTCGTTGGTATTTTTCTGGTGGTTGGGACCAAAATACCAACGGCAATAGCAACAGAATATATATTCCGTTGCTATTTAGCAACAGAAAGTATATTCCGTTGCTATTTTAGCAAAAGATACTAATTTCGTTGCTAAATACCAACGAAAATTTAATTCCGTTTCTACTTTAGCAACAGAAACTTAATTCCGTTTCTACTTTAGCAACGAAAACTTAATTTCGTTGCTAAATTTCGTCCCAAAATTTTTTCACCATCTGTTGCCGCCATATTTAGCAACGGTCATAATTTTCCGTTGCTATATTTTGGCGTGAAAATTTTCCTCTTTTTTTAGCAACGGATTACCACCAATTTTTTTCGTTGCTAACCAAACAAAATTCAACCAAATTTAGCAACGGAATAGTTTTTTCGTTGCTAATTAGCAACGAAAATAAATTCCGTTGCTAAATTAGCGAAATAAATTCCGTTGCTATTTTCAGATTTTCTTATAGTGATTTAAATTAACAAAAATTAACAGTTGACACATCTCACTTGTGGTGGTTTTATTTTCGGCCTTCGTTTTAATCACACCATGTTTGATGGTTTTGGCGGGATCCAATTTATGTCAGCCATAGCAGAGATGGCGAAAGGAAGCAGGTTCCCTCTATGTTCTCCCAGTATGGGAAAGACATGTTTTTAGCGCTCCAAATCCACCACGAGTCACATGTCTACATTATGAATATGACGAGACAATTGAATCGGAACCTGCAACAAATGTCTCATCGATCATTCTTCTTCAGCCCAAATGAAATATCAACTTTAAGAAGATTGATTCCTCCTCACCTCCACTATTGTACTTCAACCAGATCCTGCCAACGAGATGCAAGTGATGTCTATAATTAATATGCGCAATAAATTTGAACATTTAGTACCCACAGGTTATTATGGTATTGCATATGTTTCGTTGGGGGTAGTGACAACCGCAAAAGAACTATCTCAAAATTAGTTAAGTTTTGCATTAGAATTGGTCAGGAAAACTATTGAGAAACAACCCAAGTTCCACATCCCACATTGAAAAATTAAGGGAGAAACACCTTGAATATAAGAGTGTCCACCTAACTCTATTAGTATAAGGTCTTTTGGGAGGTAGCCAAAAATAAATCCATGCGGGCTTAGTCCAAAGCGGACAATATCATACCAATGTGGAGTTAAGGTAATGTTTGGCAATCCCAACAAGTGGTATCAGAGCCAGGTTCGAAGATGGAGCCAACGGTGGACTGCATTGTGCGGGAAGTCCTCGGTATGACCTCGTGATTGGAAATTCGTGTTTGATGCCTTGTATCGAAAGTCTTCCTGCACTATAAAAAAATTGTCAATTTGCGACGGAAAATTCATTCACTAATTGGCTATATTCCGTCGCTAATGGTTTTTAATGACGTGGCGACGAACAATTGCGATTTTATTCGCGACGGAATGACAAAACAGTCATTAAATTTGCGATGGAAAAAATAGTCGCATAAAGGAATATTACCGTCGCTAAATGAATTTTAATATAGTTGCCATAAATATTTTATTAATTATTAGCGACAAATGTTCCATCGCGAAATCCGTCGCTAATACAAATTTCGTCAACTTTTAATTTATTGCATATTAGCGACACATTTTTTTGCGAATCCGTCGCGAAATTATAACATAATTTAATTTTTTATTTTGTATTTATCAATTTACTGCCCGTGTAATCAACAATTTAATTTATTGTATACAGAATCATAATTTATATAATTTAATTTCTGTAAATAAAAATTCTCCAATACTATTAATTTAAAAAAATATAATATTACACATGTACATTAAATTGCATAATATTTAAAAAATTAAACCTAACAAAAAACACAAAAAACTAAATAATGTACTATTGCACTTGCAATTACAGAAGATCCAATATGTGTTCCCAAACAATTCTATGCTACACAATATTGATGGCTAAGGGCATGCCTAATTATACATACAGGCTGTTAGCTCCAACTCTCTTTCTTTTAATCCAATAGCTCTTTCTGACTTGATTATCTCTATCCATTCACTTTCACGTCCAGTGATTTACCCATGCTTTCCCATTTTTATAGATATATACAGTAAGAATATGCAAGCAACAAGGCACAACATATATAATTGGAGTATTTTTTACATTAATTTTGATTCAATCTTACTGGTTTAGGATTTAATATATGAGGAAGTGTTAATCAAGTTTTAATTAATAGTAGATGATTTTCACTTAATTAAGAAATCATGTTCATACCGTGAATATATATATATATATATATATATATATATATATATATATATATATATATATATATATATTAGGAAGAGATGAGACTAATCATATATATGACTTGGAAAAAAAAGATTATAGATTTAGCATTATTAAATAGGGTTCATGTGCATGAAATATTTCTCCCTGTTGAAATTGCCTACCTCAAAACACTTTGATTACCTATTTTTATTGGTAAACCACAAATAATTTCCATATATATATATAACAACTAATTCCCTAAGATTATGAAGTTTTATTTAAACTAACCAGGAAATTCTAAGAAATTACTAATTTCTAAATTTAACACTTCTATTATATTCCTTTCTTGTCTACTTTGATAACAAGAGCCAAACTATTGTAATTGCTCGAGTAAAAGTAATAATGAAATAAAATGGAAACCTTTCTCTTCTAATAGAATTGAGTAGCTAAAAGAATTGTAATTGCTCTAGTGAAAGTATCTAATTTTATATATTATTATCACTTATTAAGGCTAAAGCATTAAATATGAAACAAAGTATTAATATATTAATTATTCTTCATTTGACAATGCAAAATCATTAATTAAGAATGAAAGTATAATTGTAACATAATTGTGTTTGTTATAATTGGATTTGGATTAATGGGTTGGTACATTCTGCTATAGAGTAATTAAACAGTAGTCAATTTCACCAACTAATAAGTTCTACAAGAGAGTGACATCGAACTAGTTTTAGGTTCATTAGTCATGGAAAAGCAGAGGTTTTAATTTACTTGCAATGAATGACACGTGGCACATCAATAGTACAAAATAAGTAGTGAATTAATATAGCAACACAAACTCATATTTAATGATTAAACTTAAAATAACAATAAAAAGAAAGATGGTTGATCTTGTATAGTTACGGTTACAATTGAATTGAGAATCAAGGCTGCAACCTATATATATAAAGTTAGTTATTTTATTATATATTTTGAAACTTTAATTTATTATTTTTGGAATTAAGTTTATTCAAGTTCTTTTGATGAAATATCCTGGCATGTGGACAATCAAAAGCCAATTTAATTCTTTAATTCAATAAGCAAAAACAGAACAAAAGATTTAGAGGATGAAAAATGAACAGATAAACAAAAATGAATTATAAAAATTATAAGCAAATGTTACCAGAAGATCTATGCAGCAAAGCAACAATTATAAGGGCAAGATATTGGTACTTACTTCAGCATAAACCAATTGTGCAATGAATATATCCTTCCTCAAACAAAGGAAAGGTCTTTCAACGGTGCTTTTCAAGATATTCATAATATCATGCTTTAATGTTAATGGATCAAGATACCAGGATACCAACCTGAAGAAAGGAAGTTATGCGACAGGAAAAAGTTAGAGAACAATAAAATATAGGTGGAAAACAGAGAATCTGATAGATGATTCAAGAAAATGCTATCTCAAAACAACCAAATCAATATTATAAACATTTATATCTAACAATTATGTCAAAGGGTAACGTATAATAAAACGAAAAGACATTTTAAACAGATAAAAGCTCTGCACTCAAACCAGTTAAAAAGATAATGGCATAAAGTGACAGAAAAAAAATAAAAATCCACCTATTGCAAACCTTAATGGATTTCATGATTATCAAGGGAAAATTCTTTAGGCAAGCAATTGAGGAGCTTCAGGATACCAGCACTTCTTCTCTCAATTGAATTGACATCCAAAAAATGCATCCATGGACCCAAAAATTTATAGGAAGATGCCGAGATTGCAACTCTAGCAACAGCACATAATAGTAAAAGAGAAGGCATCCCTAAAAAACCAAAACAGTGGATACAATATATGATTAACTGACAATAATGGCTAACCACCTAATCAAACAACTTAATCTTTTAAAAAATATTTATACATGAATAATATTCAAGAACGCCAAAACAGAAGCAAAATGAGAAATATATAATAAATGTTCTATTGAGTTTGAGCCACACTACTCCTCTCCTCTATAAATAAAAAGAAAAAAGAAAAATAGACACATAAAATGAAATAAGAAATATTTTCAAAATAATACATCAATCCATGCGCCCCATTTGATTAATGGACCCCATCTGAACATAGTTACAAAATTAACCATCTTTTACTAGTTATCCACTAATTTTGAAAGTTTTGAATCAATTCACTTCAATTCAGACATATAAATAACTGTAAACTATTTTGCAATTTCAAACAAAAAAGAAGATATAGTAAAAATGAAGATAGGTACAAGAAATCGTTTGTAGCTTTGTATTTTGCATATCTCAAGAAATAAAGAATCAATGCCTTAACATCTTGGTAGAAACGGTGAACAAGCTCCGGCGATTGATGCAATATAAACAGTAGGTGAGTTCTAATGAACATATCGAGCAAATCTTCTACTTCCTTCTTCTCCCTCGACGATTACCCCCCTCTCTCTGGTGGAGGAGGCTCAACGGCTACGCCTGGTATCTACAACCTCTTTGTGAACAATCTCCCTCCCGGATGGCCCTCAGGAGGTTTAAGGAAGATCTTTTCTTGGCATGGGGAGGTTCTAAGGGTCTTCATTCCCAAAAAACTCAGCATTAGTGGTTCTAAGTTTGGCTTCGTAAGCATATCCACTTCGAGAAATATCAACTGGGTTATCAAAAAGCTTGATGGTGCTTGGATTGGAAACTACAAGATCCATGTAAATATAGCTCGTCATGGTGATCCAGCAAGGACTAAGCCGGAGAAGGTTGGTTTTAAGGTGACAGGATTTAAACACCCTAGATGGAGAGATGACAGGTCTTACGCAAAGGTAGTGGAGTTAGGTCTCTCGAGCAAAGATGGCATTAGAAAAAACACATACATCAATGAAAAAGCCGGGGCTGTTAACTTTCAATATGAGGTAGCTGAAGAAGACAGAAGGTGGTTGGATCGTAGCTCAGTTGGTTGGTTACACAATGCACAGTCCGTCATCAACTTGCAGGAAGCCATGATTTCCCAAGGTGTCTTCGTTTGTGAATGTAGACCAATGGGAGGTAACCTTGCCCTCCTCACCTTCCCATCAGTTGAAGAAAGAAATGATTTCATGGAATCTGGGATAAAGTGGTTAAGCGAATGGTTCGAGTGTGTTGAACCTTGGGACCCCAAGTACGTCTGTAAGAAGAGATTCACCTGGGTTAGGGTGGAGGGTTTCCCGCTTCATGCTTGGAACTCAAAATTTTTTTCTACCATCGCTGCATTATATGGGGATTTTATCTCATTAGATAATAACACTAGGGTGAGGAATTGTCTGGATGTTGCCAGAGTTTTGATAGCAACCTCATCCTCCTCCCTCATTAGCGAAACACTGAAAGTTAGAATTGATGGTGTCATATATCCCTTCAAAATTCTGGAAGAACCATCCAGCTTCTGCCCCGATATCTTCTTGAGAAAACTGCAAAAAACTGGAAAAGAAACCACAGTAAGTAACAGTCATGGGCAACATGTTGCGGAGGCTGATGGTGGCTCCTCCACCTCGGAGACTTCCCAGTCCGTCTCCAGAAAAAATTCCTCCTCTGCAGTTTTTCCGACAAATTCTCACCTTTCCATGCCAACATTCTCTTCCCAAGATCCCACGCCAGACACAGTCAGTGGTGAAAGTGGTAATTGTGCAGGCATGTCCCCTTGCAGTCCAAGTCACATGCAATTAGTTGCTAATAATACTTGGGCCGAGGAAGTTGGGTCTGAGAAAACATCAAGCAGAGATAATGTCCCAGCGAGTTGCTCACCTGTGCTATCTGGATCCAAAGCATCCAACCTGAATGGATTGGACCTAATACCTTACTCAGCCCCATTTCCTCAAGGCAAAATTTTATGGAGTGCAAGCCCAAAGGATCGCCTCATTCAGAATGGTTTAAGTGGTAAAGTCCATCTCGATAGTAAGCTGAAAAAGAGAAAAGCTAAAAAGCTCAGATCCTTATACAATCTATTACCAGCTAAACTTCCCCTTCTACCAAATAATTCGAAAAAGAAACGTGGCGGGAAAGGTAGTGGGACGGTAGTTTCGCCAGTTCGCATCCAAGACTCTGATAGACTCTCTGAGGACCTTGTGGATGACTCGATTTCAGATGGATGTATCATTAACGTGAACCACAGGTTAAGTTTAGAAGACGAAGATGATTCCGACTCCCCCACTTGCGAAGTGAGTAAGATTCTTGAAGTTGCTGATCAGCTGGGTATTATTCACCCGTCAAGTAGAGATGCCTTCCGTGAGCAGTTGATGGAAGCAGAGATAAAGGAGAGGGAAGAATGGCAATTGTCAAAAAAAGTTGGGAAAGCTTAACTCTCTGTTGGTCTCCATTTTTTTCTGGGTGGTATCGTTCTAAGCTTAACTCTCTGTTCGTTCTACTGATTAACGTCGGACATGTCCTTGTCTCTAGGATCACATTGGTCCTTGCTTTTGTTCCCCTGCAGTTCTGTGTGGTTTGTTTGGGCCTTGTACCCTGTGATTGTTTGCGTTATTCTGTTTTGGCTGTAAACTTGTTTGATAGACGGGTTTCTGCTTTCCCTTTAGTTTTTACAGCAGGTCTTGATGTGGAAGTCGGCATCTGCTGCTCCCTCTCTATCTGGTTCTCCTAATGCCAGTTTCTTTGGATACTTACAACTAAGGACGTTCAGCACCTGGTGCTTCTTCGCGAACTGCTATAACTTTCTCACTTGGCTTTATTCACATTTTGGTGGATGACGCTCGGGCAGTGGTAGTTGATTATCATATGATGTTCCATTTTTGACGAGCTTATTGGTTGATGGGTAGTGACCCCCTTAGATGCCTCAGAAACACCTGTCTGGGGCAGCTACTGTGCAGATGGGCGGTCTGAAATCTTCATTTTATTATTCCACTAAATGGATGATGTCTGATGGCTATGGCTACTACCTGGGGAGTAGCGGTTTGCTGGAGGCTTTGGAAGCTTGGTTATTTATGTCATTGGGGTGAAGGGGATCTGCAGACATTCTTGGATTTTTAGAAAGCTATTTGGTGGTTTCATGCTTCATTTTTGAGCCTCAACTTTGAGCATATCTGTTGCTACCAGCTTTGGCCTGGTGTTGCTACCAGTTTTGTTGGCGACTAGTCCTTCTGTCTCTGCAGTTTGGATTTGATTCCCTGCCTTCTTGATTCTTCATTTTTGTCTTTCGGCCAGCTATTTTGTTGTCTTGAGGTGGACGAGCAATGCTTTCGACATTATTTGTCTGTTCGTATCAAGAGGTTTATTTTGGTTTCTTTGGTTTTCTCAGCTGCGGATTTTGTTGCCTGTTTTTGAGCTATGTCTGGTGTTAGGCTCTGGGTAGTTTGAGCTATGTTTGGTGTTAGGCTCTGGGTAGTTTGAGCTATGCCTGTTTATGAGGTCTGTGTTGCTCTAGTCTGGGTAGTTTGTAAGGCTTCTTGGGTTGTGGCAGGTCATTTGATCTTGGGTGGTGGCAGCTCATTTGAGCTGCTGCTGATCGTGTTGCTTCTTTGTTGCTGGGTCCTGTTTTGTAGTTTCCAGTTCTCTTAATAAATAAAATCATCAGCTTATCAAAAAAAAAAAAAAAAGAATCAATGCCTTTGGGACCTGTTACTATTCAGAGCAACCAAAGAACCATCAGAATAACAGTAAGCGAAACAGAGAAATTAAAATACAAACAAGAAGGCTGTCCTTTTCAGGATCATCACAAGAAGCCAAAACCTGTATTATGTGATAAAATTTATTTATATTGTACAATTACATGCACACAGAATTTGTGATTTAACTCATCACTTACATTACATGTCATTGCAAACCATAAATCATTTACTAAAAATGGGACACAAACACTATAATTAATTCATGGAGTGGACTATATATCAGCTTTTCAAGCTTTTGGGCTTACCACTTCACTTAATTCAGCATTTCCATATACAGTTCACAGAAACTAGAATATGACTTTTACCGACTAATTTTCAAAATTTTGCAATTGAAGTAAAGAATCTCTACACAGAAATGTAATTATGCAGCTTTATCGATTAATATCTGCACATAATTAATATCTGCATTAGCTTCAGCACTTTCTCTAAAACAACCTTCACTTATGGTTTAACAAACCTGGAGAGTGAAAAGATCAGCTGATTGACCAACCACTTTGTCATACTGTAGACCCTCAGCAGTAAGTCCAGCCATTGCTACAACTGCCAATCTGTGCACAACTATTACACCATTAATCTTCTCTGCTCCGCATTAGCCATTCCAAAATATATAAAAACTTTTAAACATGCACCTGTCTAGTTCCTTGGCATCAAGCTGTCCACTATATATCAGCTTTTCAATCTTTTCATCAATGAGGTTCACATGTTCTTTACCAATATCTAATGAATAATCCAGTATAGGTAGGCCCATCAAATAGGCAACTGAAATACAAAACATCTTCTTCATCAATGAGGTTCACATGTTCTTTACCAATATCTAATGAATAATCCAGTATAGGTAGGCCAAGCAAATAGGCAACTGAAATACAAAACATCTTCTTCACCAATGAGGTTCACATGTTCTTTACCAATATCTAATGAATAATCCAGTATAGGTAGGCCAAGCAAATAGGCAACTGAAAAATAGACACAAAAACGAAATAAGAAATATTTTTTACTAATATGTTCTGCCATTTGACGGCAAAAAAAAAGGTGGAATGTCCCATTCACTGCAAAAATGGGACTGAAACTCCAATTTTTTTTTCTCCCATTGGAAATGCTCAAATAAAACTCATGATCTGGAGTCCTTTCTAATTACATAATTGAAATATTTAACTCCTTTCTAAATTTTAAAGAATTTACGCATGCTATCTAAGAAAATGGATTGAGGTATAGATCAGTTTCAAATGCTAACAGTGGAAACAAAAATCATCTACGCAGTAGTAACTTATTGTTATAACTAATGCACGCTTGATACTTAACACATACATCTAAATTCTCGAACACATATTACTTCAAAATGATAGCATGACAAACCAACAGTTTCCTGCTATATTAATGAGGTGCATTTTGGATGCAAAATAAAGAACCCATTACTTAAAAATCCCGATTAATTATTATGGGTTCTTTTTTTTAGAAACATTATTATGGGTTCTCATTCTTAATTTGCAGTAAAAGCATGTAAATTTGCCGATTTTTTATTAATTAGCTCGATTCACTCTTTCTTGCTCTTCTTGCTCAAGCATCTTCCATTATTCAAAATCATAAACTAACTTGTCGATTTATAATTGTCTAAATTACTATTTATTTTACCAAAAATTCAGCAGTATAACGGCTATTTACTTAATAGCCTCCTGAAAAACCAAACAGAAACACAGCCTCTCAGAGGCACCACAAACTATAACAGATAACAATATACATTTTAAACAACAAATATATCAAATATATTCATTTTGAATCATTTATTGATACTCACTCATTTACATATATAACAATATTTATTATCACAACAATAGTAGTCAAACTATAGTCCATATAAACTTAGCATGCTTCTATAACAGTCGTGTCATAGGGACTGCAATGGTGGATAAGCCCTTTATGAATCTTTTATAGTACCCAGCCAATCCCAGAAAATTTTTCATTTCAATTACACTTTTGGGCGACTTTCACTGAAGAATTGCATCAATTTTCGAAGGATCCACTTTTATACCCTTTGCAGAAATCACATGTCCCAAAAAGGATATCTCATTCAGCCAAAAATCACATTTGCTGAACTTGGCGTACAATTACTTTTTTCTCAAAGTTTGCAGAATAATCCTCAGGTGTCTATCATGTTCCTCCGGTGTCTTGGAATACACTAAGTTATCATCGATGAAGATCACCACAAACTGATCTAAATAAAGATGAAAAATCCTGTTCATCAGATTCATGAAGGCAGCTACTGCATTTGTAAGCCCAAATCGCATGATCAGAAACTCATAGTAGCCATATCTAGTGCGAAAAGTAGTCTTAAGCACATCAACTTCCTTTACCCCTATTTAGTAGTAGCCTGATCTAGGATCAATCTTTGAGAAGACACATGCTCTCTTAAATTGATCAAATAAGTCTTTAATTCGAGGAAGGGATATCTATTTTTTATAGTTACCTTGTTCAGTTGCTTGTAGTCAATGTACAATCAGAGAGTTCCATCGTTTTTTTTTACAAACAGGACAAGTGTTCCCCAAGGAGAAGTACTAGGCCTAATAAACTCATTGTCAAGCAACTTCTGTAACTGAATATTTAATTCTTTTAATTCACATTAAGCACTCTAATGGCTATATTCAAGGTCTAATTGCATTAATCTAACATTAATTTCAATTTCTCATCATTTTAACATATTTACCCTAAATTACATAAAGGGAATTAATTCAAAATAAAGGAAAATTAATAGATTTCATAGTCACTTACCTCTTCCTTGCACTTAGCCTTCCTTAGACTTCATTTCTTTTGCCTTTAGCCTTGGCAAATTGATTTTCTCCTCAATTCCCTACCATAGCTGAAAATCCAAGCTTAAGTAACCCTAAGTTTTTTTTTTAATCTCAAACGCATAAACTAATCACAAATTTGAGTTCTAGGCGCCCAAAATTAATAAGAACCACTTAAAAATCAAATTAAACCAACAAATTCCTCAAAGCTTACCTTAATACCTAAGCTTCCCAACCTTGATTTTCTTTGATTTCTTTGCTCAAATCAAAGGATAAAGGGTTGATTATTAATTTAGAGGGATGGATTCAAGTTTATTATGTTGGATTTAAGTGAGAAATTAGAGTGAAATAAAAGAAATTAAGGAGAGAGAGAAGGAGAGAGGGGTTTGGCCACAAGGAGAGGAGGAGAAGCGCTGGAAAATCTGAGAAAATACTAAAATTTTCCAGCTTATATACCCCTTCTTTTGGGCCAAGAAGTTGGCCTAACAAATAGGCCTAGCCTAAATAATTCAAAAAGCCTATTTTGGTCCATTTAAGACCCTAATTAAATTCTCTCATTTTCCAACTTCAAATAACTCCAATGATGATTTCATCATTCTTATCATATAAAAAATAGATAGTACACAAATTTTCGGCTCAAATAGAATCCGTTTTCGATCTGATTCGATTAAATTGGTCCGATTCAAAAATACTGGTATTATAAAAAAATTCACTTTTTATTATCATAATATTCTACATAAAATTTAAGGAAGATCTGCAAATTTTGGCAATTTTCAGAGTTCGTTTGCTATCTTTAAAAATTCATACAAATTTAAGTCAGTTTTTTTATAATGAAAATTGATTCGTTTTTTTTTTTGTATTTTTTTACTTTTGTAGACTTATTTGACATCAGTTTTACTTCAAATTTCAACTCCGAATTCATTATGATCAATATTTTTTAATGATCCAATAAAATTTTTTTTACTTTCAGATGCATTTTTCAGTCCGAGAAATATTATTCATCATCGAAAATTACTGTTCATGGCTAATACAATATTGAGATCATTGCAAGATGGAAACTATAACTATTAAAATTACTGTACTGTGGGAATAACATGATATTTTACTGTTAGCTTAGCTAGTACGATTGGGCCTCCACGTGTGCAATTACCAGAATTCCTTAATTAATCAGTTTTTCTTTTTCTTGCATAAACCGACATTTATTGATTGATTTCTAATGAATGCAATAAATTTCAATAATAAATCAATATATAGAAAAAATATATAAGATTTTAAAATACATTGACATGCATGTATAGAAACATAAAAAGAAAAAAAAATAAAAACAAAAACAAACTTGGTATATATATATATATATATATATGAAGGACTAGAATTTTAAGGTGAGTTGCGTTGAGGATACCTGCGAGGGCAAGTAGTGGGTATATATGCGGTTCTTGCAACCAGAATTTTGGAATTAGAAAGGAATTGCCACGATAGAGATTTGAGGACTGGGAACTAGAGAATCGCCTATTGTTGGTATTAGTAGTGGGCAAGAAAGGAAGATCTTTAAAAACAAGTTTTGCAACAAGTTCTTGAGAGTATTTGATTTGAATTTTGTTAGCTACCAATGTCAAGGGATATTAGATAATAGTTTATTTGTCAGATATTGTACTGCTCACTGTATGTTTGATATCAAAATTTGTATTTCAAAGCGATTGTAAACATCTAAGATATGTAAGCTATGTAAAAATAGCACTCTTGGCGATGGAGTTCATACAATGGAATTGGATCTTGTCTAGATCAGGAGCTGTGATAATGCTATGGAAATCAAACCCAATGTTCCTGTAAATGATAGCACTAATGAATTCAGCGGGGAGAAAGGGCAGCCAGAGGCGTTGAGTTCAGGGCCTTGGCTTTTTGCAAAGGGAAATACTTGCATAGACTGGTCCATGGCTCCATCCATGGACCAAACCTGCAATAAATTGTCATGTCAATTAAATTTGACACCTCATAAATACTTAAATTTAATTAGAAACACTATTTAATTATTTATGAATTTAAAAAAAAAAAGAAAGAAAGAAAGAAAAACTATTGTTAAACATCTTTTGTTGTCTCGCTCAGATCCATAACTGAATCAAATTGCCAAAATTGAATAAAATTTTATTGACCCAATTATATTGTTAATATCGTACTGATTTTTTTTTGGGGGTCTAAATTATTCTTCATTTGTGTCATGATACGTTTTAAATCCGCACCAACTAATATTGGCCATAATGGCATGAGTACGTTTTAAATCTGCACCAATTAATATTGGTCATAATGGCATGAGTACGTTCTAAATCTGCACCAATTAATTTCACTTCCTATAAAATAGGACATATTTGTTTTGCCTAACATGTTCAGTGATTCTTAATTATTTATATTATTATTAATATTTTGTCAAAAGTATATTTTACCTTTGTACAGATAAATATCATAAGAAACATACACCTTTTTTTTTTTATCTAACAATAACATTTTTTTTTTGTCCACGAGAGGATATTCTAGTGGTAGATGTTGACTTCAATTTACTAGAATATCACAAATTCGAACTTTTGCCTGCCTTTCCCTTTTATAAAAAATAATATTTATTTTTTAATAAATTTAAATTATAAAATGAATTGGTATATAAAAATAAAGATAAAGTCAATTTAAATAAATATTTATGATTTAACTATTATGATTTTCTTTTTCATCTTCTTAACAAATGGATTAAAAAATTTAAAAATAATGTTTTATAAAAATAATTTGTTGTGCGTGTATAACTTCTAAAATTTAAAAGAAAGAACAAGAAAGCTGATCAATAGTTAATAATAACAAACAACAATTATTTGCATTTCATTCTACTAATTAAAGACATAGCCGTGAAAAGGCGCATACATATTTTATTCATAGCAAATTAACCCAAACTTATAAAAACTTAACACGTTCATTTATGAATAAATTCATAAGGCATTTAGCAAAATTCAATCGTATAAAAGAGGCTGTAGTGTCGGTTTAAGAAGTCAGCATATCATCAGCCTTTTCTTTAATCAGATTCCACAACTCATTTATATGTCTCTTCTCCGTCAATGTTGATCCAATAGAGCACCGTATGAAATACATTCCTCCTATCACTCCATGAGTCATGAAAGCTCGTCCGCTTTTGTTCACGGCGTACAGTAGCTGGCGGTTCATATCATCATTGCCACTTCCGACATTATTATTATTGGGCTTCAACCTGAAGCAAACCAACGCAAACTTCCTTGCCACCACTATCTCAAACCTCTTGTCCTTCCTTACCAGCGACTCGAACCGCTTAGCCAACATTACATCACTGCGTATATGTTGCATAAGGCCAGCCAATCCGTGTCTCCGGATCACAACCCACAACTTTATTGCCTTGAACCGCCTGCTCAGTGCTATTTGCCAATCTTTGTAGTCAATCACTGAATTTGATTCGCTTGCAGCATTCTTCAAGAATTCAGGACGAGTGGATAAGGATTCGATCAATGCATCAGGTTGTTTAACCCACAAACAACAACAGTCCATGTTAGTGAGAAGCCATTTATGTGGGTTCATGCTGATTGAATCTGCGAGTTCTATCCCATTCAAATAGTGCCTGAACTCGGGGCATATGCAGGCACTCCCTGCATAAGCTGCATCTATATGGAACCACAAGTTGTATTTCTTTGCAATTTTTCCCAATTCTTCTATGGGATCAACTGCTCCACAGGCAGTAGTTCCCACAGTTCCGCATAGAAACAATGGCAGAAGCCCCGATTTGATATCGTTTTTGACTGCTTCCTCTAGAGTTTGGGGTGATAAGGAAAATCCAGTTGAAATTGAAGTAGGGAGGGATCGGATATTGAAAGATGAGATACCCACTAATTTTGTTCCCTTCTGGAGAGTAGAGTGTGTTTGATCGGATGCATAAACCAGCAATTTAGTGATTTTTTCCCATCCGAATACATTCAAAGCCCTGTCTCTAGCTGCTGCAAGAGTACAGACAACAGCTTCGCATTATGTGCTTCCATGGAGGACACCACCTCCATTTCCTGAAAAGAGAAATGAAGATGGAAGCTTAAGCAAATTTGCTATCCAATCCAAGACAATAGATTCCAGCTCCGTAGCCGCGGGAGATGAAATCCAGTTGAAGCCAACTACATTAAGCCCTGAGCAAAGCATTTCTCCAAGAAAACCAGCATTGCTGGCGTTTGCTTGGAAATAGGCAAAGAAATTGGGGCTTTGCCAGTGAGTGAGGCCTGGAATTACAGTATCATTAACATCTTTCAGAATGTCTTTTGATGAGTCAGCATGGTATGATGCAGATTTAGGCAATAGAGTAGAAAGGTAACCAGGTTGAACCTGGCTTTGAACTGGGTATTTTTCAATGTTCTTGTAATAGTCAGCTATGAAGTCAATCATGATTTTTGACTCATCAGAAAACGTGTTAGGGTCTAAAGGAGATAAGCTATTTGTGGGGAGACTTCCCATATCTGACTTGTACACAAGAAGAAGATAACTGAAGGAGTAGAAGGTATTCTATTTTTGTGTACCCAATATCCAATTCGTCTAATTATAGATTAAAGACCTCATGATGTCTTTTGCTGTCTCGCGTGAGATAAAGACATAAATATTAGATACACCGAATTTTCGCAGCTAACTTGTAAACTGAACCTACAAATAGGGAACTATTTAGCTTGTTAATTTACTAAATATTTTTCTTTTATAATATATCAAATATCGGAAATTCAGTTATTCAATTAATTCAAATTCGCATTGATAAGTCAGGTAGAGTAAAGCAATATATGATGCTATATTAAGCAATATGAATTTAAAACGGAAAAGAATTCCTCTCATTTTTTAGGGGTCAGCAAAATATTTTTTGTTATAGTAGTAATTCCTCATTACCTTAACGATAGTCCTTGTTTATCCGTCTCAAAACATACTCTAATTAATATTTCTATTCTAAATTTTACTTATGAATTACCTATAATGTCTTTATTTAATTTTCTAATAATCAATAAATTTTCATCTAATTCTTTATAACATTTTTTCGAAAATAACTTAAAACAATTCATTAAAATAAACAGCTAAAATTTTAAAATAGAAGTATTAAAATTTACTTTGCATATTAAAATGCATATTAAATTTTTTATTTAGGATTCAAATTCGAGCACAGATATTAGGGCTGAGAAAAAAAATCGAAAATATAGTTAACCATGAAATCGGTCCGAAATCGAATCGATTTTTACTATTAACCGATCCCATGTATTCAATTTATATTTTTTATTAATGGTTATGATTTAGGTTTTTAAGTACTGGTTAACCGTTAGTCCACAGTTAACCGGTCATATATATATATATATATATCTTCAATTTTTTTTCTATTTTTCTTTAAAATTTACATAAAATAATACTTTAAAATAAATTTTTATTCTTATACCTTAATTTTTTATATTTTCCTATAAAATTTATATAATACTTTAAACTAAATTTATATTATATCATTATCTTTAATTATATAGCAATATTTATATATGGTATACAATTAACTTTTATATATGTTTTTTTTTTTTGTTAACAAAAGGTGAGCAAGCTCACAAAAAAGACAAACTAACAATCATAGGTAACCCCAACAGAGTCATGATACAACAAAGGATTAATCTCCTGAGGGGGGGGGAATGTAAAGCATGATATCCATAAGGAAAATCATGCCCTAGATGAGCCAAGTAATCAGCTGCAGTGTTTGCCTCACGATAGACAAACTGGAAAGAGACGGTATGAAAATCTTTGGACAGAATACAGATCCGATCAATAAGAGTGGCGCAGGAGGCATTGGGGCCAGAGCAACCAGATATCATCTCAATAATTAGATTGCTATCGCTCTCTACCATAATATTGCTGAAACGACCTTCCTTTGCCCTACAAAGCCCATAATAGATTCCCCAAACTTCAGCCAACAAGATAGGACAACTCCTTAGATTAGCTACAAAACCTGAGCACCAGCACCCCAAGTGATTCCTTATAACTCCACCACAAGTCGCAATGCCTCCTCTAGAAATCAAAGCATCAGTATTTATTTTGACAAAAGTTACAGGTGGATAGGACCAATGCACTGAAGTAGGATTAGAACCTTCATTGCCGATCTCCTCAGGCAAATTTAAAGCATTATGACAGGATTTAGCAAAACCAATCACATCACTTACTAACGAAAGAATAGAACTTTGCTTATTCTGAAAAATAAACTCGTTCCTCTTCTTCCACAAAAACCAACAGCCTATAGCGAAAACCTCCGGCCAAGCCATTTCAGCATAGTCCAACATCGAGCTTGACAAATTAAATTTTACCCAATCTCTCAAGCTATCTATATCCATGAATTGCTGAGGATGATCATCAGTGAGGCAGAAACTCCAGAATTGTTTTGCAGCAAAGCAGTCCCGCAAAACATGAAGGATATTTTCTGCTCCTAGACCACAAATAGCACAGTCTTCGTTATTCGTGAAATGCCTTCTCTTCCTTTCAGAGTTTGTCATAATACCATTATTGACCACCAGCCAAAGAAACACTTTGACCCTCTGCGCCACTTTTAACCTCCATATTTGACCCCAAAACGAATCATTATCCTCAGCATTAGTCCCCATTAAACTAGAATAGGCTGATTTTATAGTAAAGCCACCAGAAGAGGAGAGATCCCAGAACATCATGTCCTCGTTAGCAAGAGAGTGCGGAGGACAAGCTGTAGCAATTTTTAAAAGAATATGGTGAGGGAAGAACTCCTCAAATCGAGCCCAACACCAGCCTGTATTATCCTTAGCAAAGAAGTCGATCATTTTATTAATTAAGTCTTCAGAGATAAGCATGGAAGTCTAGTGGAACAAGGGGAGATCCAGCCCAGGAACCCATCTGTCAAACCAAAATTTGATTTTCCTTCCATTCCCAATAACCCATCTGACATGGTTTAGAACATTGCTCCAGACTGAGCAGATCCCCTTCCAGATTGGGGTACTGTTACGCTGGATAATAGGGCAGGCACTGCAACCATGTATGTACCTCCTTCGTATATAAGAGAACCTCCATGTCTCTCCTTCGTATATAAGAGAGAATTAAAATCTCCCATCAATAGCCAAGGCTCATCAGTAGAGAGATTCAGTTGTTGAAGAATAGGCCATAGCTTTCTACGAACAGAGGCCACTGGATGAGCATAAATGGCAGTGAAATAAAACATCCTTTTCTCATTAGTTGTAACACACAAATGAACAAACTGGACGATATTAATCAAAACTTCAACATTCCAATTATCCTTCCATAAAATCCATATACCACCATTGAAACCTGTGGCCTCCACTCTATGAGAACGAGGGAAACCTATTCTCTCAATACACTTATCAGCAACAGACCCACTGATCCTAGGTTCAAGGAGAACCACCAAACTCGGGTTGTGAGTATGAATAAAATACTTCAAAGTTCTCATAAACACCGGGCTTTTAGCACCCTGACAGTTCCAAGAAAAAATAGACATAATAATTTAAAGGGAAGGAAGAGAAAAGAACCTTAAAAACAAAGCTCAATCCTCTCTTAGGTAGGGGTCAAAAGGGCCCTCTTCATCACCGAAGTCTTCTCTATCGTCATTATTGCCAGGAGGAACAGATTCATCTGAGTCCATTGTATCCATCCTCATAGCTATATTGCCTATAGTAGGAGTGTGGTGCTCAGTATCAGGGGGTCTATTCTCAAATTGTCCCAAGATGCGGGAGCTTCCTGGAGAGTCGCCCATGCTATCTTTCGAAGACTCCATATACGACACTATTTTTTCTTGAGTTATTTTACCCACCACTGTATGCTTCTCTGGATTCAAAGTCGATGGCATGGCTACAAGATTCTCTTCAATCTGAGCTTTGTTTTGAAAGCAAAGAAATCTCCCAGTATGACTTTGTTTTTATTCCCATTAGCGTCGTTGAAGGTACCCTGTTCATGTCCAACTAGTGGAGAAACTTGTTTTCGTGAAAAACTTTTTTTAACAACCCCCCCTCTTCCACGTGATGCAGCTAACTTAATCCCACGTGACTTATAACTTTTCATATTAGCTTTTGATTGGCCATCTAGTAAAACGTTATCCAGAATAGGCAAATTCTCCTTGTCAGCAATAATCTCGCCATCATCCTCATCAAGTGCTGCAAATCTGGAACCATTCCTTTTGAGACTAGGATTCTTCACTGAATTATCCACCAAAATTTTGGGATTCCGTCATCTTCTCTCAACCACCATCCATTCCCCAAACTGACCGGAGTTTGCTGGAGCAGTCTCCTCCGACGTGCCCTCTAGGTTATCCCCTTGGTTATTAGCACTCACCTTGTGAGGATAGTACGTATCAAAGTGGCCTATCCTACCACAGTAAAAGCAAATCTCAGGCAAATTCTCATACTCCACCTTCTGTTCTTCCCCATCAATGTTAATCTTAGAAACCAGAGGTTGTCTCAGATCAATGGTTACGGCCGCTCTAGCAAAACGACCTCGATGAAGCTCACTGGTGTTGTAGTCTATTTTTGAAACTGGTCCAATGGCCTTTGCAATCGCTGTCAAAACACTGCTTGAGTAATATTGCAACAGTAACTCAGGGAGATGGATCCAAACTATGGGTGAGTGCACTGTTCCATTGGAAACTCTAAACTTGGACTCCCATTTTTGAACTAGTAAGTAGGCTCCATTGATAACCCAAGGACCTTCGAACAGTGCCTTTCTATACTCATACTCCTCAGCAAACTGCACTAAAAAGAAACCTCTGCCAATATCTAATATTTTGGCATTCAAAGTATTCCACAGCGACTGGATTCTGGCACTCAATGCCTTGTAACCTATCGTCCTACCCAAGAGGCTAACAACAACAGCCTTTCCTAGCGTTGTAGAAAGTTTAGAGCGAAGATTATCGGAAAAACTCACGACCGGAATGGCTCCCGATCTGTCAATATTCACATCCCCCACATCCAAACTGATTTTCATTGAGTACATGACATCTTCCATGGAAGATTCCCTCATCACTCCATTAATAAGACTATCTTTGTAACCGGAAGAGCCCGCAAAATCTGCCCTGCGTTTAACTTTCTTCGTAGGCGATCACGATCAGAGAGCGACATAGGATAATGTGTCTCGATTTTAGAAACAAGAGATGAGGAAATTGCTCTCAAAGTTCAGGGAATTAAATTAATTTTTTTATATATTTTTTTTAATCATATATTTGTGTTCATATTTTATTTATTAGCATTTAATTACATTATTATCCAAAATTTTATTTATTTTAGAATCAAACATAGTAATTTTCAATAAATATCAAATCTATTTTATAATATTAGTTATTAATTTATAAAAATGAATTTTGGCTAGTAATTTATGTTTGTTTCTTAATTTTTATATTAAATTACTTTACATATTTGTTTAATTTTTTTATATAATTTTATGTTATAAATTTTAATGATTAATCGAAAAATATTGGTTAATCAAATCGAAAAATCAAAATCGATTGACTGGTTAACCGAATGTAACATATTGATTAATGATTAGTAATTTTGAAAAATCGATATTAATGAATTGGTTAATTTTTTTTTACGTAACTGGTCTATGTTCATCCCTAACATATACTATGTATATAAAAAATAGCATTGGAAGGGTCGCTTCCTGTATTAAACCTCTAAAGTATCACCACTTATTTCAAAACCTGAAAAATATATGTTTATGGATTAATATTGTGCAACTTTGCAGCCAAGAGAACCACCAAAGCAAACGGACACAGGTGTGTATGTAGACTATATATTGAAATGTTTAACACGTTTTATCATTAAAATCCCTGGTGTGGGAGGGGCGTGGACTGTTGCAGAACAGTAAACAAAGGCACACAATCAACCACCTGTGGAATTCAACGCGCATGAGGAACAACGGCTGGATCTGAAGGTCAATAGTCAAATACAAGTCATGGAAAACGAGCTGAAATTTGTACTACACAGTTTTCAATTTAGAGCAAAAATAATCATAGCGATAAGGACATCTTTTGCGAGTATATTCTTGTTCTATTTTTCTTGTTTTTTTTTTTTTTTTTATCACTCACATGACTGAAAGAGTTAAACAGTAGCATATTTAACTTGTCAAGCAACCAATTCAAAGACTGATAAAGTTTAATGGCAAAATTTTCTATTCTAAAAAGTAAATTGGACAAACATGAAAAGAAAAATGTGAATTATTTTAAAAAGTAGGTAAAGATGGATTATTATTTTAAACGTTATTACAAGATCTTAATTAGACATATGGCCTATGGAATTCGGCTAAAAGCAGTCACAACCTGCTCAATATTATTTAAACTGTGAATTAACATTGACTTCAAAATGTTTAATTTCTTCAGTTCAATGAATAGCCATGAAACTTTTATGTTCTATTTTAATTTGTGGCAAATCGTTCTTGTTATTGATATAAGCAGCAGAAGCAACAAGAAGAAACCAAGAATAATACCTCTATATTTCGCGTATTACAAGCTACAAGAACAGAGCATAACAGAGTATTTATATTGCTAAAAATAACTAACTAACCATGGTTACAAGATTGAACTAACTACAGTTAAAGAATAACTATGGTTAAAAGAACTAAAAGAATAAATAAGCTATACTCTTCATCTCCCCTCAAGTAGAACTTTGGTGAATATCACGCAAAGTCAACTTGGAGCAGAATTTTGAAAACAAAAAAGAACTAAGAGGCTTGGTAAACAATCGGCCACTTGAGAAGTAGTAGAAACGTGAAGAGGATTAATAAACCCGTCTTTAAACTTGTTCCGAACTACATGGCAGTCAATCTCGATGTGCTTAGTACGTTCATGGAATACATGATTAGAAGTAATATTGATAGCAGATTTGTTGTCACAGAAAAAAGAAATAGGACAGGGAACCGGAATATGGAAATCAGCAAGAAGGTAACTAATCCACTGGAGTTCACACACAGTAGATGCCATGGCACAATATTCCGCCTTCGCTAAACTCCGGGAGACTGTGTTCTGCTTCTTAGTCTTCCATGAAATAGGACAGGAACCCAGAAAAACACAAAAATCGGTAAGAGACTTGCGAGTTTCTGGACAAGTAGCCCAATTAGCATCAGAGTATGCATGCCGATAAAGTAAAATCAGACTGTAAAGGAAAAAACAAACCCAAAGAAGGTTGTTTCTTGAGATACTTAAGAACATAGAAAGCATGGCGGTGATGAACTTCTCGTGGAGATTGTAAATGTTGGCTAAGTTGCTGCACCGAATAGGTAATATCAGGAATTGTGAATCCGAGATACAACAAACGCCCAACAAGACTTTGATATGTTGTAGAATCAGCCAAGAGAGAACTAAAAGAATCACATAGTGAAGTACCCTTGGAAAAAGGAACATTCTTAGGTTTAGAGCCTAGGAGACCTGTAGAAGCTAACAAGTTAAGAATATATTTACGTTCATTGAGGAAAATACCATCTGCTGTACGAATAATTTCGAGTCCCAAGAAATACTTTGCCAAGCCGAGATCCTTTATAGTAAACTTGCCATCAAGAGCAGATTTCAGGTTGTCTATCTCTGTTTCAGCACTACCACTAATCAACAAATCATCAACATAAACCAAAACCAACAATGAAGCTGTCTTCGAATGCCAAGTAAAAAGATAATTATCATTGGAGGACTAAAGAAAATCATATCCCAATAAGAAAGTAGTCAATTCAGTATTCTATTATCTTGAAGCTTGCTTTAAACCATAAAGAGACCATTTCAACTTGCAGACTTGACCCTTCTGAGCCTTAAGATAACCCTTAAGAGGAATCATATACACTTCCTCCTCAATGAAACCATGAAAAAAAGCAATATTGATGTCTATTTGATGAAGAGATCAATTTTTAGCTGCTACAATAGCGAGAAAAACTCTCATTGTAACCACTTTAGCAACAGGAGAAAAAACATCGATGACATCCTGCCCATAGACTTGATTGTAACCTTTTGCTACAAGTCGTGCCTTGTGCTTATTAATGAAACCATCAGAGTTAAGCTTCAGTTTGAAAAGTCATTTACTGCCAATAGCTTTCTTCCCACTAGGCAACTCAATTAACATCCACATGTTATTCTTCTTAAGAGCTGCAAGTTCATCCTTCATTGCTTGAACCCATTCAGGAACTTGTTTTGCTTCATGATAACTTTTTGGCTCATAATGGTCAACAACATTGGCTAAAAAATCAGTATAATCAGCAGGGATATGAGTATTAGCAGAAAAAGAAAAGGTACATGGAATATGAGGTGATGAAAAACTAGCTTGAGGAGCTATGGAAACATGATTGACATCATAATCCCAAAGCCAGATTGGTGATTTTTGTATCTGTGTGCTTCGTCTATCAACAACAGCTGGAAGAACCGAATCTCCCAAAGAGGTCTCCATGCATGAAGATTGCTGATCATTATTAGTTGGAAAACCAGAAACAACAACTGTAGATGGAGGTCCAGCAACTATAATAGGAGAAGAATCAAAATCAGTAACCCGTGGTATAGGAACATCTGGAAAACCAGAAGAAGTAAACTCCTGCTTATAAGGGAACACTGCTTCATGAAAAACAACATCCTTAGAAGTCGAAACCTGCATATTTTCCAATTAACAAGCTTTAAAACCTTTTATCCCTAGAACATACCCCAAAAACACACATTTACTAGCCCGAGCAGCAAATTTATTCCTCATTGGCATCGTATGTGTCATGTAACAAAGGCATCCAAACAACTTCAAGTTGGTGAAATTAGGTGGCTTATGAAACAACACTTCATAAGGACTCTTCCATTGTAACACTGTAGTAGGGAGCCTATTGATCAAATAAGTCGCAAGAAGAATTGCTTCTCCCCAAAAAACAACAGGTAAACGCGCTTCTAACAACAATGCTTTAGCAATTTGCAAGAGATGTCAATTCTTCTTTTCCACCCTACCATTCTGCTGAGGACTGTAAATAGAAGTTCTCTGGTGAATAATTCCAAATTCATAGAATACATGCTGACAAGCACGCCCTAAGAACTCCCTACCATTATATGTTCTAACAGTTTTAACTACTGCCCAAATTGATTCTTAACCATTTTAATAAATCTAGAAATGGTAAAGCTGGACTGATCCTTGGACTTCATGAGAAAAGTCCATGTGCATCTACTACAATCTTCCACAACAGTTAAGAAATAAAAAGCGCCAGATAAAGATTGTTACTTATAAGGGCCCCAAACATCAATATGCAGTAATTCAAATAATACTACACTGTGACTTTCACTAGCTGGAAAAACAACACGAGTTTGTTTTGACTGAGCACACACTTCACAACCAACATTGGAAGAATGATTTATATTCTTCAAGAAACTAAGCTTTTTTGTAACTCCTAACTAAAGAAGGATGTCCAAGTCTCTTATGCCAAAGAAAATCATTACATCAATATGCAGTAAAGAATTCCAACAACCTTGCCAACTGCCAGTATCTTCTTAATCTTCAGGCCCTGTAAAACACAAAATGCAGGGTAGAAGATAAATGCCAAGGAATTAACCCTTAGAAGCCTATTTACTAACAACAAGTTGTGCTTGAAAGAAGAAATTTATAACACATTTCTCAAGACAATTTCCCTTTCAAGTCTTATCTCTCCCATCATATTCACTTTCTTAACTGAACCATCTAGTAAAAGAACTTTTTTGGACATACACATAGGTTCAAGATTGGAAAAAATACTTTTATCTCCAGAAATATGACTACTGGCTCCTGTGTCAACTATCCAGCAAACACTTTTCAAGTAATCATTTTCTCCAGATAAAGAAGAAGAGTTACCTGCAAACTCTTGAGTAAAATTGACAAAATCCTCTTGAACCTGTTTGCCTTTCAACATCTTTGACAACTCCTGCTGAATCAATTCTCTCATACTCATGTTGTTGATGGTGGTGCTTTCTTCAAATGCATCTGTTGGATCCAGAGGTGACTCTACCATATTTGCTTGAACAATCTTGCTTCCTTTCTTTTTTTGTTGTTTTTTCAGCTCCATATACCAGTCTGGATAACCATGGATCTTGAAGCAGGTGTCCTTCGTGTGTCCATCCACCTTACAAAAACTACAATACTTATCTTACTTCTTGTAATCCTTCCGTTGTTTTCCATAAGATTTTAGCCCTCTCTGATTGTTGTTCAATATAACAGCATTAGCCATTAAAGCACTACTGTCATTTGTCTCATTGTAAGTTTCTGATACTTATCTTTGCTTCTCCACACTCATTAGCATAGAATACACCTTATCTATATTTGGATAAGGATCCATCATAAACACTTGATTCTTGATATGACTATAAGATTCATTTAATCCCATTAGAAACTGAATAATTTTGGCATTCTCATTCAACTGCATAACTCTGTCTGAAACATTGCAAGTGCACTTTCCACAAGTGCATTGTGGAACTGGAACAATACACTATAGTTCATCCCATAGCTTACACAAATTCGTAAAATACATTGAAAGACTTGAATTACCTTGAGCAATTGTGCCAATTTCGCTCCGGATCCGATATTCTTGAGGACTAGTGGAATCACCAAATCGTTTTGCTAATTTATACCAAAGATCTTTTGCGGACGACACATATAAAAATGCTTCATGTAATTCTTTAGTGAGAGAGTTAAGAATCCAAGATTCCACCATAGCATTCACACTCAACCATTCTTCATACTCATCTGAATCTTTAGCAGGCACTTTTACTTTCCCCGTAATAAAACCTAGCTTGTGTTTAGCAGCTAAGGCTTTCTTCATTGAAGTACTCCAAGTACGATAGTTGTAACCATATTAATATCTGGATTGTCATATCCTTGAAGATTCATAGGGTTTCTTGCAACTCCAGTACGAGCAGCGTCCGCCATTAGATTTGCTTAGAAGAATACCACGACTATGAACAAATCACAAGCTACAGTAAGCTTGAAAAAAGAATTTCACCTGGATTCGCAAGCTCTGATACCATATAAGCAGCAGAAGCAAGAAGAAGAAATCAAGAATAATACCTCTATATTTCATGTATTTAAGCTACAAGAACATAGCAGAATAGAGTATTTATGCTGCTAAAAATAACTAACTAACCATGGTTACAAGACTGAACTAACTACAGTTAAAGAATAATTGCGGTTAAAAGAACTAAAAGAATAATAAATAAGCTATACTCTTTCAATTGATAGCGATATTTTTATTTTTTATATTTTTGCTGAAAGAAGAGGGCAAAGGCCTAGATCAACAGAAAAAACAACGCTAACAGACCCTCTCGTAATAATATCACTGAACAAATTAAATACAACTGCTATTCAAGGGAGGAGCTCCGAACATCCATGCACCGCACAGCCAATTGATAGCGACATATATATTCAAGTTTTTTAAATGCGGCAAAACACTCTAATTAAAAATCCACCTTCTATGGTTGCTTTGCTTTTAAGGGGGAAATAACCCACAAGTTGCAGATAATATTGTATTAAACTTTTATTGTTTTTTGTTGTCAATACTGATAATTAATTTGAAAAATGTAAAACGTGTATGATACATATACACAACGTAAACACATGTTAAGGCATTTAAGCATGGGAACAGACATAAATGCCGTACAAGTTAAGCAATTTTCCTAAATTGGTTTATGTAATTTCCTTTCGTGTTGTATTTTTTTTATTGATTTCGTATTGCGATTTTAATAGCAAATATGTACCATGATGGATACGTAGCCTAATATATAGTCGATGAACAAATATTAGAGCTGGGACCGGAATTGAATAACTTATGCTTGGAGTATCCGGAGAAGAAGTAAACGTGTCCTAAACTGGGCAAGCCTACCTTGGATTGGTTTAAGCTGTTCTTAAATTCGATCCATGTGGATGGTTGTATGGAAGAATTACCTATATCTACTAATTAATAAGATCATTTTCTACACAACCACCCCCTCCAAATAATAAATGTGGTCGTTACAACGAAGGGAACATATCAACATGAAAAGGAAAAGATAGAGATTGGCGAATGTTAAAAAAAAATTAATAATTTTTTAAGAAAAGGGGAATTAGCAATCAAGTTTCTGTACTCAACTCCCTACAGAGAGATTATTTTTTGCTTAAGCAATTATTCTTTCCATTAATTTACACTGACGATACAATTATATTTATCCATTGTACATATTTAATATCAAAATAGCAATCCAAATTAATTAGGTAAGTGCTTTCCAAATACAAAATGGATCCCAATGGTTGCCAATGTTATTACCTTTTTTTTCTGGGTTAAACAAATGTTGTTTTTGTTATATTCTTAAAACCAATGTTATTTACCGAGACATCAAGCAGTTTTCACACATAGTCGACAGTTCTGTCGACATTTAGGGACAGGAGATGTGCATTTTTAGCGACGATTTGTGATGTTTGGCGACAGTTGCAATATTATAGCAACACTTTTGGATTTTAGCGACAGTCCTTGTGACTTGCAACAGTGCTGGACCTTTATTCACACACTCTGAGCTTTTAGCAACACAATTGAAGACTTTTAGCGGCATCTTGTTCATGTTTCAGCGGCAGTTTCTGCATTAGCAGAAAACAATAGATATTTTGTGACAGGCTGTTGACTTTTAGCTACTGTAAATGTTATATTTTAGTGGCAGACAGAGAACTTTTGGGGACAATTTTCTGGACTTTTAGCAACAGATGGTGAAGATTTTACCCACAGTGCTGTGGAAATTTACCAACTGTTCTCTTGACTTTTAGCAACCGTTTTAAACCAGTGCGTTACCAATGTGTTTTTTTGTTGTATTTTTTAAACTAGTTTTAATAATTTTGTTTGGATTGTATGTTTATCATTCATATATTTAACAAATAATATAGGGACAAGTGCTAAATTTGCTATAAAATATTGAAAATGAATTTGCTCTTAAAGTTTTTTTTTAATATTCATAAATTATTGAAATTGTTCAATATTTAAGTATTGATATTGTTCAATTTTTAGAAGGGTGAATATGGACAATTTTCGATATTTTAAGGGCAAATATAGGTAACAAAAAAAATTGATCCTTATTTGCTCTTAAGTATTGAACAGTGGTCCATATTTTCCCTTACAAGGGCGCATTTGTAACATTTTTAGTATTTTAAAATAAACTTAAAAAACAAATTTATACAATTTTCTATACTTTATTAAAAAATTTAACCCTTAACGGAATAATATAAATGAAAAGAAATTTCGTAAACCAAAATTTAAAAATCACTCAACTTATTCGACATTTCTCTCTGTTACCATGCATAAATTCATTATCATGTGTTAGAGTGTGTATAGGTATCATACCCGTTTTACATTAATTATCAATATTGACAACGAAAACAATAAAAGGTTCTTTGTAAAAATCCGAGAGGATTAATATATATGCATATGTTTGAACTTAATTTTATAATTAATTTAAATATTTAAATTTTAATAATAATCTATTAAACACTTATATTTGTTAATTTTGTAAATAATAAAAAAATTCATACTGTTTTTTTAAAAAAATTGAATGTGTAACACTCAATTGTATTGTATTGATGTAATATTTGAACCATTCTAATAAAAATATATGTGAAAAGAAATCGAAAATTCTAATGTAATATTGATGCCAATAAAAAAATGAAGTTAAAATAAACCTAATAAATGTTGTAAATAAATAGAAAACAATAAAAAATAAAATTAAAACAGAAATATAGAATAGAATAAATGCTATTATTCTCTTATATTTTATTATATGTATTGAGTAAGTATATTTACAGCTACAAAAATTTATTAAGCAAGTAATTAATAAAATTTGAATAGAAACATAATATTAGAGTCTAATAAAAAATAAAAATTAGTCATTTATAATAAAAATATTTCATAAAAAGAAAAAACGAATTAATTGTACCCCAAATTATATGAAATAATATAAATTTAGCCTTAAATTTTATTTTCATTGAAAAATGTCCTTTATTAATACTAATCAGTCTCGTATTTATCTCATATTTATCAATGTTATTATCAAACTAGCTCATAATTAGTTTATTTTATTTTCTCTGAATTCTTAATTTGTTTCATGCAGTTGTTTCACTTTCACCTGGCAGGTGCATGATGGTAAGAGTACGCCATGATTTCAAATGCTTTTCAACGACTTGAAATATTGTTGAGACTTAATTAATGGTAAGAGTACGCCATGCGTCTTTGAATTGAACACGTGGTTGATTTTGTAATCTGTCCTCTATCCTCAACGTACGGTCCCACGCCTGGTGTTTTCAAGAGTTTGGCCAAATCACAATGGAAAAACTAAAATAATAAAAAGGTTGTCCGTCCTGTCAATTCTCAAAGATATGCTCTTTTATAAAATAGAATTTAAATTTCAAATTTAAAAATATATTTTTTTGTCACGTTTCTACTTTTTAATAGATTTTTGGCACACCATTAAACATTCTTAAGAAACATGTCTTTTAGAATTTGGAATTTCATATTAATAATCTCTAGGTCAAAGGTGAATATTTTGCCCTTATATTTGTCAAACTAAATAAATTTGTTTTTAAAATTTTGTATACGAGATGTTTACCTTTTATATTTACAAAATAAGAAATTTTTGTCTATACTGTTTATCTCAGTTAACTTTAACAGTTCTATTATTAGTTGATAACTGACGTAAATAAATAATGACACTTGACAATCGTTAGACTCGTCGCTTGACATGTAGTTGTGCTCCATCACTAAAAATACAATTTCGTAGCTAAAACAATTTAGCGACACTCAAAATGTCGCTAAAAGTAAACTACGGTTACTAAATGCCTCCAATACCCGTCAAAGAGTTGTCGCAATTTTCATCACTGTAAATCTTATATATATATAACATCCAAAATCTAATTTGTAAATATCAATTCACTGATTATATTAATTTAAAAATATAATATATCATAAAAAATACACCTGTATTTAGCAATAATACTAAATGACATATTTTAGTCGTAGCATTATTTAAAAAAAAGCTTAATATATATATATATATATATAGCCACTTGTACTTGCATGAGTTGGTCATCCCTCCCTTTCAAATTAAAAGTTTATCATTTTAACATTTATAATTGACTATTTTAAATGAAATAAACATTCATTGCTTTCTGTACATCCTATATGCCATGACTTTTGCTGATATGGACTGAGAGCGTGAATGTCATGCTATTAAGGGAAGTGAGGCTAATTTTTAGGTAAAAATCTAAATAAAAAAAGGCAACAATTACGAATGAAGAAAATGGGAAAGCGAGAGGAGCTTCTGGTTTACAGATCAAATGCCTTAAATAGTTGAATTTCATATGAAATTTATTTGTAAATAAATTTTTATATTTGAAATAACATAACTAAAATATAGAATTGAAAATAAATTTCTTATTTTTATGCTTGAAATAATATGAATAAAAAAATTTATTTTTATTTTATTTTCTAAAATATGCTCAATACCAATTTAATGAATTTTTGGATAATAACTCCCAATAATATGCAAAAAAAAATAGATAAAATTTACATGCCACCAAATTAATTTTATATTTATGAAATGAACCACATATATTTTTAGTATCGAATCAAAGTTATAACATACAAGTGACTATAATAAAATAATACCCTATTTGATATTTGAGTCAATTTAACATCAAAATTTTATTAATTTAAAATGTACTAATATTAGACTTTTAATATTTTTAAACCATTTCAATTAAATAAATTTATTCATAATTCTGTTAAAACTAACTAAAATATTTATTTTTATTTAAAAAAATTAAGTTTTAGATTCTTATATTACAAAATTGATAATAAGTTGTTATTGTTGTTGCTATTATTCAGAATTACTTTGTTTAATTTTTGTTACTTTGAATAATAATAATAACAATAAAAATAATGATGATGATGGTGATGGTGATATTTAAAATAAATAAAAAAAATTATATCTTATAAAATCAATAAAAATTGATTTTAAAAAATAAACAATGAATTGTTATATATATATAAATATATATATATATACATATATATGAGTAGTATACGGTGCTAAAATTTAAAAATAACAATGTAATATAAATACTACAATAAATATATTATAATTTTTTAAAATTTAATTTTTTAAAAATACATAATTGATTGTAAATTATATCAAAATTTCATTTATTTTGATGAAATTTGATAAAAATATAATAAAATACATAATAAAATTATAAATAAATAGTATAAAATTTATTTATTTCAAGTCACCTAGATTGAAAATTTTGTAATTAATAAAATATTTCTGAAATTAGACTAATATATCATTTTTACGAGGCACACTGATTTAAAGCATAGAACGAATTTCAATTGGATGGTCTAAAATTACTTTCTGTTGGGTTGTCTTGTCATAGGCAAGTAGGAGCGGAATGGAATCCATGAAATCATGAGCGGAATTGAATCAATTTTTTAAAGTCATGCTCGTAATTTATCTTAGCAGACGGCGTCTATATCTTAGACGTGGGTCCCACCTTTTTTGGATTTTTGAATCCAAAAAAAGGGATAATTTTTTAAATAATGTTATTTAAATAATTAATTATAAAAATGGAGTTGATGGGAAAAAATTTACCAAAATGGGGTGGTTGGGAGACGCGGAGGGGACAGACTGCTGTCAAACCTGAAACCGCTGGTCTGACCAGTGGTTTCAGGTTTGGCAGAACTTGTTCCCACACCCAATTTTCCTTACCGATTATTAAATTAATAAAATTTTAATATAATTTAATTTATTTTTAATTTAATTTTTTAAATAAAATAAAATAAAATAAATACTCGTAATAAATTATCATTCCAATTTCCATCCAATATTAAAAAAATTACCAATTATTAAATTAATAAATTTTTAATATAATTTAATTTATTTTTTAATAAATGAATTGGGTTATTAATGATGGATAATACTTATGGGATAGATTGTCATTAATAGCATAATGTCTATTATTTATTCCCTCCATTCATAAATAAGTGCCCGACTTCATTTTTTTTCACAAAAATAAACCCATATATTATCCTATGTATTTACTAATTTTCATTGCTTAAAAATAATTAATTTATTAATTGTATTTTGAAAATTGAATTAATTTTTTAATTCTCTTGTTGAAATAGACTAATAAATTTTTTAAAAATTATTTAAATTTATTAGTCTGTCCCTATAACTTTACTCACAAAAGGGGAAATAGACTAAATAATTTTTTAAAAAGTATTTAAATTTATTAGTCTGTCCCAATTAAATAAGGAGTAATTGGTAATTTGTGAGTAAAGTTATAGGATAAGAATTAATTTTTTAATTCTCGTGTTGAAATAGACTAATAAATTTTTTAAAAATTAATTCACTTTTCAAAATACAACTAATAAATTAATTATTTTTAAGCAATGCAAATTACTAAATACATAGAATAATATATGGGTTTATTTTTGTGAAAAAAATGAAGTCGGGCACTTATTTATGAATGGAGGAAATAAATAATAGACATTATGCTATTAATGACAATCTATCCCATAAGTATTATCCATCATTAATAACCCAATTCATTTATTAAAAAATAAATTAAATTATATTAAAAATTTATTAATTTAATAATTGGTAATTTTTTTAATATTGAATGGAAATTGAAATGATAATTTATTACGGGTATTTATTTTATTTTATTTTATTTAAAAAATTAAATTAAAAAATAAATTATATTATATTAAAAATTTATTAATTTAATAATCGGCACGAAAAACTGGATGTAGGGACAAGTTCTGCCAAACCTGAAACCGCTGGTCAGACCAACGGTTTCAGGTCTGAAACCGCTGGTCTGACCTGCGATTTCAGGTTTGACAGCAGTCTGTCCTCTCCGCGTCTCCCAACCACCCCATTTTGGTAAATTTTTTCCCATCAATCCCATTTTTATAAATAATTTTTAATAAAACCCCATTTAAAAAAATGTCCCCCAAAAAAATGGATATATCTTAGACGTGGGTCCTACCTTTTTTGGCTTGAACATAAGTGTATCCTATAATATTCTATATGTGATTGACACGATATAAAAAATAAATTATTAGTATAATCACCCCCTTTTGTCGATCGAACCTAAATTATTAGTATAATCATTATAAAATCAACAAAGTATCTTACACTACATTTGTCCTTTTCAAGATGAACATTTTAAAGATAAACATGTAAAAGGTTTCAATATCTTACGGATACGCATGTCGATTTGCACGAAGGTCCAAGATAATATTTATTAATTTTAAAAGGTTAAATTGAAAATAAAATAAAATTATTTTAAATTTTTAAATATTTATTAAAAAATAGATTTTACAAAAAAAAATTTATTACCTATCCATATCTTGAATTCAAAATTAATATATGATATCTTGATATAGAATCAAAATATAAATATATATTTTCATAGATAAAAAATAACTAAAAATTAAAAAAAATATATTTATATTTTATCTCAAAAAATTTAATAAATAATTATAAAAATTTTCTAAATATTTTTTAATTTTATTTTAATTATTTTTTATTTTAATCCAAAAATTATTTCAACTTTATTTTAACATTTGTTATCATAGTAAATTTCACAAATGGTACGTAATACAAAAAGCTAGCTAGCTGATCAGAAAATAAAAAATACACCGAAATCCAAGAAACAGAGTAAAAAACCAAGATTGAAACTAGTTCTTAGAAAAGCCTAAGAAAAGATCAGATCCAAACAGTAAAAGAAATTTAAACCGTTGGTACCATAACCTGTTTACCATAATATTTGTATCAATATACATAGAAAATAAATATTGCTTCAAGCACCTGGGTCCATTGCTGTCTATAAGTAGCTACTCTTAACAAGAGACTCTACAAAATAAAACCTGGTTAGTTTGGCTAAATTATCAACTTAATCAGTTCTTTTAATTTCTGAACAATGATTCCACCTCCTGCCTCCCTAATATTCAAAGTTCACAGGCATGAACCCGAACTAATTACCCCCAGTGAGCCCACCCCTCACGAGTTTAAGCTATTATCTGACCTTGATGATCAAGAAGGCCATAGATTTCATCTTCCTACGTCATTCTTCTATCCAAACAATCCCTCGATGGAAGGAAAGGACCCTGTTAAGGTGATCAGGGAGGCAATTGCTAAAACGCTTGTATTTTACTATCCAATGGCTGGCAGATTAAGGGAAGGACCTAACCGCAAGCTCATGGTGGAATGCACAGGTGAAGGTATTTTATTTATTGAGGCTGATGCTGATGTTACTCTTGAGCAGTTCGGCGATCCACTCATGCCTCCATTTTCTTGCTCTGACGAGCTCCTTTTTGATGTTCCTGGCTCTAGCGGGATTCTCAACTCTCCTTTGTTGCTTATTCAGGTATTTATATATATATAACCAAGAAATTCCCATTTTTATATGTATACCTTCTTCCAATCGAATTCAATAATTTCAACTCTTCAAAATTAACAGGTAACGCGCCTCAATTGTGGTGGTTTTATTTTTGGCCTCCGATTTAATCACACCATGTTTGATGGTTATGGTTTGGTCCAATTTATGTCTTGCATAGCAGAGATGGCGAAGGGAGCATGTGCCCCCTCTGTCCTCCCGGTGTGGGAAAGACATATTTTTAACGCTCGAAATCCACCGCAAGTCACACATCAACATTCCGAATATGACCAGAAATTTGAACCCAAAACTACAACACATATGTCTCGATCATTCTTTTTCGGCCCAAATGAAATATCAACTTTACGAAGATTGATTCCTCCACACCTCCGACATTTCTCTACTTACGAGTTATTAACTGCATGTGTGTGGAAATGTCGCACTATTGCACTTCAACTAGATCCTGCTGAAGAGATGCATGTGATGTCTATAATTAATTTGCGCAATAAACTTAAACATTTAGTACCAGCAGGTTATTATGGAAATGGATTTGTGCTGTCTGGGGTAGTGACAACCGCAAAAGAACTATCTCAAAATCCCCCAAGTTTTGTGTTAGAATTGGTCAGGAAAATTAAGGATAATGTAACTGAAGATTTTGTAAGGTCTAGTATAGATTTAATGATAATCAAGGATAGGCCTCATTTTACTACGGGGAGGTGCTGCATAATGTCAGGTGTGACACGTGCAGGGCTTAGAGAGGTGGACTTTGGATGGGGTAAACCAGTATACGGAGGTCCTTTTGAAGGTACTGTGGCAGACTGCTACTTTGTATCTGTCAAAAATAAAAATGAAGTAGAGGATGGTATTGTATTGCTGATTTGCTTACCCGAGCAATGGAAAGATTTGCCAGGGAGCTTAACAATATGTTACAGCAACATCCAACTCGGGTTTCTGCCTTGTAAAGGTCAACTCCAGGCCTATGAGATTCATAGCAAGATGTTGTTTCTGTGTATCAATAATTGTATTTTCATTTTCAATGTGCTTATGGGTTTTCAGTAATAAAGTTTATTAATTTGCTCATGGCAGTTACATTCCTTATATTTTTGTGCAACTTTATGTCGACAAATCTTCAACAAATTAAGGGCAAAATAGGTATCAAGGAATTCTTAGCTAGCTTAATTAATTAGTTATCTTGCATCAACCAACTGCAAGTTAACGTGTCAAGTTAAATATGACGGGTGTTGAAACCACCAAAAATAATATTAATTTTTTTCTAAGCAAATAAATTTTAAATAAAGTAAGAAATGATCAAACTTCACATAAACTAACACCAATTTAATTCTAACAACCAGATTTTTAGCAATTGAAAATAAATGGGAGATTTTTATAGACTAAAAAATTAAAAAAAATAAACTAAATCAAATAAATAAAAATGCAGTAAATTAATTAAACTGAATTCAGTCGATACTAAATTTCAATTAAAGATATTCACAATACTAGATTCAAATAACTAATCATCGACGATGAAATAATTTTTAAAGCAAACAATGGATCCATTATAGTCATTGATTTCGCGCTTTCAACTTAATTTTTACGTATTAATGGATTAATCAAATAAGACTGTAATTAATCACTAGCCAATAAAGAATCCTTTAACAAGCAAAAAAGTATAATTTATTGACAGAATTACGATTTATAAAAAAGTATAATTTAAACTAAATCATGCATTTATTTAATATAACAGTCCTTATGTGGAAGCTACGCGGAATAGGAGATTATTTCAAGATTAAAAATTTTCTATTTTTCTTGATCTTAATTCAAAAACATTAAAATGGATGGGATGGTTTAGAATGACTAAACAGTAACAAACTAGAGAGAGAAAAAAATAGAGAAAAAAGGAAAAGAAAAACAACTGGTTTTTTGCTTCGATTTTTTGGAGGAAATACGAAGGAAGCAGGAGAGGAGACAAAAAACACTCTCCCTGGTTCTGGAAAATAGCTCTACCGAAGGTAATAAAAGAGGGCAATCTCTAGCTTTTGAGTAGTTCTAAAACCTTAGTTCTTGTGAAAATTCATTTTGAGTTTTTTGGTATTTGGTTTGCTCTGTTTCTTGCTCTTCACTGTATAATTTTGTTCTTTTTGTTTCTTTTGTGTAAATGATGTTTTTTTTTTGGCAGGTTTATATGTCATTTTGTGTTTTATACATGAACCCATAGTCTCCTTGTGAATTAGGATGAGTTTTGTGCTTCTTGGTTGCCATTTTCTCTCTCTAAAGTCCATTTCTCTCTCAAGATGATTTTTTTATGCAAATTGTGTTGTGGTGTGCTTTTAAGCATGGTTATGAATTTATATGTTGATTTTAAGAAGTTTAGAGGTATATTGGTATGATTTGAATCTTAAAAAGTGTTTTAGAAGCTTTGAGCTTCAGTCATGGTGTCGTTTTAGTAGTTGCTGGATAGTCCAGAAGCGACTCACAACCTTGAGTCATGGACTTGGTCCGTGACTTGCTCGCTCTTGACTCATCGTGACTCGCTTTGGAATGGCCAGTGGCTCACTTGAGTGAACTTGACTTGTTCCACTCAAAGCCGTGACTTGTTGAGGTGAAATCCGTGACTCGTTCCTTTGCTTATTCTCTCTTTCTTCCTTTCCTCATCTGTTTTCTTTTAATTTATTAGTAATGTGTTATTTTAAGTATTTTTTATGCTTAAAGCTGTTAATATTTAATATAATGTATTAATTATTATTAATTAACCCATTATCTTTATTGCATTTTTTTGTGCATAAATGCTTTGGCTTTATTAATTTGGCAGAGTCTGGAGATTCGGAAGATCCAATTGCCTGGGATTAATTCTGAAATTAATTAGTTTATTTAAATTATTCATATCATTTGTAATCGGCCTTTGTTATTACGTGAGTTGCAATAATGAGTAAAAAAGGTATTTTTTTAGCACGAAAATCAAGAAAATTCATATTAATTATTTTTACTTAATTAATTGAATTTTATTAATAAAATAGATTAATATCCTGTTTCATCCTAAAACTCACGCAAGTGAAATTTTGTAATTATGCATGCGAAAATCAATATTCCTGAGTTCAATGAATATTCCAATTTATGTCTGTTCATATCTTCATTTTTTATTTTTTAGTGTACTAAAAATGTTTTACCTAAGCAATAAATTAAACTAAATAATCTTTTATTCAAACACACTGGGACCAATGTCTTTAAATTACCGTAATTTATGTATGACTTTATCACTTTTTATGTGCTTATATGTGTCTATTTTATTTTATACCTTGTAATGCATGAGAGAAGGATCAGCATAATTAGTCACAAGCAATCTTTTTTATTGTTATCAGCATAAGTAGGAGTGAAATCTGAACTATTTGTTATTTTAGTTTTACAAGGTATAAAATTACTTTTTCAATGTTTTATTGGATGACGACTTCTTAATGCATGCTTGTGATGCTTAGTAGACATTTTGTAAGTTAATCATTAGCAAATGGATAAGGATATCTTGGAATGCCGTCTCATGTTTTTTGGAGGCCCGAGACATTGCAAATTGTGTTGAATCCTTACTTATTGTGAAATGATTGATTTTTACAAGTTAAACGACCATTGATCCGGTCTTGAGCTCTAAAAGCGGGCTCTCGAGAGTAAACCGGATGCCTAAAAGGGTTCGGCGTGCTCCACACTTACCTCTTAAAATCTCTTCCAAAACAGGAAAAATCAAATCCTACTCAAACTAGACAAATAAAATAAAAATACCTAAAGTAATTTAAGTCTTTAAAAACACCCCCTATTGTCTCCTAAATTAAAGTCTTAACGTTCCTAAATATCAGATGGAGCAAAGGTGGCAGCTAGGGCAAACTCGCATAAGATTTAGACTTTAAATTTAGATGAAAATATTTAGATGAAAATTGCACATTTTCCTAAATTTTAAAAATAAATTTACATATTTTTTCTTATTATTATTATCATTGTTTTCCCGATTTAAATTTGCAAATTTTTATTTTTTTTATTTACTTTACGCATGTAACATGAGATTAATTTAAAACTAAGAAAGTTCTTATTTAGATTGAATATATTCATGAATTGGATCAATAATATATTGATATTTATACATGTTAACCATCACTTCCTTACTTTTTTTTTTCTTTTTAACTAATTTTGCTCATTTTACCATTGGTTTGATTTAATCATTTTTTCTAACCCAGTGTAGGTGAAATAATCATAAATCACATGTTTAGCGTGGCTGGCTACTTTTCAAAATATGAAAAGGAAACTCGACCAATATAAATATGGGCAACTTTATGTCTACCAAATCCATGCTGTATTCTTTTTTTCCCCTAAATTAACACACTCTCTCTCTTACTGTTCATCTTTCCTATAGAGTAGGTATGGGAGGTCTCCCCACAAACATCTTATCCCCTTTAGATCCAAAAACCTTTGCTGATGAGTCAAAAATGGTGATTGATTTCGTTGCTGACTATTACAAGAACATTGAAAAATACCCAGTTCAAAGCCAGGTTCAACCTGGTTACCTTTCTACTCTATTGCCTAAATCTGCACCATACTATCCTGACTCATTAGATGAAATCTTCAAAGATGTTAATGATGGTATAATTCCAGGCATCACTCACTGGCAAAGCCCTAATTTCTTCGCATATTATCTAGCAAGTGGGAGCAATGCTGGTTTTCTTGGTGAAATGCTTTGCTCAGGCCTGAATGTAGTTGGCTTCAACTGGATTTCATCTCCGGCGGCCACGGAGCTGGAATCTATTGTCATGGATTGGATGGGAAAGTTGCTGAATCTTCCATCTTCGTTTCTCTTTTCAGGAAATGGAGGTGGTGTCCTCCAAGGAACCACATGCGAAGCTGTTGTGTGTACTCTTGCAGCAGCTAGAGATAGGGCTTTGAATCTATTCGGATGGGACAAAATCAATAAATTGGTGGTTTATCCATCTGATCAAACACACTCTGCTCTCCACAAAGGAACCAAATTAGTGGGTATCCCATCTTGGAATATCCGGTCCCTCCCTACTTCAATTTCATCAGGATTTTCCTTATCACCTGAAACTCTAGAAGAAGCAATCAAACACGACATCGAATCAGGGCTTCTGCCATTGTTTCTCTGCGGAACTGTGGGAACAACTGCCTGTGGAGCAGTCGATCCCATACAAGAATTGGGAAAAATAGCAAATAAATACAACTTGTGGTTCCATATAGATGCAGCTTATGCGGGAAGTGCCTGCATATGCCCCGAGTTTAGGCACCATTTGAAAGGGATAGAACTGGCAGATTCAATCAGCATGAATCCACATAAATGGCTTCTCACTAACATGGACTGTTGTTGTTTGTGGGTTAAACAACCAGATGCATTGATCGAATCCTTATCAACTCGCCCTGAATACTTGAATAATGCTGCAAGCGAATCAAATTCAGTGATTGACTATAAGGATTGGCAAATAGCACTGAGCAGGAGATTCCGGGCAATAAAGTTGTGGATTGTGATCCGGAGGCAAGGATTGGCTGGCCTTATGCATCATATACGAAGTGATGTGATGTTAGCTAAGCTGTTCGAGTCGCTGGTGAGGAAGGACAAGAGGTTTGAGATAGTGGTGCCAAGGAAATTTACCTTGGTTTGCTTCCGGTTGAAGCCCAATAATAATGTAGGAAGTGGCACTGATGATGAGTTGAACCGCCGGCTACTGGACGCCGTGAACAAGAGCGGACGTGCTTTCATGACTCATGGAGTCGCCGGAGGGATGTACTTTATACGGTGTGTGATTGGATCGACATTGACTGAGGAGCGGCATATAGATGATATGTGGAAGTTGATTCAAGAAAAGGCGGATATGCTCATCGCTTCTTCAACCAAAACTACAACCTCTTTGTTATGAACTAATTAGATGTCATATGAATTTATTAACGAATTAATGAATCTGTTAAATAAGTTTTATTTGATTTGTTATGAATAAAACATCCATGCCCCTTGTTAAGGCCATATCTTTAATAAAACATGTTTGTCTGTGTGATAATCTATTATTCCTTTTTGTTTTATGTTTCCGGCTCTTGCCTGTCTCCCATGCGTGTGTATATCTTTGTTTCCAACTCCTGAGAAACCTTTATTACCTCAGTATTCTATGTATCACATTTCACACGCTTATTCAGCATTAAGCATTATTTGTGATTCTTTTCACATTTTCTTCATTGGTATAGAAAAATAAAACTTATAGGAGATAAACACAGCTTAATTTCCAACTTAGTTTGAAGCCAATTAAAATAGAAACGTAGTTTTAATAAGAGACGTAAATCTCAATTCTACTTTAACAACAATTTTTTACTAATAAATCTCATTTATTTATAGCTTCACTTTTCATATTCAAGCCTTGGAAATTGGGTCTTTCTACTATTTATATATATATTTTTTTCTTAATGATAACAATAGTAATAAATGAGATTTATCAATAATGATAACAATAATAATAAATCGGTATTTTTTTTTGAAGGCAATAGTTATGTTGTTTTTTTATTTTATTTTATTTTTATTATTTTTATGGAGCAATCGTTATGTTGAATTGTTAATCCTACCACATTACATATAGACACAAATACCCTATACTATTTATAAATATGTAAAGTGGTTGAACACTTTTTTTTAAACTTAATCAATCTTCTATTATTTCAATTTTAGCTTTTTATTATTTAATTACATAAACTTTTCTTAATACGTTAAACTAGCCATTACATGCACAAATTCTTATTGAAATAAGAAAAAGAAAAAAATAAAATAAGCAAGAGAGAGTACAAGTTATGGTTCTACAAACATATAATCCAAGCACTATTAATTCGAATTCTTACAGCTTTCTGAGCATTGAAATAAGCAGGTTCATTTAACTTCTATGTCTTTTAGTTTCGTAGCTCACAACAATTAAGTTATACGGTATATCTTGTATCTTGTTTTACATATAAATCATAAGTCTCCTAAAATATTTTTCCATCAAACAATATGAAGTATTGAGTATCTAATTTCCGATTTCTATTGTTTATAATAAATATATATCCCATGTTTTACGAATCAAAAACTGCACACAGATATAGAATATATATATATATATATATATATATATATATATATATATATATAAACAGTAGACACCAACAAATCAGAATCAACATAAGCTAAAAATAAACACATCAGAATCAACCAAATCAGAAGAAAAATAGAACAATGATATTTTATTGAATGATTTATCTTGGTTTTTTCACACAGTTACGAGTTGCTGGTATCAACTATATATATTAGAGAAAAAAACTATAACTCTCTGCTCTTTTGTTTTACGTCTCTATTTTGTTGCACATTGCTGGAAGAGTTCTCATTGTTGTAGGAAGTTGTTGCTTCTTAGAGTCCTTGTTACTGCCCATCTCTCCTTTGATAGTGCCGTGAGTGAGATTAGCCTTATCACTCCATGTAAATCTCCTTATCTCTCCATGTTTTGCATCATCCTTATCACTCCATATACTCACAGCTGGCTGGATATCGTTAATATCCCCCTTCAAACTGAGCCGAGGTTGAAGGCACAGTTTGTGGCAAAAGGAGGAAAGAGCGGCTTTGGACATTGGTTTGGTAAAAATGTCAGCAGCCTGTTTATCAGAAAAGACATGAGAAGTAACAAGTAAACCAAGGGCAACGCGTTCACGTACAAAATGATAATCGAGCTCAATGTGTTTACTGCGAGCATGGAAAACCAGATTGACAGTCATATAGAGGGCACTGATGTTATCACAGTAAAGAGTCGGTGGAGCACAGAGTGGAATATGAAGATCACGAAGAAGAAATGTAAGCCAAGTAAGCTCAGCAGCAGTATGAGCCATAGCCCGATACTCAGCTTCGGTGCTGGAGCGGGATATGGTTGGCTGTTTCTTGGCACACCATGAGATGACATTGGAGCCAAGGAAGGTGCAGTAGCCAATGGTAGACCGCCTCGTGGTAGGACACCCAGCCCAATCAGCATCAGATAAGGCTGAGAGGTAAAAAGTAGTGTTGGAGGTGAGATGTAACCCAGCGGTGATTGTGCCTTTTAAATATCGAAGAATGTCGTGGACTAATTTAAGATGAGCTGTGGTTGGTGCATGCATGAACTGAGAAACATAATTAACACTATAGGATAAGTCGGGCCTGGTCATGGTGAGGTATTGAAGGGCACCAATAAGAGCACGAAAGTGAGTGGGATTAGCAAGAGGAGCTGATTGCAGGATTGGGGTAGGTCTGACGTCCAAGGGCGTGGGCATGGGTTTGCATGACAGCATGGCAGATCGTTCAAGGATGGACTGGGCATAATAAGTATGAGAAAGGTGCAGGCCATCTGAGGTAGGAGAGAACTCAATGCCGAGGAAGTGATGGACCGGACCTAAATCCTTCATAGAAAACTCACAACTCAAAAGTGTTATAAAGGAGGAAACCAGGGAAGGTGAAGAACCTGTAAGAATCATATTTTCAACATAAATTAGTAAGATAAGAGAGCCTTGGTAAGAATGACAAACGAAGAGAGAAGGATCATACAAGCTGCAAAAGAAACCATAGGAAAGGAGAAAAGAACTAAGTCTATCAAACCAAGCACGTAGGGCCTGTTTAAGCCCATATAAAGCACGTTGAAGCTTACACACATGCTCGGAATGTTGATGAGAGTCAGGCATACCTGGAGGTTGTTCCATAAAGAGGTCCTTAACAATATGCCTATGGAGGAAGGCATTATTGACATCAAGTTGGCGAATAGGCCAACGTTTCACAAGTGCAATAGAAAAAATGAGACGAATCGTACCTGGTTTGATGACTGGAGAGAACGTTTCAGTATAATCAATGCCGTCGACTTGATGATAACCTTTGGCAACTAACCGTGCTTTGAGGCGTTCAAGTGATCCATTGGGACGAAGTTTAGTCTTGAAGACCCACTTGGAATCGATGACATGCATGTGTGAATGGCGAGGCACTAAAGTCCATGTGTTATTTTGATGTAGTGCAGTGAGTTCCTCAACTATAGCAGCGTGCCACCCTGGATGAGAGAGAGCAACTTTAACAGACTTGGGCTCGCGAGGAAAAGAGTCAAAGGAGGAGGCGGCCAAGGCATATTTTGGATTGGGTTTCATAACTCCAGCTTTAGATCGTGTGAGCATAGTATGAGAAGTAAGGGCAACAGTAGGAGGTAAAGACGGGACAGGATCAGGAAGGGAAACAGATGGCGAAGAGATTAGAGGAGCAGAGTGATGACCAGTAGGACTATTCCCAACAGAATCAGACACACAGGGAGGTGACACAGGCGAAGAGGAGGATACCTCTGTGGACGGTAAGGGAATCTGAGGCAAGAAGGTAGATTCTTGAGGGCAAGTACCTAAAATGAGAGAATCATTAGAGGGTGACAACCATGCATCAAAAATACAAAGAGCATGTGAATTAGAAGGAGCAATGGAGGCAGATTTAAAAGGAAAAACTGATTCATCAAACACAACATAACGAGAGACAAAGAATTTTCGACTAGATCAATGGAAACATTTGTAGCCTTTATGTTGTTCACTGTATCCTACAAAAATACAAATCACTGATTTAGGGTCAAATTTATGTGATTTCAGATCCCATAGATAAGGAAAGCATTTGGAACCAAATACACGTAGAGAAGAGTAAATGGGGTATATGCCATGCAACATAAAATAAGGAGTATCAAAGTGGAGAGAAGAGGAAGGCAGCCGATTAAGAAGGAAGGTTACAGTGGTGAAGGCTTCTACCCGTAGGTAGAGTGGCGCATGACTATGAAACAGCATTGTCATCCCAAGTTCACGTATGATGCGGTGCCTTCGCTCAACTATACTTGATTGTTCGAGTGTGTAAGGACAGGATAGCTGATGAATCACGCCTGTGGCAAGAAAATGTGAAGCTAATCTAGAGTTAACAAATTCACCGCCACCATTTGAGTGAAATACTTTAATTTTCTTATTAAACTGATGTTCAATATATTTTTCAAATGCTAAATAGGCAGCAAAAAAATCAAATTTATGTTTTAATGGTATGAGCCAAGTATACTTCGAATAATCATCCACTAAACAAGCATAATACCAAAATTTACCAATAGATAAAATAGGGGCGGGACCCCATAAATCACAATGAACTTTATCAAAAATACTAGAGCTAAAATGTTCAGATGAAGCAAAAGGAAGTTTACTCAATTTGCCTAATTGACAACTATCACATAGATGTGTATCCTGTAAGGGACCTTGAACATCTATGAGACCTTTATTTTTTAATAATTTAACTGCTGAAGCTTGAGGGTGGCCAAGACGCTGATGCCAAACATTTGCTGTACCAGATTTGAACCGATGTGAGAAGTGAGTTTCTGGTGCAGTAGACAAGGTGTACAAGTCACCGGTCCTTTTCCCTTTCAATAGTGGCTAACCTGTGTTCCGTTCCTTTATACAAAAATCAACATCAGTGAATTCACAATTAACAGGAAATTGAGTTGTTAGTTGACTAATAGAAAGCAAATTTTTCTTCAAATTTGGAACAAAAAGAACATCATGAAGAGGCAAAGTTTTGTTATTTTGACGAATGTAAGAGTGACCAACTCCTTTGATAGGTATGGATGATCTATCACCAATCATAATGGAATCAGTTCCATCATATACCTGACCTACCTGTCATGTGGTGTGAAGCTCCTATGTCTGAGGTCTATTCTGTGTCAGCAATGGAGGTGTCAAGAGTGAGAGCTGCAAGTGCTTGGGGAACTTCTTTAATTGAAAATGGTCGCTTTGGAATCCACCAACAGATTTTAGCGATGTGACTTGGTTTGCCACAGTATTGGCATGTCTAATTGCGGTATAGATCGCATTCAGCTGCTGTCATGCGTCGTTCACCTGGTGGAGGGGGACGACGTGGTGATGAGGTTGACTCCCCAGTATAAGGATGGGCAACATTTTGGAATTGTTGAGCTTGAAAACCACGGCTAGTGGATGTGAAGTGTTTATTACGGTGTTTTGAGTTGTTGGTTTGGGCTTGCTTTTGCTGGCCAAAAAAGGCAATATGTGATGGAAGTTGAGAAGAGAGCTGGTCTGTTTGTGAGAGAAACCAGTGACGTCGCTGGTCAAGACTTTGCAGTTGGGATATTAACTCTAGATATGTTGGTCTTGGAGGTTTCAGCATTGTGGTGGTAAAAGTTTCATATTGGGGACCAAGGCTAGTAAGAAGACAAAATACCTTTTCTTTGTCTGGTATAGGCTTCCCAATGGCAGCAAGATTATCACATTTACTCTTAAAGATACGTATGTGATCTCCAATTGTTTTGGTGTCATCCTTACGAAGGTAAGTGAGTTGTTATCGTAGAGTGAATTCTCGTTCTTGAGAATCCTGCGCATATGCATCCTTTAACGCGTCCCAAACCGCAAGAGCAGTGTCTAGACCAATAACTAGCCCAAGAGCTTCTTCAGAAAGAGTGCCAATGATCCAGCCCCGAAGAAGACGATCATATTTTTGCCAGGAAATAAACTCTTTTGTCAGCTGAGTGGTTGAGGTTGTTGAGGCTGGGTCAGGAGCGGTGTATTTTGCTGGTATTGACATGTTATTGGTGAGATGATCTACTAAGTCTTGACTCTCTGCTAATCCTAAGAGCTGTTCTCTCCATAACAGGTAATTGGATTGGGTAAGCTTGAGTGTAACAAAGTTACCTACGTTTAATGATAATGAAGTCATGATGGCTAGGAGGAAGATCTAAGCTCTGATACCAAGAAGAAAAATAGAATAATGATATTTTCACTACAAGAAAAACGCAAAATAGCGAGGACGAAATTCCTCGCTAAATGATGATTTTTCGTTGCTAAATTATTTTAGCGACGATTTAGCGAGGACAAAAATTTTGTAACAAAAGTCGTCCTAGCTGATTTTAGCGAGGATTTTCGTCCTCGCAAACTTTTGCGAGGATTTAATCCTCGCTAACTTTAGCGAGGATTAAAATCATAGCTAAGTTTTGCGAGGATTTAGTCCTCGCTAACGTTAGCGACGATTAAAGTCCTCGCTAAGTTTTGCGAGGATTTAGTCCTCGCTAAGTTTTGCGAGGATTTAGTCCTCGCTAAAGTTAGCGAGGATTAAAGTCCTCGCTAAGTTTTGCGAGGATTTAGTCCTCGCTAAAGTTAGCGAGGATTAAAGTCCTCGCTAAACTTTAGCTAGGACGAGTTTCTTGCTAAAATTTAACATGCATTTTGTGACAAAAATTGTTCTTGCTAAATTTAGCATGAGATTTATCCTTGCTAAATATTCATATGAAAATTTTATTATTTAAATAATAAACTGAAAAATAATAAATTTATATTCACTCAATATTTAATATAAAAACATATATATATTAATGAATAAATTGTTATTTACAAGTGTATATCATTGCTAATAATATATCCAAAATAATACATCCATATATAACAGTAACAATTAAAAATCATAAATAGCTCATAAAATGCCAGTTGCTTTTAATTCCTATAGTTGTGTAGTGATTGATTGCAGATAACGAAGAACTCCATCCAATGTCATTATTAGAATTTGATCTTCCAATTGTTGATGTTGAACATCTGACCAGTGTTTGCATAACTTGACTAAATACAAAAAAGAAGTAAAATATGACCTATACAATAGTAACAATAAATAAGCAAAATATGACCTATATACTTCATATATAGATGAGTCTCCTATACTCTGAAGGTAATGCAAAGACAAAAAAATTCTAACTATAAATACGCATAAGTCAGTTGCACCTTTCAAGACATTCTTTACATCACCTTTGTATGGTGACGTTCCTCAATTTCTCTACAACCTACTTTATCCCAGACTTCAAACTCAAACTACAGCACAAGCAAGTTCAGGATATCTGCAAATCTTTTAATGTCATCAACTATTTAAACTTCTGTCAATCATAAAATGCTAAAATTGAATAATAATTAAAATGCATCAATTTTACTGAACACATTTGACTTTGGTTGAGAAACATCCTTAAAGTACAATACATGCTAAGATTTGAGGCAAAAAATCCCAAAAACTTTAAAAATGAGTAGAGAATACTTACGGTACAACGAAACAACTGCTCTAGTTCAGCAGGGGCAACCTGCATATTAAGTGGATTCACAGTAATCACAAGATCACAGTAATCATCTGCAAAACCATCATTGATATCAAGGTATATTTGCTATGCATCTAATCTTTATGTTTGGAAAACTGCCATTCTTTTTTATGCTTATTTATGGCACTGTTTTTAATATCTAGTGCTATAATTTACTTGAACTAATAATTATTTTGCAGGAAACCAGTGAATATGAAGAAACTGATGATGAATCCGAATTTGACGAATGATATTCTAGGATTGTCGTTCTAGATTCTAACTTCTGCAATCATAGCAACCACGTCGTTTAGCTTGTTAACTGCTGAGCCGACTCCCTGCAGTCAGAACAAAAGCAAGCAATGGTAATTTACGATAGGCATATCATATTTGTGACTCTCCATATGCATATAAACAAATTGGTACATTTCTGCTTACCACACCAGAAGCCCCTGCTGTGATTGCCATTGGTGCTGTTACTGCACTAAGTCCAGATGAACACATCACCGGAATCTTGACAGCTCTGGAAATCGAATAAGCTGCAGATAAGGTTGGTGTTTACAATTATCAGAAAATCTGCTATTTATTGTCACAAACACAATCTGTCAATATGTTAACAATTGAACTTGCATGAAAAGCTATAAAAATTACAGTTCTCCTGCCACAAACAGAGGATTGAATGAACATTATAGAATCAGTCTCTTCAGAATAAACAATACAAATTCCTATCAATTACCTTCTCAATCAAACCAAGAACACCATAGCTTGAAGGATTAGAACATTTTCCTCATTCAGTTTGTATAATGTCAGTACCTTCCAGTTCCAAAAGCTCTGCAAGCTTGACCTGTTCATGACATAATGAATAAGTGGTTTGCTTCATATATATCCACATAAATAGATAGATAAACAGATCAAACCATTATGAATTTTTTCTTAGCATTCTAAAACAAAGTATTTTACCTGGTCAGGGAGACTTAGGGTGTGAGGAACAGTGACTGCTAGTGTAACGCATGGAAGGATTCTCTTAGTCTCCTTTGTCAGATTTAATATCTGCAGAAATTCCAAAAGTCAGGTTCCATCTGATTAATTCCCAAGCTACTCTTTACTTCAATTATGTTTCCAAAAGACATTAACACTGACAAAGAAGTTGTGACTAAATTCATCTTTGCTTGTACCTGCTCTGTAAAACCATCAGTAATCATAATATTGCTCCTGGAAAATTATACAGCAAAAAAAAATTATCAGTAATCACATTATCCAACCTCAAAACTTATTTCAATAGACATCAATTTATGAATTCGTTGTCCATGGGCTTCTAGTTTTTGTTATAATTTAATATAATCCATAGATTACATTTTTCCAAGAGGGTGCCATCATTAAGTTCGCCTCCTAAGAAATCTGAAAGTAAAGGATCATGCATTCATCATAATTGCTACATTTAGACATAAGAATACCAGGATAAATAGGAGTTCATTTTCAATTAGAAATAATTCCAGCAAGTTTATCATCCTTCTCAGTGCCGGCATGATGTGCTAGTTTATCACAAGCATGATCTTGGCCTTAAAAAATGAAATGGCAGCCAAATTCAAGGGTCTAAGTTTCAGATCCGACAGCACAGGTGTACGGTTGAAATTCAAATCCAATTAGCATTGAAATTTTTTAGAATCTAACCATTATATCCAAGTTTTTTCCATTTTCACATTTCTTCTATTTGTGCATTTGAAATACTTGCAAAATCTTTTTATCCAATTAGTTTCCATAACTCACTCAATGCCTTTCACCTGCATTTCATTGGTTCATAATTTTTCTTACTTATTTTTTTTTCTATCTTCATACAAAATGTTTTCTTGTAAGTGTAAATGAAAGAAGAATCAAGACTAGCTAGTTAATTTAGAAAAGAATTATTATCTTATCATGGCATATAAAATTTATATTTGTTTCGTAAGTTTAGTCAAAAATCATTCCAAATGTTTAATATCTAGACCAGATTATCATACCACACTCTACGGCTCAAAACAGTATTTGCTAGCAAAGAGGAGCTGCTTGTAATCAATATCAAAGAATCAACAAGTGTTTAAGAAATTTGGCTTCCACACAATCCAAGTTCTGTCTTCCTCTTGCAATTCCATATCTAATTATGTATGTGTAAGGAAAGTAAAAACCAATGCTGGCTTTATCGAAAAAAAAACCATCACAACTGTAAGTATCATCATTCTCTGTTATAAACAATGATTTTGATAATTTATTTTTCTTCGAATTATCTTCTATTTCATAGACTGGACATGTTTTTCGACTTTATGATGGTAAAACTTCACTTTTGAATCACCAATATATGCCATGACAAACACCAACTCAAATAAAAACAATGAAATATCAAAGAAAGAAGCTATCATATGCAAATACTGCAACTAGGTTTATAAAAACCCACGAAGTATTAAAGGAAAAAACCCCAAAAATGAATAAACTGCATAAGAAGTAATGAAAACCTGAGGGGCTAACGGGTGGCTCTGTAGCCAACTTAAACTTCTGGTAGTTGCCAAATATTTCTAAGATTTCATTAGGCCAAAGCCAACGGTGCTTAGCTTCCTCCAGTATCTGATCTAAATCTGCAAGTTAAAGAAAATTCATAGATAACCAACGATGTTTACATCCAAAAGTCTGGAACAGCCATAAAAGAATCCACAGCATGATATGCAATAAATACAAAGTAAGAAGCAGATTATCTATACAATGAAGCAGAAGTTAGAATCATCAATTACTGATCCTTAAACAGCACAATGAAGCAGAAGTTAGAATCATCAATTGCTTTCCAATGAATCATTCAATTTCCAATAAAGTTCTAGCATCCAACCTAATAACTAGATACTATAATACTAACATGCAAGCAGCAAACCAAAGTCTACATCCAACCTAATAACTAGATACTATAATACTAACATACTAACATTCAATTTTGTCAACACGAATGCAACCCATTGTTCGCACAGCCAAAGCACGAATTAGAGGATTTGGATCTTGTGAATCCTATCTAGGAGAAAATAGACATGAAATACTATTTTTCCTTTCAATTGGTAAACACACATCATAATTCTAAGGCTATGTTTTTGAACAATAATTCCAATTGAAACAAGAGAACTTTAAGAAGATCACATGCAGAATTTGTTTCCAATTGAAGCACGAATTTATAATGTTAACTAAAATACTTATTAGTAAATAAGAAATTAAAACAAGTAGAGACAAATGATAAAAATAAAAATAAACTAATAATAACAGTTAATAATAAGAGATTTAATATTTTTAGAACTCCTAGAATTATCTAGATGAAACTATCAGCGCTAATTTGCAAAAGTAAGCGGGAAATTAAGAAAAGGAAGAAGTGGAAGAAATAGAAAGAAGGGGAAGAAATAGAAAGAAGGGGAGAACAGAGAGGGAAAACCGGGAATCGGAGCAAGGGGATGACGGATTCTTCATCTCGCCGGCGATTGCTCCGGCCATTCTTGCCTTCCCATTATCCACGTTGTCATTACCCCATCACCCACGGCATCCAGCGATCTTCTCTATCCCCGATCTCTTCTTCATGGTGGGAGCTGCTTCTCTTCCTTTCGATGATCGACGACGGTGGATGATGTCCCAACCAGCATCGGAGAGCTTCCAGCGGCTAGATGACCCTTCTAGTGCCCTCTGCCTTTCCTTACTCACCTGCAACGTGGGTCTTGGGTCTTGGGTCTTGAGGGGGGCGGCCAATCTGGATAGATATCACCATAGAGAACTGCTCTTGGGTCTTGAGGGTTTCAGATGACCCTTTGAACAGCCGAGATGTTTTTTTTGGATCGAGGGTGGTGAAACAAAAGGTAATAAGATTTTTTTGATTTAGAAAACATAAAGCCCGCTAAACAAGTATTTTATCCCGCCAAAATATTTGGATAATTAGCTAGGACATGGGTCTCGCAAATTTGGCGAGGACTTTTGTCCTAGCTAATTTTTGATATATTTTCAAAATTTATTTCTTTTATTATAAAATTAATAAAAATTAATATTAGTAAATAAATATAAATATAATAATTTAATTTAATTTAGTTAATTTTAATAACAATAATTTAGTTCGTCTAAATTTTTATTATATAATTAATAATAATTAATATTAATAAATATAAAAATAATAACTTAATTTAATTTAAATAATAATAATTTAGTTTATTTCAATTTTTTCTAAAAGATATGTTAACTAAATTTACTAAATTAAATATAAATATAATTTAAATGTTAACTAAATTTTTTCTAAAAGATATGTTAACTAAATTTACTAAATTTACTAAATTAAATATAAATATAATTAAATATAAATATAATTTAAATTAAATATAAATAATTAATATTACCCGTTAGCGAGGATTTTTTCCTCGCAAAATTAGCGAGGATTAAGTCCTCGCTAAATGGTTAATATATCAAATGTTAAACTATTTAACCATTAGCGAGGAATTTATCCTCGCTAATTTTGCGAGGATTTTGTTCATCGCAAATTTAGCGAGGATTAAGTCCTCGCTAAATGGTTAATATATCAAATGCTAAACTATTTAACCATTAGCGAGGAAATTATCATCGCTAATTTAGCGAGGAAATTATCCTCGCTAATTTAGCGAGGATTTTGTTCCTCGCAAATTTAGCGAGGATTAAGTCCTCGCTAAATGGTTAATATATCAAATGCTAAACTATTAAACTGTTAGCGAGGAAATTGTCATCGCTAATTTAGCGAGGATTTATTCCTCGCAAAATTAGCGAGGATTAAGTCCTCGCTAAACGGTTCATATACTATTTAACTAATTTAGCGAGGATTTATTCCTCGCAAAATTAGCGAGGATTAAGTCCTCGCTAAATGGTTAATATATCAAATGCTAAACTATTAAACCGTTAGCGAGGGAATTACCCTCGCTAATTTAGCGAGGATTTTGTTCATCGCAAATTTAGCGAGGATTAAGTCCTCGCTAAATGGTTAATATATCAAATGCTAAACTATTTAACCGTTAGCGAGGGAATTGCCATCGCTAATTTAGCGAGGATTTGTTCCTCGCAAAATTAGCGAGGATTAAGTCCTCGCTAAATGGTTCATATACTATTTAACCGTTAGCGAGGAAATTGTCCTCGCTAATTTTGCGAGGATTTGTTCCTCGCAAAATTAGCGAGGATTAAGTCCTCGCTAAATGGTTAATATATCAAATGTTAAACTATTTAACCATTAGCGAGGAATTTATCCTCGCTAATTTAGCGAGGATTTTGTTTCTAGCAAATTTAGCGAGGATTAAGTCCTCGCTAAATGGTTAATATATCTAATGCTAAACTATTAAACCGTTAGCGAGGGAATTACCCTCGCTAATTTAGCGAGGATTTTGTTCCTCGCAAAATTAGCGAGGATTAAGTCCTCGCTAAATGGTTAATATGTCAAATGATAATCTATTTACCCGTTAGCGAGGGTTTTGTCCTCGCTAAATTAGCGAGGATTTGTTCCTCGCCAAATTAGCGAGGGGTCTTTGCTCGCAAAGTCGTCTCTATTTTTTGCGCCAAAAATTTGGCGCCCAAAATTAGCTACAACAAAAATTATTGCTCGCTAAATCGTCGCAAAATCTGTTTCTCCACTCACATTTAACAGTATTTGCGACAAAAATCATTTTTCGTCGCAATATTGTCGCTAAATTGTGCATTTAGCAACAAATTTTATTGTCTTCGCTAATTTTCATCGCTATTCTGTATTTTTTTTGTAGTGTTTATTGAATGATTTATCTTGGTTTTTTCACATAGTTACAAGTTGCTGGTATCAGCTATATATATTAGAGAAAAAAACTATAACTCTCTGCTCTTTTGTTTTACGTCTCTGTTTTGTTGCACATTGCTGGAAGAGTTCTAATTGTTGTAGGAAGTTGTTGCTTCTTAGAGTCCTTGTTACTGCCCATCTCTCCTTTGATAGTGCCGTGAGTGAGATTAGCCTTATCGCTCCATGTAAATCTCCTTATCTCTCCATGTTTTGCATCATCCTTATCACTCCATGTACTCACAGCTGGCTGGATATCGTTAATAAAATCGACATGGCTGCATGTTCATAGAAGCTAAAATAAAGACCAACAAGCACTAACAGCATCAACAGAAGCTAAAAATAAACAAAAATTCAAAAGTGGCACCTAATTATGAGAATCCCGAACGAGATGAGAGAATCGCAGATAAAATAGAAGAAGAAAATCAAGCAAGCAAACGAACTGTCAAAAAAAAAAACCCAAGCAAACGATATATATGGTCCAAGCAGCAAACGTGAGACAAAAATACAACAGCAGTAGAAGTAGCTCTTCCACCATCACCGGCCACCTCAAAACAATTGAACAAAAAAAAAATTAAGGACAGGAAAGATAAAGCAAAGAACAGAGATGGAAGACATTAACCATAATATATATATATATATATATATATATATATAAAGGCAAAATGTTGGCTTTTAAAAACTTCGGCCTGTTTTTCAATTTCAAGAATCAAATAGAAACGATTAAACCAAATTTTTATTTTGATTCAGAATTGAACAAATCGAAAATTGAAATAATCAGATCAGACAGACCAAAGTACATTCAGTTCAACTCTGCACAACCCTAGACACTAACATAATAGCAATAATAAAGAAATTGCAAAAGGTGATGTATAATACTTGTATTTAGTCGGGCAGCTTAATTTTACTTATTGTCACCAAATTTATATTAAATTAACGATTAGTAACCGCAAAGAACAGAGTATTTATACTTCTAAAAATAACTAACTAACTAACCATGGTTACAAGACTGAACTAACTACAGTTAAAGAATAATTGCGGTTAAAAGAACTAAAAGAATAAATAAGCTATACTCTTCAATTGATAGCGATATTTTTATTTTTTATATTTTTGGTGAAAGAAGAGGGCAAAGGCGTAGATCAACAGAAAAAACAACGCCAACAGACACCCTCGTAATAATATCACTGAACAAATTAAATACAACTGCTATTCAAGGGAGGAGCTTTGAAGATCCATGCACCGCACAGGCAATTGATAGCGACATATATATTCAAGTTTTTTAAATGCGGCAAAACACTCTAATTAAAAATCCACCTTCTATGGTTGCTTTGCTTTTAAGGGGGAAATAACCCACAAGTTGCAGATAATATTGTATTAAACTTTTATTGTTTTTTGTTGTCAATACTGATAATTAATTTGAAAAATGTAAAACGTGTATGATACATATACACAACGTAAACACATGTTAAGGCATTTGCGCATGGGAACAGAGATAAATGCCGTACAAGTTAAGCAATTTTCATAAATTGGTTTATGTAATTTCCTTTCGTGTTGTATTTTTTTTATTGATTTCGTATTGCGATTTTAATAGCAAATATGTACCATAATGGATACGTAGCCTAATATTAGAGTTGGGACCGGAATTGAATAACTTATGCTTGGAGTATCCGGAGAAGAAGTAAACGTGTCCTAAACTGGAGCAAACGCAACTGGGCAAGCCTACCTTGGATTGGTTTAAGCTGTTTTTAAATTCGATCCATGTGGATCGTTGTATGGAAGAATTACCTATATCTACTAATTAATAAGATCATTTTCTACACAACCACCCCCTCCAAAAAATAAATGTGGTCATTACAACGAAGGGAACATATCAACATGAAAAGGAAAAGATAGAGATCGGCGAATGTTAAAAAAAAATAATAATTCTGATAAAATTTTACGAAATAATAATTCTTTTATAGTCATTGCACTTGTATACTTTTATCCTGATTTTTTTTAAAAGAAATTATCCTGATTTAGTTATATATTAGGCTAATACAAGTACTAGCTAGACATGGAATTCTAAGAAAAAACTTTAGTTTGTTGATATATATACAGAGTTGTCGATTTAATCATTATTAAAATTAAGAAGTTTATTTACTGTTTGGTGCTTCACTTATTTGATTTTCCTCTAATTTGAGTAACACCTTCTTTGAAACCTTAATTAATGATATAAAATATTAAAATATATAAACTTCAAATGTTAATTATGTATGTGAAAATTCATAAATAAAAAAAATTCCGAATTTAACCTTTGAAATGGGACTAGTTAATTGAAACATATACTCTGTTAATCTCAGATGAGTAAATATCTAAGATATGTAAGCTATGTAAAAATAGCACTCTTGGCGATGGAGTTCATAAAATGAGACTGGATCTTGTCTAGATCAGAAGCTGTGATAATGCTATGGAAATCAAGCCCAATGTTTCTGTAAATGATAGCATTAATGAATTCAGCGGGGAGAAAGGGCAGCCAGAGGCTTTGAGTTCAGGGCCTCGGCTTTTTCCAAAGGGAAATACTTGCATAGACTGGTCCAAGGTTCCATCCATGTAGCAATTTTTCTTTTAGGAATGGGCTTCATAATCTTATCGCTTTTAAACATCTTCTTTATCAATAATGCTTCTATATATTACTTTTATAATTTAACTAAAATTTTATCTTTTATAAAAGATTAATAATACTCCTCAAAACAACATAAATAATTAAGAAGACAATTATCATGTCCCGACTATGAATAAAATCATCAATATTTTTCTTTTATTAATATTCGGTGGGTGGTAGAATCATCAATGTTAGTTCAATATAATACGTAGCTATGATTTTCTTTTATTAATTTATTATATGAAATCAATAATCTCTAAACTTAAATTAATATCATATGAATTTAAACTTTCTAAAAGCGAAATAATAAGTGACCAACTTTAAAGTTTAAACCAATAACATGTTAGCTTACGAGGGGAAATAATTTTGGCCGTCAGTAAAGGTCACGTGAATCGTTTCCTGACATCCCCTGGTAGGGTCCACACTTCGCTATCACCTTAAGATTTGCGTAGAATCTAGAAAATTATTTTTATTTTACATTATATAACAATAACAAATAAATAAATAAAACGTTCGATGTTATTAATTATGTAATGTTATTAAAATCGAATCAAATAAATAATCGATAAAATTGAAAATTCGTGATTTAATCGATTTAATCAGATTCAACCGAATTTTTTTTATTTTTAAAATATTATAATTTTTTAAATACTATTGTATAAAAATTTAAAAAATATTTATAAAACATTAAATATATATTACAAATATTTTAATAATAAGTTACAAAATATAATTTTAATTTTATTATTACAAGTGATTAATTATGAATTTTTGAATATCATATGTTAGAAACATAAAAATATAATCATATCATAAAAATAATTTAATATTTAAATAGAGTACTAATGAAGTAAATTCAAAATTTACCAGATCAGTAAAAAAAAAAAAAGAAAATACAGTCTTCGAGAACCATGTTCCTCTCATCTTTAGGTCAATTTTATTCATGGTCATTTGACTTATGTCTAATCGTCCAAAAGTAACTGACTTATTTTTTATGATTTAAATATCATTGAACTTATTATCTTTTTATAGAAAAGTCAGTTTGACCGATTTTCGGCGATTATTCTTGCCGGAAAGCTAACATGGCACGTCACATCATATGCCTGGACACACATGACACGACACGTCAGCAACCATGTCACCAAAAGATGCCACGTGTTTCCAGAAATATAACGTGGTATGCTGATGTATTGTGTGATAAGGCCTCTTTCGATGACGTGGCTGCTAACGTGTCATACCACGTGTGTTCAGGCATATGGCATGACATGCCACGTCAGTATTTCGACAAGAATTATCGCCAAAAACTGATTAAAATGACTTTTCTGTAAAAATATGATAAGTTCGGTGATATTTAAATTAAGAAAAATAAGTCAGTTACTTTTAAGTGATTAGGCGTAAGCCTAGTGATCATGGGTGAAATTGACTTTCTCATCTCTTTATTGTACTTTCAAACAAAGAGCTTAGCTAAGTTTTACCATAAGTACAAAAACAGCATCATGAAAAATAAAATAAAAACATTAAAAATTAAACCTTCCTCTCTGGACATTTTGCATAGAAACAAATACTATAATTAACTAAAGTACACGGATTATGGAAATTAATCCATCTTTATTGTTAATTAAGCAAGAGAGAGTACAAGTTATGGTTCTACAAACATATAATCCAAGCACTATTAATTCGAATTCATACAGCTTCTGAGCATTGAAATAAGCAGGTTCATTTAACTTCTATGTCTTTTAGTTTCGTAGCTCACAACAATTAAGTTATACGGTATATCTTGTATCTTGTTTTACATATAAATCATAAGTCTCCTAAAATATTTTTCCATCAAACAATATGAAGTATTGAGTATCTAATTTCCGATTTCTATTGTTTATAATAAATATATATCCCATGTTTTAGGAATCAAAAACTGCACACAGATATAGAATATATATATATAAACAGTAGACACCAACAAATCAGAATCAACATAAGCTAAAAATAAACACATCAGAATCAACCAAATCGACATGGCTGGATGTTCATAGAAGCTAAAATAAACACCAACAAGCACTAACAGCATCAACAGAAGCTAAAAATAAACAAAAATTTAAAAGTGGCACCTAATTATGAGAATCCCGAACGAGATGAGAGAATCGCAGATAAAATAGAAGAAGAAAATCAAGCAAGCAAACGAACTGTCAAAAAAAAAAAAAACAAAAGCAAACGATATATATGGTCCAAGCAGCAAACGTGAGGCAAAAATACAACAGCAGTAGAAGTAGCTCTTCCACCATCACCGGCCACCTCAAAACAATTGAACAAAAAAAAAATGAAGGACAGGAAAGATAAAACAAAGAACAGACATGGAAGACATTAACCATTGTTGAGTAACTGTAGGAAGAATCGAAGGAGATGAACCAAAGAATAATCGAATTGCAACTTTGCAGGAAGAATCGAATAAGAGAAACCAAAGAACAATCCAAGAAGGGAAGACAAAGGAAGAGGATGTTGCTGGAAAATTAGGGATTTCTGTAAGGCAAGGGTTAGCAAAGGATAAAATATATATATATATATATACACACACACACGTTGACTTTTAAAAACTTTGGTCTGTTTTTTAATTTCAAGAATTGAATAGAAACGATTAAATCAATTTTCTATTTTGATTCTGAACCGAACGAATTAAAAATTGAAATAATCAGATCAAACAGATCAAAGTACATTCGATTTTATTCTGCATACCCCTAGGCACTAACATAATAGCAATAATAAAGAAATTGCAAAAGGTGATGTATAATAGTTGTATTTAGCGTGCAACTTAATTTCACTTATTGTCACCAAATTTATATTAAATTAACGATTAGTAACCACAAAAGAATTTATAATGCAAAGATACTTCAATTCCAAAAAATTATCCTTTCTAATATTTAAATTTTGAATACTTAGTTTCTCTCCTGATAGATTATTTAGCCAAAATACTACTCCATGAATTCTAAAAATTAATATATTTCATTTTTTTATTTTTCCCAAATTAAAATCTATTTTTTAATAATATATCATTATTTAATGTGCATAATAATCAGATTGAAAATTATTTGCTTCACTAATATGTCTCTAATTAATGTAAAAATATATCCATTCTGTTTTCTTTTATCTATCACTTTTGAGTAAAATTAAAATTTTATTTATTTGTCACTTTTAAACTTTTAATGTAATTTAATTTTTTTTTTCAATAAAATTAGAATCAATTATATTTGATAATTTAATTTTAATCTTGCAATTTAATACTAAATTTAATTATATTTATTATTTTTTAATTCTAACGAAATGTATTAATTCCGTGACAGAAGGAAGTGAGCAATTAAGAAATGTATTAATTGAACCACATTAACTAATTTTCTTTAATACATGTGGGAAAAAATAGACTTTTTTTTTTTTGGGAGAAAGGGAGTAATTATTTTGATCTGAAAGAATTCTCAAATGTAGGTTTTTGGTCCTGTTGCTCTAAATTCTTGTGTGGTTATACTTACATTGCTTTAATTGTATTATCGACCATGAGAATCAGATCCAACGTTGTCCTGCTCCGTCATCAACTGAAAGCGTTAGATTTCTTTTTTAAGATAAACATTTTAAAGATGAATCATGCGATGTCGCCCACATATGTTTTCTTTGGTGCTCCTCCTGAATTTGGCCTGAACGAGTTGTTGGACAGATAAAAGGTCCAAAATATCCTTAGGCAAAATTGTTAAAAATTCCATTCCCTCTCTTCCCCCCTCCCCCCCGGCCACACTAAAAAAAAAACTCAATCCACTTAATAGCTTGAAAATTGTATCAAATTAGATTAAAAAAAAAAACGATTCAACCAAATAAATATAAATATTTCTATTAAAGACATATTATAGTTAATCCAATCATTCTATAAAAAGAATAGTTAACTCAATCAACTAATTCTTATTAATTAATGAAATCGAAACATGATTTTCAAATTAGATTTATTTCTAATAAGGTACAGATGTAATTTGCACAATTATCATAAATATGTTGTACTCTAATTGTTACCCATTTTTGACTCCTTGGTTTCATAAATTGCGTAATTTATCATAAATATATTCTACTTTGATTTCCTTTCTTGTTGGACCATTTTAATCTGAAATTTTTTTGGCTGAGACCGCTTTACTTTTTTCTCTATGGTCCTTTTGGACCGCTTCTCCGCCCCTTTAAGATTTCTGGACATTATTAAATTCTATTTTGAAAAAACTCTTTTGGTTAGAAAACTGAGTTTAATCTCCTTTAATAATTTAATTTTAAAATAAAAAATATTAAGAAATACGGAAATTTTTTTAAATAATATTTTTTAATAAAATATTTTGTGAAATAGGACATGTCAGGTAATTTTTGCTGGTTTGGGGTTTCGAACGAAGATGCAACGGTTTATTGCATCATTGTGTCAGACGTTATCGGGGGGCCATGCTAGAAGATGCAGTCACATGCTGAGGTTTCCATCACAGTCTCTGGCGAAGATGCAGCCACGTGTTGCATCCTCAGCGTTGTCTGCCACTTGCCCGATGACACTCCACAGCAGTGCGTTTTCCATTTTCGTCAAATATTTTCATCATCATCCCATCGAAAACTTTTTCATCGAGCGTCTATATAAGTTTCGAATGCTGAAATTAATTTTGCATTCAAAACAATCGATATTAAAGTTTATACAACTTATCAATTGCTCAAAGTCTCAATCATTAATTTACACGTTACGAGTTTTTTTATAATAATATTTACAACAATATTATTATATTTTTAGTATTTTCGGTTGAAATAGGTAAAAAATTTCATTCGGTCATTTATAATTTAATATAGTATTTATATATGTGGTATAATGATATTAATTTTTTTTTATTTAAAACACTACAAGAAAATGTAAAAATAGCAACAGAAAAATAGTAACGGAAAATAATTTTCGTTGCTAAAATTGGTTAAACTATATATATTTAGCAATGAAAATATATTTGGTTAGCTTCTGTTGCTAAAAGTGGAGGAAATTTTTAGCGCCAAAATTTAGCAACGAAAATTAGCAACGAAATCACTATACTGTTGCTAAATAAGGCGGAAAAATTTTGGAACGAAAAATAGCAACGGAAATGGCACATAACAAGACAGAGGCACATAAAGGTATACTATAAATCCAAGCACAGATCTTGAAGATTAACGGTCTTGGGTAAATGGCAAAGCCTCACATAAAGAAAGACAACGACTGTGAAGATGAAGGTACAACACCATTTTTCGAATTTTAAGCTTATCTGTTATCTGATTTCTTACTCAATTTTATATTTCGATTTATTTTCCTCAGTTGAATTGGGGACTCAATGGCTTAATCTTAGGTTAGTTATCTTAGATCAGTGGTTAGCTTCTAGATCTGTTTAATTTCATTGTGTTTACACACATTTGCTTCTAGATCTGATATGTGAAGGTTTATTTTCGCATCCTAATGAGATCTGGGATCTCTCTTCGTGCCTCTTTGATCTGTCTTCTTAAGTGGTATGCCTTGTTCTTTCTTGTTATTAATTAATTATTTTGAACTCATAATGAAATGTGCGGAGTTTTTTTTTTGTTCCAATTTGCTTGTTCACTATTGGCAGATCCCTGAGTTATATGGCCAGTTAAATTTTCCACAGCTGGAAAAAATTGTCTCCCTCGATGTACACATTGGCAAGATTAATTGGTAAGTTTATCTCTTTTTTTTTTAAGTCTCTGCTTATGCATTGGGTTTTGAAAATATTTGTTAGTGGTAAATTATATCTCTTGTTTATTAAACAATGATGCTGTTAAATGATTGTTTTGATTTCACTAAAAATTATTGGTAAATTATATCTCTTGTTTAATATTAATTTTAGTTATCTCTAATTTTGCAGCTTTTCTCTGATATTGATCCCAAGACTGCAGAAAATTTCCGTGCTCTTTGTACAGGTAAGTGATGTGTGGTAAATTTAGTGTGTGATGATAATGCCTTTGCTTTTATTGGTTTTTTTTTTTTTTGGTTACATTTTTTATTTAGTTAATTGATGTAATTCTAAAGGCTGGATGCAGCGGTTTTTATTGACTCAATTGCCTTAGCTTGATTTGTTTTTAACAGTGGAGGTGGATATTGATTGTAGGAAGTAATAATTGTAATCCTTATATTATTTTCTGAATCATGAATTTATAAACTTTGAATCAGTTTTCTTGTGCATTATTGGACAATTGAATTTTATGATTTTTTTTATTAATTTGTAACAAGATTATCATATAACAGTATGCGCTTGTTGCCTTGTGGAATATAATGGATATTGTACATGTATACTGTTATCTCTTGATGCAAGGAAAATTTGTTGCTGTATATGAGAGTGGCAATGAAGAATTGAGTTCCAAGTCATTTTTCTGGTCGGAATACTTATCTTGCCAATCGTGTTGTAATTATTTACCTGATAGGACTTTAGTTATGCATTTGGATATGGTTGACATTCATCTATTATCCACTTATATAATCTTTATCATGAGTTACATTTCAAACATAAGCTTCCTTTTGATATTGGCAGTCCCTGCACACAGCCGTTCAAGGTCCTGATAATGCACCTTTGGAAGTCCAGATAAGAACACAGGTGCCAATCTTGTCTAGTTTTGTTTGATTCAAAAGTTTGCCTGGGTTTATGGTTTTCTCATACGACTATCCTGTCACTATCTTTTCAAGAAAATGCACGAGTATGCTGAGCATGGACTTGCTGCGCACTGGCTTTACAAGGAAACTGAAAATAAGTTGCAATCCATAAATAGTTTTGATGATTCTGAAATGGATGCTTCCTCCTGTCTCTCCAAAGACATTGAGGATTAAAGTTCCACAGGATGTGACCAGTTTCAGAAGTACAGATCCCTGAAAGTGGGACATCCAGTTAGTTGATGGAAGTCATTGACTTGCTGCTGTTATAGTCAGGTATTCTGTAACCTCATGTTTGTTCTGTATGTTAATTGCTGCTAACTTTGAATTCACAAGCTTCTGCATGAAAGTTGGATTACAGAGTAGATAAGGATGGAAGAGAATTGCTAGTTACTGTAAGCTTTGGACTTGCAGCTTCTGAAGCTGTAGCTGATAGAAGATCTTCTTTACCAACAAAGCGGCGGGAAGCTTATGCAAGATTGTACAAAAAGGTTTGAGTTCTTAGATTTCTGTTGCGATTATTTGGTTCAAACATCTGGAGCATCTGTAAACATAATGCATGGTTTGATATATAGTTGCTCTGCTATATGGTAAGAGTTTTTTAAAAAGAAATCTTATGGGAATGAACTAAAATAAATTAGCAGGAAAGAGAATGAAATATTGCTCTATATATATGTACTGGTAATATATGAATAACTCCTGAATTTCTCATGTCTTATGGGGATTAACAGTTATTGTTATGGAAACTACTTAAATGGAATGAAAGCACACCTTGACTCGATTCAAAATGACCACAATACGTTTGAACTGGAGTTACATATGTATCCTGACAACAATAATACCATAATGGAATGCTATATCTATTCTAGAACTAATTAAACTCTAAATCAATATACTTAGATGTATAAAATGATAAGAATTCTACCTCTGATAACCTTGTTATGCTTATGCTACTACCTTGACTTTCAGGTCTCAGATGAATGGTGGTGCGAACCAGGACATGGAGATTGGTGTACGTGCCTTGAGAAGTATAAACTTTGTCGAGATGGTATGTATCATAAGGTATGTCTAATACTAACTCGATAAGAAAATTTTATAATTCTCTGGCCATTCTTTCAGTGATGCAAAACCTTCATTCACTAGACAGAATCATGAAGAAATTTGACCATACTTTTGGAGATATGGGAGTGAGAGTACAATTTTTTTTTTTTTAGTTCTCATATTGAATGAGGAAAAGAGGATTTCTATGAAGTTTAATGGTGTGAAATCCTTTAGCTTGAAGCATGGTATACAATTAATGTTGTGATTTTTCATGTAATTTGAACTCAAGTTCCTAGTAATGATTTATTTTACTGCCACAACTTTTGATCCCATCTACAATCTTTATTTTTATTTGCATGCATCTTCGCATGATTTATGATTTCTTCATGCTTTATAGCCCATGAGATAGAGAGGTCTCATAGATTCTCATCCTGAATTTCTCAGATTTGTTTTTTGTTTTCTGTTAATTAGTTGCTGGTGATATTTATTTAGTTGAATTTTCCAGTTATTTCCAATCAGTCGTCAACTTATGCATATCATAAAAAATTGCTGAAACTAAGCTAGCACCATCTATTGGTAACTTGTGCAACTTCTAAAAGCTAACTTAAAACTTGATGTTGATGTGAAATTTTTTTTGTTACTGTGGGGGTGGGTGGCATACAAAACATGGAGTTATTATATTATAAGCATTTAGCAAATGTACTTTCAGAGACGTGCTGGATATCCTCAAGAAATTCATTAATGTTAATTTTGCCATGCAGCAAGATCAATTTCAGCGCCTCTTACCAACCTTCATCCAAGTGATTGCCCCGACAAAGGAAGAAGAATCTGAATATTGGGCTGTTGTATGATCTGCTGTTTTTGAAGGCAAACCTGTTGATCCTGTTGCATCTAGGCCAAGCTCAGATTCTGTTGTTTCCAATCCTACCGAGTCTAGCATCAATAACAAGGTGGAAGTTTATTGAAATATTCTATGATATATATTTTTTTTCTTATTCCTGCCATAGGGGCATTTTCAGCATAATCTTTTCAATTAGCTAGTAATAGAATGAGTTAAGCAAAATTAATGTCCATTTATGCACTGTGTTTTTGTAACAAGGACTAATTTCAATTCTTTGGTGGCCAACGGAGGAGGGAGGCAGTCTTTGGCTCTTCAGAACTCTGCTCACTACAGTAAAAATGGGCAGTCTTTTGTGCCTTCTGCTATTGCTACTTTTAATTCTATTCTTAGCGAGGAAGCCTTTAAAGGACTTGGTGGCCGCCTTTCTGATTTTGAGGATGACGATGACAGTGATGTCAGCAGCAGAGACTACGAGTCTGGAACTGAGGCTGCTGGTGAGGGTCTTCCTGATGAAAATGAACTCGACATTTCTAAGTTGGGTTTGCCTCAAAGGCTGTTTGAGTCCCTGGAGAAACGTGGAATTACTCATCTTCAGGTATTCATAATTTATTCAAAATATTTTCTTTATCTGTTTATTTGTTGGTGGTAGAATCAATAGTTCATGAAATTGATATAATTGAGCTCAATTCTTGGTGCTTAATCTGAAAGACAGCTGAAAGTTTGTGACTTGTCACCTTTTGCTTTATATTGAGTGTTAAATTTTGCCCAATGCCTGTAAATAATTATCCAAATGCTACCGTTTTCAAAGAATTTGAGATTGATTGGCCAAGTTACTTTATTTAACAAACTTTCTTGGCACATGAATAGATTCTTATTGCATTTACTATTTCAATTTGCACTTTGGGTTTGTGTGGGTGCCATCCCGTGTACTGTGTTTTCTATTACTTAATCAGTATGTACACACAAAGCGTTCTGCAATGATTTTGATGTGCTTGAATGAGAATTAGTTTACCGTATCTGGTCTATCTCACATTTTCTATTTGTATCTTTTAATTCAAGCCATTTCTTTTCTTACTGTTTTCGAATTACGCAGAGAGCTGTTCTAACACCAGCACTAGAAGGTCGAGATCTCATTGCTTTTGCAAAGACTGGGACAGGGAAGACACTAGCCTTTGGTATCCCAATAATTAAACGCCTTACTGAAGATACTAAACAAGCCAGTCCACAAAGGTACTGATCAGTTGGAACCTAATAATTGAATACGTTATTGAAGATGCTAAGAAACTAAGTGCAGCTAGGTAGCTGTTTGTTCGATGTGTGATGCATTTGTGTTGTTCTTTGCAGATGAACTGGTCGGCTTCCAAGATTTTTGGTCCTGGCACCTACTCGTGAATTAGCAAAGCAAGTGGAGAAAGAAATTAATGAGTCTGCACCTTACTTGAGCACAGTTTGCGTCTATGGAGGGGTTTCATATATTACGCAACGAAATGCTCTCTCTCGTGGGGTTGATGTTGTGGTTGGAACTCCAGGGCAAATAATTGACTTGATAAACAGTAATAGCCTCAAATTGGGAGAAGTTGAATATTTAGTCCTTGATGAAGCTGATCAGATGCTTTCATTTGGTTTTGAGGAGGATGTGGAAGTAATTTTAGTTAAATTGTTTCTTATTTTAAAAAAAAATAACTTTATTTAAATTGTTTCTTTTCCTCTTTGCATTTTCCCCTTCCAAACACCCAATCTTTCATTGCATATCAATCATCATCTTATTTTGAGTTGTTTTTGCCTTCATTTTATTTGTAACTCTTTATTCCCCTTCTTAAATAAGCTTTTACCATTTGCAGTTCTAGGGAGAAACTTGTATAATTTTCCATATGGTTGTGATGCTTTTATTATTAAGTTTGTGATTCGGAAGTGTGTATAAACTTTTGAAACAATTTAAGAACTGTCTTAATTGTATTGTAGGTTGATGAACCCGCAAAATAGATTTTGAATTCAAAGGAGAAGATTGAGTTTTATTGCAGTAAAATGCAGGATCTTGTGAGTTATATGACCTAATCTCTTGCCCCTTTTTTTATCCTTTTAATCTTTACCCAGCACTTGTCCATGTTAGCTCCAGAGTGTACATTCCAGTTCTTCTTTTGAGCTTTATTAATAATTATGTTGAAAATTTTAAATAGGGACCTTCTTGTTTCTTCTACTAGCTTCTAAACAGCTTTGTTCTCTGTTGGAGTGCATATCTACCATAGAGAATAATAATAATAATAATAATAATAATAATAATAATAATAATAGATATATAAAATTTACCTTGCTAATATACATAATAATCTTAGTTGTTTATTATTATTATTATTTTGTAAAATTGTTAGGTGGTTATGGAACTTTAGAAGAATTGCTAGAGATAATTGTCTGGTTCGAGCTAGGGATTCATGAAAAACTTGTAAGATTTGGTCTTTAGATTTTCTTAATCTTTTCTTGCAGAAGATATTATTGGTTCTTTTTTAATATTTGTAACAGGTTGGATTATTAAATGTGGATGGATATTAAATATTTTATGATTTGCCTATCATTTTGCTATTCTAATTGTAAAAACTAAAAAATTATAATAATTTTTTGTGACGGAATGACGACGGATAGTGCCGTCGTAAATTTTTATCCTTTCTAAAAATAGCAAAGGAATTTTAATTTCCGTTGCTAAAATTGACCAGTTGACCGAAATTTTCCTTGGTTGAATTTAGCAACGGAATTAATTTTCCGTTGCTAAAAAATAGCAACTGCTGCATTAGCAACTAAAATTTCCGTTGCTATTTTTTTTATTAGCAACAGAAATTGTCAAATTTCCGTTGCTATTTTCCGTTGCTAAATGAAAATTTTCTTGTAGTAAAGCAGGAGTAATTAGTTGTGAATTTGAAAATAATAAAAACGCAGTTAAACTATTTATTGAAAACAAGTGTGCTATTAATTTTAGTATATTTATTTTATTGTCATATAAATTTACATAAATTTTGATAAACTTGAATGAATATATAGTATTTATGTAATATATTAAAAATATATTTATTAATAAATTTGATGTGATAATAAATTTTGTTAGTGACAATAATGATATATTATTAAAGTTTAAATGTGAATGTATTTATAAAATATATTTATGATTTTGTTATAGTATAATTTTCGTAATAGTTATGTTAAATTTTAGAATTAATATTTTTTAGTTTTAATTGGAAGAAATAAATTTAGAAATTTATAAATATAAGAATTAATATTTTTTAGTTTTATATATTTTTGAAATATATTATTTTTACTTTTAGAAAGTTGGAATATGTCAATATATACAGATTTTTATTTGCACACGGAAGAAAAAATAAGTTATAAGTGTCAAGCTTTGATTGTGACATAACCAACCAGAATGTCATCATAAGAAGATTGAGACTAAAAAATGAATTAATTTTTCCTGAATTACGCCATAAAATCCATGTTAAAATGAGCTTAGGTATTAACGACATGATTTCTAAAATTATATACAAAAGTTCATTGTACAACATAGGATCGTTATATTGGATTGCGATGGATTTAACAGATGATGATGACGTAAATGCAATATGTGATAATTTAAGGAGATATCAACAGTATAATTTGGTGCAATTAATAATTTTAGTTGCCAAGGATGTTGTAGGATTCAATACACCTGTGTATCCTTTCGATTATCAATTTACAAATGAAGAGTTCAAATGGAAAACATCAGGGCACCTCAAATATTATGTGTAAATGACATTGGTCCTAATCGGCTGAGACAGTCTGTAAGTCAACAAGACATTGAAAAAACTCTTTTGGTCAGAAAACTAAGTTTAATCTCCTTTAATAAATTTAATTTTAAAATAAAAAATATTAAAAAAATACTTGTCATCTGTAAAAAATTGTTTTGATATAATATTTTGAACTTTTTTTAACAAACTTTCCTTTTTAGATTTATAATCAATGTGAAGTAAAAACTTTTGATTATATAAAATGGTTTGAAATTTTATAATGCACATAACTATTAAAAGAATTATTTTTAATGGAGAATAATTCTTTTGATAATTACGTCAATGTGTAGATATGAATTAAACAATACTATTTTTTTTGCCACTTTGGATTTATTTTAAAATACTTTCCTATCTTATATCAGATGCATATGTTTTCACAATTTTAAAAGTTAATGGATCTGTTAAATGAAGTAACGGAATATCTTTTACCTTCATAAAAAAAACGATAGAAGGTTTAAATATATATATATATATATATATATATATATATATATATATATATATATAAAAGATCAAACACATTATATAATAAGTTAAAAATTAAAACTATACATGTATACGTATAAGTGACAAATCAAATTAATATTTCACCACATATATAAATTCAATTATCAAATATAAATCAAATTGTTTCACATCAAATTAATATTTAATTAAAACTGAAAATTCAAATCAAAATTAAAATTGATTCAAATCATGCTTTATTTTAAGTTGACAATTTTTTTTATTTTTATTTGAATTAAATTTGAATTTCAATTTAATCTTTTTATGTAGTACAATTAAGATTGGATAAAATGATCGAAAAATCATTAAATTTAAATTGATTTAGAAAACCTGGTTCAAACTCACTTTAGCAATTACTCAGTCCGATAGGATTTGCAGTTAATTTAATTTTTAAAATTCGGAAAAGTTTTTTAGTTTTTGTTATTTACTTTTTAAAAACCGTTTAAAAACTAATTTTCTATTTGCTTTTGAAAAATGTTCTAATATCCATTAATTGATATTATACATATATATAATCTTATTATTAATAATGAATAATAAATATTTAATGACATTTAAAATTTAAAATCTAATTTGAAAGACTGATAAAGTTTAATGGCAAAATTTTCTATTCTAAAAAGTTAATTGGCAAAAAATGAAAAGAAAATGTGAATTATTTTAAAAAGTAGGTAAAGATGGATTATTATTTTAAACGTTATTACAAGATCTTAATTAGACATATGGCCTATGGAATTCGGCTAAAAGCAGTCTCAACCTGCTCAATATTATTAAAACTGTGAATTAACATTGACTTCAAAATGTTTAATTTCTTCAGTTCAATGAATAGCCATGAAACTTTTATGTTCTATTTTAATTTGTGGCAAATCGTTCTTGTTATTGATCAAAGGCCTAGATCAACAGAAAAAAACAACGCCAACAGACCCTCTCGTAATAATATCACTGAACAAATTAAATACAACTGTTATTCAAGGGAGGAGCTTTGAAGATCCATGCACCGCACAGGCAATTGATAGCGACATATATATTCAAGTTTTTTAAATGCGGCAAAACACTCTAATTAAAAATCCACCTTCTATGGTTTCTTTGCTTTTAAGGGGGAAATAACCCACAAGTTGCAGATAATATTGTATTAAATCCGATCCATGTGGATCGTTGTATGGAAGAATTACCCATATCTACTAATTAATAAGATCATTTTCTACACAACCACCCCCTCCAAATAATAAATGTGGTCGTTACAACGAAGGGAACATATCAACATGAAAAGGAAAAGATAGAGATTGGCAAATGTTAAAAAAAAATATTAATATTTTTTTAAAAACGGGGGAAGAAGAAGAAATAGCTTCGAACTTTGAGGTCTACCAAATACTTATTTTCTTGTATCATGACTTCTGATAAAATTTTACGAAATAATAATTCTTTTATAGTCCTTGCACTTGTATACTTTTGTCCTGATTTTTTTTTAAAGAAATTATCCTGATTTAGTTATATATTAGGCTAATACAAGTACTAGCTAGACATGGAATTCTAAGAAAAAACTTAGTTTGTTGATATATATACAGAGTTGTCGATTTAATCATTATTAAAATTAAGAAGTTTATTTACTGTTTGGTGCTTCACTTATTTGATTTTCCTCTAATTTGAGTAACACCTTCTTTTAAACCTTAATTAATGATATAAAATATTAAAATCTATAAACTTCAAATGTTAATTATGTATGTGAATATTCATAAATCAAAAAAAATCCGAATTTAACCTTTGAATTAAATGGGACTAGTTGATTGAAACATATATTCTGTTAATCTCAGATGAGTAAATATCTAAGATATGTAAGCTAGGTAAAAATAGCACAATGTTCATAAAATGAGACTGGATCTTGTCTAGATCAGAAGCTGTGATAATGCTATGGAAATCAAGCCCAATGTTCCTGTAAATGATAGCATTAATGAATTCAGCGAGGAGAAAGGGCAGCCAGAGGCGTTGAGTTCAGGGCCTTGACTTTTTGCAAAGGGAAATACTTGAATTGACTAGTCCATGGCTCCCTCCATGGACCAAACCCGTAATAAATTGTCATGTCAATTAAATTTGAAACCTCATGAATACTTAAATTTAATTAGAAAACTATTAATTATTTATGAATTAAAAAGAAAAAAGAAAAACTATTGTTAAACATCTTTTGACTTTTGCTGTCTCTATCAGATCCATAACTGAATCAAATTGCCAAAACTGAATAAAATTATATTGACTCAATTATATTGTTAATATCGTACTGTTTTTTTGGGGTCTAAATAATTCTTCATCTGTGTCATGAGTACGTTTTAAATCTGCACCAATTAATATTGGCCATAATGGCATGAGTTCGTTTTAAATCTGCATCAATTAATATTGGTCATAATGGCATGAGTACGCTTTAAATCTGCACCAATTAATTTCACTTCCTATAAAATTAGGACATATTTGTTTTGCCTAACATGTTCAGTACTCCCTCCATTTTTTTTATTCATTATTTTTATTATTTTTATTAATATTAAAAAATAATAAATAATTTAAATTTAGTATTAAATTATATGATTAAAATTAAATTATCAAATTTTATTGATTTTAATTTTATTAAAAAAAAATAAATTGAAAAAGTAAATTAAATTATATTAAAAGTTTAAAAGTGACAGATAAATAAAATTTGAATTTTATTTAAAAAAAATAGATAAAAAAATTGAAGAAAGTAATTCTTAATTATTTATATTATTATTAATTTTTTGTCAAAAGTATATTTTACTTTTGTACAGATAAAATCATAAGAAACATGCAAGTTTTTTTTTTATCTAACAATAACTTTTTTTTTTGTCCACGAGAGGATATTCTAGTGGTAGATGTTCACTTCAATTTACTAGAATATCGCAAATTCAATTAAAATAAATATTTATGATTTAACTATTATGATTTTCTTTTTCATCTTCTTAAGAAATAGATTAAAAAATTTAAAAATAATTTGTTGTGCGTGTATAGCTAGGGGTGTGCATCGGCCGGATTCTGGCCAACCTGATTTAAACCCGATTAATCTGAAATTTAAGGATTATTCTTACCCGATCCGACACTACTTAGTTGTCGAATCCCTATTCGATTAATTTGATATTTTTTGGGTTCCAAATCAATCTATCCGATTTACCCGAATATTAATTTTTTTTAATTATTTAAACTAAAATTTAAAGTAAAATACAAATAAATAATATTATATACTATAAAAAATACAACAAAATAACAATTTAAAAATTACAACAAACATATATTATATGATAATTAAACACTAACAATATAGGGCATGGAAAAGAGAAATAAAATTAGATTTTTTGATTTATTTTTTAAGTTAATCGGGTTGTCGGTCGGGTTAGGTTTAGAGCGGTTGTCACCCGACCCGAAACCCACTAATTCCTAATCCTAACACCTGAACCAATTCTATTAACCCTACCCTAATGCTTCGGGTCGAGTTAATCGGGCGGGTTCAGTTTTTGCATACCCCTATGTATAGCTTCTAAAATTTAAAAGAAAGAACAAGAAAACTGGTCAATAGTTAATAATAACAAACAACAATTATTTGCATTTCATTCTACTAATTAAAGACATAGCCTTGAAAAGGCGCATACATATTTTATTCATAGCAAATTAACCCAAACTTACAAAAACTTCACACATTCATTTATGAATAAATTCATAAGGCATTTATCAAAATTCAATCATATCAAAGAGGCTGTAGTGTCGGTTTAAGAAGTCAGCATATCATCAGCCTTTTCTTTTATCAGATTCCACAACTCATTTATATGTCTCTCCTCCGTCAATGTTGATCCAATAGAGCACCGTATGAAATACATTCCTCCTATCACTCCATGAGTCATGAAAGCTCGTCCGCTTTTGTTCACGGCGTCCAGTAGCCGGCGGTTCATATCATCATTGCCACTTCCGACATTATTATTATTGTTATTATTGGGCTTCAACCTGAAGCAAACCAACGCAAACTTCCTTGGCACCACTATCTCAAACCTCTTGTCCTTCCTTACCAGCGACTCGAACCGCTTAGCCAACATCACATCACTGCGTATATGTTGCATGAGGCCAGCCAATCCGTGTCTCCGGATCACAACCCACAACTTTATTGCCCTGAACCGCCTGCTCAGTGCTATTTGCCAATCTTTGTAGTCAATCACTGAATTTGATTCGCTTGCAGCATTCTTCAAGTATTCAGGACGAGTGGATAAGGATTCGATCAATGCATCAGGTTGTTTAACCACAAACAACAACAGTCCATGTTAGTGAGAAGCCATTTATGTGGGTTCATGCTGATTGAATCTGCGAGTTCTATCCCATTCAAATAGTGCCTGAACTCGGGGCATATGCAGGCACTCCCTGCATAAGCTGCATCTATATGGAACCACAAGTTGTATTTCTTTGCAATTTTTCCCAATTCTTCTATGGGATCAACTGCTCCACAGGCAGTAGTTCCCACAGTTCCGCATAGAAACAATGGCAGAAGCCCCGATTTGATATCGTTTTTTACTGCTTCCTCTAGAGTTTGGGGTGATAAGGAAAATCCAGTTGAAATTGAAGTAGGGAGGGATCGGATATTGAAAGATGGGATACCCACTAATTTTGTTCCCTTCTGGAGAGTAGAGTGTGTTTGATCGGATGCATAAACCACCAATTTAGTGATTTTGTCCCATCCGAATACATTCAAAGCCCTGTCTCTAGCTGCTGCAAGAGTACAGACAACAGCTTCGCATGTGCTTCCATGGAGGACACCACCTCCATTTCCTGAAAAGAGAAATGAAGATGGAAGCTTAAGGAAATTTGCTATCCAATCCAAGACAATAGATTCCAGCTCCGTAGCCGCGGGAGATGAAATCCAGTTGAAGCCAACTACATTAAGCCCTGAGCAAAGCATTTCTCCAAGAAAACCAGCATTGCTGGCGTTTGCTTGGAAATAGGCAAAGAAATTGGGGCTTTGCCAGTGAGTGAGGCCTGGAATTACTTTATCATTAACATCTTTCAGAATGTCTTGTAATGAGTCAGGATGGTATGGTGCAGATTTAGGCAATAGAGTAGAAAGGTAACCAGGTTGAACCTGGCTTTGGACGAAATCAATCATAATTTTTGACTCATCAGAAAATGTGTTAGGGTCTAAAGGAGAGAAGCTATTTGTGGGGAGACTTCCCATATCTGACTTGTACACAAGAAGAAAACTGTAGGAGTAGAAGGTATTCTATTTTTGTGTTTTACTCAATATCCAATTCTTCTATTTATAGATTAAAGACCTCATGATGTCTTTTGCTGTAGCGCGTGAGAAAAAGACAAAAATATTAGATAGACCGAATTTTCGCAGCTAGCTTGTAAACTGAACCTACAAATAGGGAACTATTAAGCTTGTTAATTTACAAAATATTTTTCTTTTATAATATATCAAATATCGGAAATTCAGTTATTCAATTAATTCAAATTCGCATTGATAAGTCAGGTAGAGTAAAGCAATATATGATGCTATATTAAGCATATGAATTTAAAACGGAAAAGGATTCCTCTCATTTTTTAGGGGTCAGCAAAATATTTTTTGTTATAGTAGTAATTCCTCATTACCATAACGATAGTCCTACTTGTTTATCCATCTCAAAACATACTCTAATTAATATTTCTATTCTAAATTTTACTTATGAATTACCTATAATGTCTTTATTTTATTTTCTAATAATCAATAAATTTTCACCTAATTCTTTATAATATTTTTTCGAAAATAACTTAAAACAATTCATTAAAATAAACAGCTAAAATTTTAAAATAGAAGAAGTATTAAAATTTACTTTGCGTATTAAAATGCATAATAAATTTTTTATTTAGGATTTGAATTTGAGCATAAATACTAGGGGTGAGAAAAAAATAGAAAAAATAGTTAACCGTAAAATCGGTCCGAAATTGAACCGATTTTTACGATTAACCGATCCGATTGATTCGATTTATATTTTTTGTTAATGGTTACGATTTAGGTTTTTAAGTACCGGTTAACCGTTAATCCACGTTTAACTGGTTATTCATATATATATCTTCAATTTTTTTCTATTTCTCTTTAAAATTTACATAAAATAATACTTTAAAATATATTTTTATTCTTATACCTTAATTTTTTATATTTTCCTATAAAATTTATATAATACTTTAAACTAAATTTATATTATATCATTCTCTTTAATTATATAGCAACATTTATATATAGTATACTATTAATTTTTATATATATTTTTTTATCATATATTGGTGTTCATATTTTATTTAATAGCATTTAATTATATTATTATCAAAATTTATTTAATTTAGAATCAAACATAGTAATTTTTCAATAAATATCAAATCTATTTTATAATGTTAACTATTAATTTATAAAACATGAATTTTGGCTAGTAAATTATGTTTGTTTCTTAATTTTTATATTAAATTACTTTACTCATTTGTTTAATTTTTTTATATAATTTTATGTTATAAATTTTAATGGTTAACCGAAAAATATTGGTTAATCAAACCGAAAAATCGAAACCGATTGACTGGTTAACTGAATATAAATGACTAGTTAATGATTAGTAATTTTGAAAAATCGATATTAATGAACTGATTAATTTTTTTACACATTGACCGATTAACCGATTCATGCTCATCTCTAACATATACCATGTATATAAAAAATAGCATTGGAAGGGTCGCTTTCTGTATTAAACCTCTAAAGTATCACCACTTATTTCAAAACCTGAAAAATATATGTTTATGGATTAATATTGTGCAACTTTGCAGCCAAGAGAACCACCAAAGCAAACGGACACAGGTGTGTATGTAGACTATATATTGAAATGTTTAACACGTTTTATCATTAAAATCCCTGGTGTGGGAGGGGCGTGGACTGTTGCAGAACAGTAAACAAAGGCACAAAATCAACCAACTGTGGAATTCAACGCGCATGAGGAACAACGGCTGGATCTGAAGGTCATTAGTCAAATACAAGTCATGCAAAACGAGCTGAAATTTGTACTACACAGTTTCCAATTTAGAGCAAAAATAACCACAGCGATAAGGGCATCTTTTGCGAGTATATTCTTGTTCTATTTTTCTTGTCATTTTTTTATCAGTCACATGTCTGAAAGAGTTAAAAAGTAGCATATTTAACTTGTCAAGCAACCAATTCAAAGACTGATAAAGTTTAATGGCAAAATTTTCTATTCTAAAAAGTAAATTGGCAAAAAATGAAAAGAAAAATGTGAATTATTTTAAAAAGTAGTTAGAGATGGATTATTATTTTAAACGTTATTACAAGATCTTAATTAGACATATGGCCTATGGAATTCGGCTAAAAGCAGTCATAACCTGCTCAATATTATTAAAACTGTGAATTAAAATTGACTTCAAAATGTTTAATTTCTTCAATTCAATGAATAGCCATAAAACTTTCGTATTGCGATGTTAATAGCAAATATGTACCATGATGGATACGTAGCCTAATATTAGAGTTGGGACCGGAATTGAATAACTTATGATTGGAGTATCCGGAGAAGAAGTAAACGTGTCCTAAACTGGAGCAAACGCAACTGGGCAAGCCTACCTTGGATTGGTTTAAGCTGTTCTTAAATTCGATCCATGTGGATCGTTGTATGGAAGAATTACCTATATCTACTAATTAATAAGATCATTTTCTACACAACCACCCCCTCCAAATAATAAATGTGGTCATTACAACGAAGGGAACATATCAACATGAAAAGGAAAAGATAGAGAGTGGCGAATGTTAAAAAAAAACTTTAGTTTGTTGATATATATACAGAGTTGTCGATTTAATCATTATTAAAATTAAGAAGTTTATTTACTGTTTGGTGCTTCACTTATTTGATTTTCCTCTAATTTGAGTAACACCTTCTTTTAAACCTTAATTAATGATATAAAATATTAAAATCTATAAACTTCAAATGTTAATTATGTATGTGAATATTCATAAATCAAAAAAGTTCCGAATTTAACCTTTGAAATGGGACTAGTTGATTGAAACATATACTCTGTTAATCTCAGATGAGTAAATATCTAAGATATGTAAGCTATGTAAAAATAGCACTCTTGGCGATGGAGTTCATAAAATGAGACTGGATCTTGTCCAGATCGGAAGCTGTGATAATGCTATGGAAATCAAGCCCAATGTTCCTGTAAATGATAGCATTAATGAATTCAGCGGGGAGAAAGGGCAGCCAGAGGCGTTGAGTTCAGGGCCTTGGCTTTTTGCAAAGGGAAATACTTGCATAGACTGGTCCATGGCCCATGGCTCCATCCATGGACCAAACCTGTAATAAATTATCATGTCAATTAAATTTGAAACCTCGTGAATACTTAAATTTATTTAGAAAACTATTTAATTATTTATGAATTAAAAAGAAAAAATAAAAACTATTGTTAAACATCTTTTGCTGTCTCTCTCAGATCCATAACTGAATCAAATTGCCAAAACTGAATAAAATTATATTGACTCAATTATATTGTTAATATCGTACTGTTTTTTTTGGGGTCTAAATAATTCTTCATCTGTGTCATGAGTACGTTTTAAATCTGCACCAATTATTATTGGCCATAATGGCATGAGTACGTTTTAAATCTGCATCAATTAATATTGGTCATAATGGCATGAGGACGCTTTAAATCTGCACCAATTAATTTCACTTCCCATAAAATTAGGACATATTTGTTTTGCCTAACATGTTCAGTAATTCTTAATTATTTATATTATTATTAATATTTTGTCAAAAGTATATTTTACTTTTGTACAGATAAATATCATAAGAAACATACAAGTTTTTTTTTATCTAACAATAACTTTTTTTTTTTGTCCACGAGAGGATATTCTAGGGGTAGATGTTCACTTCAATTTACTAGAATATCACAAATTCAATTAAAATAAATATTTATGATTTAACTATTATGATTTTCTTTTTCATCTTCTTAAGAAATAGATTAAAAAATTAAAAAATAATAGGTTTTATAAAAATAATTTGTTGTACGTGTATAGCTAGGGGTGTGCATCGGCCGAGTTCCGGCCAACCTGATTTGAACTCGATTAATCTGAAATTTAAGAATTATTCTTACCCGATCCGATCCTACTTAGTTGTCGAATCCCTATCCAATTAATCTGATATTTTTTGGGTTCCGAACCAATCTATCCGATTTACCCGAATTTTAATTTTCTGTTAATTATTTAAACTAAAATTTAAAGTAAAATACAAATAAATAATATTAAATACCATAAAAAATACAACAAACTAACAATTTAAAAATTACAACAAACATATATTATATAATAATTAAACACTAACTATATAGGGCATGGAAAAGAGAAATAAAATTAGATTTTTTGATTTATTTTTTAAGTTAATCGGGTTGTCGGTCGGGTTAGGTTTAGAGGGATTGTCACCCGACCTGAAACCCAATAATTCCTAATCCTAACACCCAAACCGATCTAATTGAATGGCTTTTATACTTTTGCCAAGTTGGTTTTCTACTTCGTTTTTAAACTGTTTGAATTTTTCAAAAGTTTCAAACTTGTGTTTCATTAGGTAGACGTATCCATATCTACTGAAGTTGTCTGTGAATGTTACGAAGTAACTAAAACCAGCTCTAACCTATGTACTTAATGGTCCACATACATCAGTGTCTATTAATCCCAATAAGTCACTAGTCATCTCACATTTCTTGTTAAAAAGACTTTTTGTCATTTTTTCATGCAAACATGTCTCATATGTGTCATAAGATTTCAAATCGAATGACCCAAGCACTCCAGATTTGTAGAGTCTTGAAATGTATTTTTTATTTATATGTCCTAAATGACAATGCCAGAAGTAAGCAGGGTTCAATTCATTTGATTTAACCCTCTTTGTATTAATGTTGTATATGGACTCTCTGTTTTGTAGATCAATAATATAAAGGTCATTTTTTAACATAGCAGTGCCATATAAAATGCCTTGACGACAAATATGAATATTGCCATTATTAATAACAAAGTCAAATCCATCCATATCAAAATATGAAACTGAAATAATGTTTCTGCTCATAGCAAGCACAAAATAACAATTCATTAAATCTAAACATAATCTAGAAGGTAAAGTGAGTCAATAGTCGCCTGTCTCCATAACCGCAACTCGTGCTCCATTTCTCACACGGAGGTTCACTTCACTCTTTCCTAGTAATCGCCTATTTCTTAGCCCCTGCACATTTGAACAAATGTGAGAACCACAACCGGTATCCAATACTCAAGTGGTATAAATAGAAAGGTTAATTTCAACAACAAAAATACCAGAACTGGACGCCTTGACTCCATTCTTCTTTTGTTCTGTAACACCCTTGTCCCTCCTAACACTGTTTGCTATTTATTCTTTTATTTTACTTTAATTTTTAACTAATAAATACATTACTATTTAAAGATTTTTAAACTTTATTATAAGGTGATATAGCTATTTTGGAGCACTTTGCAGTCAGAATTTTCTTTCCTTCTTTTGTACATTTATCTGTGCTCACTTATTGTTTAAGACTTATATCTTTTACTTTTTCCTCATTGAACAATTTTATGCCTTTTTTATCATTTTACCTTTCATTTAACTTTTCTGATTGTAATATCCCATATCGGTTGGAGAGGAGAACAAAGTAGTCTTTATAAGGCTATGGATGCCTCTCCCTTATCATTTCCTATCATTCCATCTTTATTAAGGCCAAGAGCAGCTAGAAAGTTGACAATCTCTGTCAACTTGGAATCAATGCTGTAGCTGATGAGCCTTGGGTTGAGCAATATTATATTGCCAAGCTGCTTTTCAGGAATACCCCGTGCCTGAAAGAATGCCAAAAGGGGGCAAAGCTTCTCTTCTACACTATGAGACAGAATGTGAGGAAACTTTCTAATGGCAGCAACAACTTCGCAACGTTTTGTGGCCAGTGTAGCAAGACACTCAACCATTGGGATGAGCTTCTCGGTGAGGCTCAGAGTAATGATTTTGGGGCACTTTGAAATAACAAAAGGAAGCTTTCTTTCTAGAGTGCCAATGTTTTTTAGGTAATCCCAATTTTCAGATGCTCTTTCCTTTTGCATGCCCTCGAGGCGCTTGCATTTTCTGAACATTTCATAAATGCTCTTATCATCAAAACCTCTATCCCTAAAAAACCACATCAGAGTGCTAACATTTGAAGTGGTGGCCATTTCCATATGGCCTGAGAACAAATGAAGCATATCAAAAAGTCAGCAAATTTGTGCAAATACTACCAAGGGAGAACTTTAAGACTGCAATTAACTAGTTCAAAAGGACTGCAATCGGCCATCACTAGAGCCATAAAGAGCTACTACCCATCTTTAGTCTTAAAAATCACCAAACGCCATTAATGGATGTAACTATTTATCGCAAAAAGTGTCCATCAACAACTGGGTTACAAGACAACTTCCCAGAAAGAACACCCAAATAAGAAAAGAAAAGAAAAGAAAGATGCTAATTACCAAAAAAGAGAAAAAAAATAAAAATAAAAATAAAATTTATCAAAGGAATGAGAAATAGTGAGCTGAGTAAACGAGAATGTGAAGGCTGAAGACTTCTCTCAACTGCAATCCATGGAAATTGAGTAATCAGCTGCAAATACTGCAAAGGCCTCATCTTCTCCGCTCCAATTCCAAAAGCCAACTGTTTGTTGCTTGCTTCATGTCGTTTTGTTTCAATTTTTTCGTCTTCTACCATTATTGACCTCTCTTATATTCAATAAAAAGACAATACTACCCTCGTCTTTTACCCTCTTCTGACTACCGTACTGGGTTTTTTTTTTCAACGGCCAAAACCCTAAAACCCAACCCTCTTTTCCTCAAAAATCAAAACTGATCGATTCATTCACAATGTCGGACGTTGAAGCTGATAAAATCCAAGTGCAATCCCCAATCTTATCCAAGAATAAAGATAAAATAAGAGAAAAGGGTCTTATTTTTTACATTGAAGCCAATCACTCGTCTAACATTTCTTAGGTACAACATATCTATTTTCATAAATTCAGCAATAAAAAATTATCCATTTTAAAAAAATAGTAACAAAATCTATTTAATAATATCAAAATGAGAAAAATAGAAACATATAATGCTAAGTCATAAAAATGAATCGAGAATTTCAACATGATATATGCATATTTAAACCGTTAAATTATATGCGTTCAATTAACCCTTAGATTGCACACATCAAGTCAATATGACACTTATGACGGACCAAATTGTGGACACCACACACTCCACCAAATCACATCCTGTATGAGAGATGCGCATACAAAAAAAATTATTTCATTAACGTGTAATTGAATTTTGAAACATTTATAAACCGAAGGATTATTTTTTTCCAGTAAAAAAGCAAAACAAAGGAAATCGTAAATAAAACAATAGGGATATGGGCATTTACAGTATCCTGATCCTCAATGCAATGGCAACTATCCAAAATATGTACACAAGCTATTATTTAAACCTCTTATACATCCACCCTTTCAATTCCCTCATTTTCCCACCTGAACTCCCCTCGGTAGATCATGGTCATTAAGGTCTTCGTGGCCTTCCCAACAGCATTCGAAGTCTTCTTTGCTGCACCTGCAACAACCGGCTGCAGTGAGATGATCGGCAAGTTCGCCCTTTCTTCAATCATTGCTACAGTTTGAGGTAACAGCCACAACAATCAGACCTCATAAGGGGCCAAAAACAAAAATCCAGTAAGATAAAGTTCAGGGAAAGCGTGGCTTACAGACAGTGCGTTGTTGGGCAAGTGTACCAATCCGCCGAATCCCAGCTTCTGCTGCTTGAACAGCTTGAGCTGATTTGTTGACTCCATCAGCTATCTCATGGCTGAGTGTTAATATATATATCATATATTGTTATTACTTGTACGCAATAGATATCAGCAAATAGATGCAATTGAGTTCATTGCTACCTTGCATTTTGCTATGCAAATCATAATAGGTATCACACTGCTTAATCACAGTCTAGAATAGCAAAATTGTATGATGTGATATATGATTGACAAATTCAAAGAACTTTTAACAGAAAGGCATCCTGTTAGGGTCATGAAGAACCTGCCTTTTCCTCCTAAGAAGTTAGTTATATACTGTAATGAATGCTCATTTCAACAACTAATCCAAGGGATGAAAATGCGGACCGGGGGAAATAGAGAGAGACAACTAAAATTCATTATAAGCATGTGAATAGACCGATTTGATCAACACCTCAAATCACTCAATTCCAATGTAAGATCACTGATTTCCATTCCAGAGAGCCTAATGGCAGCCATTGTGCTTGGGATTTCCTCACGAGCTGTATCTGCTAACTTTGAAAGTGACATTGCAGCTCTCCTCATTGCCTGATAAACAGCAGGAAAAGTAAGAGATGAATACCAATATTTGCATAACATATGATATTTGTGATCATTACAATCATAAACTGATATATGTGATATTTCTTCATCAAAATATGAATGTCCATAGAACTGCTATCTTACAGGATATCAAATAAAATAGACTAGAAATACATATTGCAGTAAAGAACGGTTAACATGACTCATTTAATTAGAAGAATACAAATAAGAACCCAATATTGCCAATTATTTACAGAAGTAACAATATGCATGCTTGTAATGAAAATGGAGACCCTTCCCCCTTTATTGAATAACAGTTGACAGGTGTTAGGGGCAAAGTAAACATCAATTAGTAGAGACTATGGAGCAGAAACGTAAAATCTAAAAAGGCACAATCTTCTCATAAAAGGAGAAATTTCATAGCATGGTAAAAGGAAGTTGTGGTTAAAAACTGCTATTAGACAATAGAGAGTGCATGACCATACTCCAAAGTTTGTGTGCAGGTTCGCCAACTAAAGATTATAAAGAACATTGGATGATTAACTTCATCTCTGAATTAATTGCAGCTAAAGTGATGCAGGGTCAAATTATATATCAAATTGATAATGTTGTTAAATGCTACAGATCCCAAGTTTTCACTAAGTCCCGAAGTATGAAAATTTAAATGCCAATTACGCCATAAACAACTAGATGCAACCATACAATGGCAGTCTCAAGCTATGAAAGATCAAGCAGTTATACCTAGGAAATGTTGCTCAAATAGCTGTTAAACAATTCTACATGTCTTGAATAGAGTCTACAAAGAAATGTGACTTACTGAGAGTGTTGGGATGGCAGCAATGACAAGGCTTGTAAATGCTACTGAAGTCTGCATTGAAACTCACTTTTATCAACAATCAGACCAAGATAACAGAAGTCATCATGAACAAATTCATTAGCCACAGAGCAAAATCAAAGTTATGGACTTTTTTTGTGAGGAAGATCCAAGTGAATGACGGAGTAGCTAAAAAACATTAAAAAAAAAAAATTCAATGTGGAAACTCTGTTTGATTCATAATCATTTCAAGTATCCACAAAAATGACTGCATAAATAAGTAGCATGCATTCAATCAATTCCAATGAGAGAATTGCTACTTGACAGTCTATGACAGCAATAATTTCAAATATTACCCATGACCCAAAATTAGCACATCTAAGTAGAAGCTTAGTTTCTGGGAAAGACGAATCGAGGCCTTAGTCCCAACAGAGGTCAATACCGTACCACGAAATCAGTATGAACTTAAATTTCACCAAGAAACTAAATTTGCACGCTAACAAGCTCCTTGATCTATTAGTCACAACCATGACCACACTATTCATTCCTAAAATGAAGATTAGGCAATGAAGAGAATGCTTGATATATATATATATATATATATATAGAGAGAGAGAGAGAGAGAGAGAGAGAGAGAGAGAGGTTAATTCGAGGAATCATACCCGTAACACCATTTTAAGAACACAACAACAAGATTTACTAAACCCCAGAAGTGAAATTAAAGAAATTTGATATTACCGTGAGAGCAATGAATGACAAAAGAAAGAAAGCTTGGTCACTCAAGCTACGCTTGGTCGCCGGCTGAATAAACGAGGGAACAAGTGAATTTCCCACTTGCAGATTCAAATTCCTCCCGAATCCCTCTTCACCAAGAGCTTGATTTGAACTCCCACCCAATTCCACGTTGGAATCCAAGGATACTTGTTTGATGGGATTTGATCGAGCAGTGGGATTTGAAAAGCAAATGGGAACAAAACGAGAAGGCCGTAAAGAGCGATATACTAATGAAAAGGAATGATTTGAGAGTGGTTTTGAAGATCTGAGAAATTGAATCGGATACTTTGGAGTAAAAGAAGTAGAAGCTCCAAAAGAGTTGGAGGTTATAAGGTTGGGTTTCATGGTAGATGGCGAAGATGCAGAGAAGGGTTTGTTTTGGTGGGATTGTGGGAAAGCCAAGTGACAAAGTTCCCGTCTTTTTTCATTTGTTTGTCCAGAGAAAAAACAAACAAATAATCCTTCTATTCTGAGCCAAATTCGGGGCAGCAATTAGCATTGGTTCGGTTTGACATGGAGTAGAAACGATTCCATGGACTCGAAATAATTGAAGTTTGTATTCAATACACCCGAAATATTTGAGCAACATTACTTCCATTGAAATACAAAGAAAATATTGCAATTTTTTGATAAAATAAAAAGGTAAAATTGCACTTCAAGCCTAATTGAAATTATATTGTGGATTCTTAAGAGTTAAGAGAATATTATTATTAACTTCTTCTTCTTCTTCTTCTTATTATTATTATTATTATTATTATTATTATACCGTTACTAGGTTACATTTTGAGCAGAAATTAAATTAATGTCAAGGCCCTGTGATATATTAGAAGTTCGATCACTTCAAAAATTATATATATAATTTAAATATAATTTCCAACTCAGTAAAAGGAGAAAAAAAAAGTTATAATTGAAAGGCTAGGCAAATTTTGATTGGATGAAAGAGTTGCAACATTGTCTTTCTAAACACAGCCTGCTGCTACAAGCAAGTGATAACTCCCAAGCTTAAGATGACATTTCTGATAAGCATCAGTATTTACAGTGGGAGAAGGGCACTATTAAGTTCAGGTCAAGAAACTTTCACAGCATAAAAATTGGTTCCATATCATTTTTAAGTTGTCCTTGAGCATAGTTGAGACTCTCTCACTTTCTGCTCCGTGTTCCTGAAATTTAACATAAACCCAGCTGTTAATTGAAGTCTTTTGACCATATGACGAACAATGGATTTAACTTAACTCCACCAAGAAAGCAAGACTCGTAAATTCTTTAAAGTAATGAAATAAAAATAGGTATTCAATAACACTTATTCCATTTAATTTGCCCAGTAGAGAATGTTAACAGAAAACTCGCAATATAAAACCAATAGCAAGAATTAAGTTAAATTAGATTGCTTAAACCACTAAGTTATAGGAGATAGACTTACCAACAATTCTGAAACTAATCCTTTCAATTTTAGATAAACTTCCCTTGAAGCTTCTCCAGTTCCACTCTTAAAATCAAATCGATCAGCATGTCTTACTTTGAGCCTCAGTGATGGACTACTATAGGTTTTACTAATAGTGTGCCATACCCCAATCACTCTAAATCTGTCCCCCGAAGATGCCTTTCCCAATGGCCATCTCAACCCACCCTTCATGTCTGAATCTAGAACTGCAGAATCAAGGAGATCTCTTATGCTATTCATCACGTCATCCTACAATAATACATGCAATTAATCTGACAATAAATGTTACTTTCAGAAAAAATAAAAAATAGAAGAAAAACAACAACAAAGCTTCTAATGAGTGCCAGTTGCAGCTTTAACCCATTTCTTTCAGCTTTGCAGATGGATGTTAATTAATAATGAAGCTCAGTAAAGAATCAAAACATGCTACAGGCCAACCAAATATGTTATATCTCAGAAACACTATATTGTACAGTAAAATACATCTCTTAAGAAATTAGGCAAATGCCTTTCATCCAATTTTACACTGAATGAAAGAAGCAATTTAGAAGCACTGCTTTGATATTCTCCATTCAGTTGCCAACTGTTTGAGCCAAGCTTGCTAGTTCAAGTCCATTTAGAATTTGTCCAACATGGTTTTTCTCCCTCGAATACTATCATCTTTGCATAAGACAGAACTCCAGTACAAAGATCTCTATCTTTTTTATTAAGCTGCCCCAGACACAATTATTCTCAACTTGTTAACAAGTAAATAAATGCCATTGTTATGGTTCGAGACATTTCCATGGATTTTCAATAACTAGGTGGTGTGATGATACAGCATTTTGAAGAGATTGGTGGCAGACAAACTTACAGAAACAGATGTTAAAATCCTCAAGGCGTATAGCGCTAGCCTCAGGTCTAGACTCTTATCAAGGCATGAAATGTCTGCAACCATGTGACGGACTGGGTTTAGTTCAACCTACAGAGCAAAAGCTCATTATTATTAAGCTAACCTCCAAAATTAACAAACAAGATTACGGAAAAAGTGGCACAAAAAGTGGGGAAGCAAAGAAATAGTATAAATCAGAAGATGCTGTGAGTTCCACCAATTTCATTGAATGTAAAACAGTATGAACATAGAGTAAAGGCTCCTGCTATCCAAGCCAAAAACCCTACCTTGTAGAGTACTAACTTTTTATCTGCTTTTACACTACATTTGCATGAAACAGTTGAATCTGGCCTTTCGTTATCAGACAACTACACAATGAAACAAAATGGTGGTTAAACTGATCCAGAATTATAATGAGATTGGTACAAAGAAAAGGTGGCAGCAAATCCAGTACCTTCACATGGTAAATATCCTTTTCATCTTCAAAATCAACTCCAATTTTTGGGACAACTTCATCTATGATATTTTCCATATATGAAGATGGAACATTTGTGTAAACAGATCTTTTCAGTTGTCTCAAAATAGAATCATCAAACTGATTTTTCTGTACACTGCCAAGCCTTTCCGAGGAGCTCCTGCATCAGAACATTGAATAAAATAACTCTTGCTATCAAGAACTGTTAGCATTGCTTATTGCTGAGACATGCTTCATATGAATTAGAGGAACCAACACTGATTCAATTTTATGGTGAAAACTGTAGATCTTTAACATAAAATGCATCTGCAGCATTTACTTGTATATAGATAGGAGAACCAAACAGATTTACCCAAATCCGGACTACTTCAGAAGCTTCCTTTTTGCAGCAACAGGAAGCAACACACAAATTTCAGAATAACACAGTTTAGACTTTTCAGGGAACTCCATGACAAAAGCCAAGCTCTCAAAATCATAATAAATATTTAACTTCTACTCTTTCCAAAAACAAGACAAGATTAAGAAATGGAGTATATTTGTAGGAGATCTTTGCAGCATGTTCCACAAAATCAACTCCTTATTCAAGAACCAAAGCACTAAAGGAAATTAATGTACTAACTGATTTTATTGATGGAAGAATCTTAATAATGTTTTAGACATTTCAATAGTTTGAACAGTATTGACAAAGAAAGGAGTTTTATGATGTTTTGAGATTTCTTTCGGAAAAGATAGTTTTATATCTTGCACTATCCAGTTGCTACCAGCTGACAATGTGCCCAATCCTGGGGAAAAAAATAAGGAAACACTGGTAACCTCGATTCATATGATGACCCGGAGTAGAGATCTTACTAACACCTGTTTAATTTATTCCCACTATACTACAAGCTACTTGTTATAGGAGTTCAATTTCACTAATCCTTTTACTCTTTGTTTGGATCAAGGGAAGTGAGAGTAATTGGGCAGAAAGTAGATTGAAATTACCTTACTTTCCTTTATTTGAATTCTAAAATCATAAAATTGAGAGCAAAATCCAATACAAATCAGATTTTCCTATTAGCTCTCTATTAAGCATTTTATTTCCCTCCAATTTAGAGAGCAAGCGGAGTAAATGGGCGGGTGATGAAAATAATTTGCTGAAATTACCAAATTATCCCTCTCTCTATAAATACATCCTCATGTTTCTGCTCTCTCTCTGCATTTTTCACATAATATTGAGATCAGAATAAGAATCGACGATCAGCTCCAATAATCGATTCACTCACTTTGACCAATCCCTACTAGCTAAACAGTCACCCCTCACTCGGTGGTAGAGTGGAAATCCACTCTACCGAATCCCTTAGTAGACACTCACTCGGTGGAGTGAAAATCCACTCTACCGAGTCACCATCAGGGCATAACTATCAAATATATCTATGGAAATTTAATTTATTATGTGCACTTGTTAAGTTATCCAAACAATAGAATAAAAATAATTGAAAATACAAATTCCATTACTTCCATTTTCACTCATTTCCACTCATTAAAGTAAATTCAATTTACTCCCATTCACACAAAGCATTAATATGTGTAGGACACAAGTTAAGGCAACACCAATCGGGAAGGTTCTATTGTGGCCACAAATTATGTAACATGCATGCCTAACTATTCCAAATAAAATATATGGAGGACAAACAAAATGTCAGTTAAAATGTAATATGTAGATAATCAACAGATTAAGGTAAGTTAAATTCCTCACCCATGAAAGAGAATTTTACAAACTCTAGCAACCAAACTTGGCTTTACTGTTTCTGGACCCTGATGGTACAATTCATTCCTCAGAGATTCAAAAGAGAAAAGTAAATCTTGCTTCACCCTTTCAGCGATAACTTCCCACGGACTTCTCAAACCATCCTCTCCTAGCTCAGTATTTTCTATGACATAGAGGCCATCGGTGAAATTAATATTCAATCAACAAGACTATAACATCAATGATAATAGCTATAAAAAGGGTAGATTGGTTAACCAACTTTCAGTTGAAAGACCGTTCACCAAGACTAGAGGTTTCTCGCCATGTCTGCGCTCAATAGACTCCAAGGAAACTGGCTGAAGACTTATGTGAGAAGCAAACTGATCATTGCCACTCGAATCAACAGCAAACCATCTAGATATAGCACCATCTGCATATACAATCTTTCCACTCCTATCTATGTTAGAACCCTGTGATCTCAAATTCAGATTTTTCCTGAAAAGAGGGGCAAGCGATTCTGCAGTTGGTGATGGCCTCTCATTTTCGAATGAATGCCGCTTGTGTGGAGGAATGTAAGCCATTGGACAAATAACAATTATTTCTAATCGAATGCCTGAAAAAGAATAATAGCAAAAGAAGCTGAGTCGGAGAATACAACAAAATATGAATGAAAACGCAAACTTTTAACAATGCGGTCTACGCATTTTAAAGACATATACTTTGAGTTAGTGATTAGAAAAAGTAAGTTCTTTTACCCTCTGGTAATGAAATTAAAAAAACAACACTTAACGAATTCACTTGATTATGACAAGCAACAACGAATTCATGGTTAATTGATTATTCAATACTATTCTTCAGTAAATTCAATCCAAACAAGTAGAAGTATAGCGAAATTATGAAATTATATTCTGAAGTAAATTTACGATGAGCTTTAAAAAATAAAAAATAAAATAAAATAAAAAGAAACTTCAGAAAACCGTTATTCAAGTTTTCCAGCAAGTACTGAACTGGACCACACTTCAAAGGAAACAGAAACGGATTAATTTGAATCGCCCAAGCTATATAAGAATCGTATCTAATTGCTGTGTAAGCTCAGATGATAATCTTACCTTAAAATTAAAAAACTGCTTGATCGCCTCTGTCGACGTAGAAACAGACCCAAATGGGCACATATATATAGGTGAGAAATGAGAATATCAAAGGGTACTCAATTAAGCTTCTTCGCCAAGAGGGGCGTTTCAACTTCTCGAAGAAGGGACTTGGTGGGGGATGCATAATGCTGATCCCACTAATTTCTTGGCGAACAAAAATTTCTGACCCATTCGGTTAAACCGTTTGATTAAATTTCAATTCAAATCGATTTGGTTTTCTTGATTTGGGCTTCATGGGCCCCATGTTATGAACCTTTTCATACATAAATTTTGGGATTTTTTCATTTCTACCCATCTTTCAACTTTCATTTTTAAATATAACACTTTTATTAAAGACAAAAGACTATCTTTATGGCAAACTTTCATTTTACTCCCTATTCTTTTATCCTTGTTGTCTTATAAGATCATTTTTAATATTTATTAATGCAACTCTAATTTTTACAATTAATTTTTCTTTTCTATACATTTCTTGTAAAGATGCTTGTCTAAAATTTTCTGGCATATTTTTCTGAGATTGATATTTGTTCTCGTTGTTATATAAAGCTTTAAGTTGTTCATTAAGTTCAGTTATTATTTCGTTAATATTTTCTTTCGAATTTAAATTTAATAGACTTAAATATTCGCCAAATCTTTCTATTACACTAACCATCTTTCTTTAGTTATGTTTTAGAATTTATAATTTTTTGTTTAGAAAATTTTAGATCATTTAATAATAATTTTATTATGTTTGAATTTGTATTTATTTTCTTTAAATAATTTATTCTTTTAATTAATTCTGTTATATATTGTTTTTGTTTTATAATATTATTTTCAATATTCATTTATATAGCTTCTATATTTTAACTAGCTAAATTTATTTCATTTTTCATTTTTTCTATATCGATTTCTAATTCATTTTTTATTGAAATTAATTCATTTTTTATTTCTTGTAACCTAGGTAATCCATATTCTTCTTTTATGTCATATATATTATTTATTTTCATATATGTACATTCATTTCTTGCTTTCCTAATTTTTTCTTTATAATATTTTAATTTACCTGTTATCTCATATATTAATTTTAATAATTTATCTATATTTTTTTAATAACAAAACTTACTATATATGACATTTTAGGAATTATTAGTTAAATTTTCTTTAAATTTTCGAAATTATTAGTTAAATTTATTATTTCGTCTTCAGAAATTTTATTTTCTTCATATAATTTTAATCTTTCCTCTAATGTTAACATATGTGTTTTTATTGTTACACCTCCTTGTGTATACTCTTTTTCTTTTCCTTTTTTTATTTTTTCTACCCTATTTTTTAAATCTGTAACTTCATCTTTTATTTCTGTTAACATATTAAATATCTTATTCATTTTATCTTCAGTGCTTTCTTGTTTTGGTTTTTTAAATACAATTGATGGTAGAGTTAAACTTCCTTCTCCGTATTTTTCATCTCCGTATAAGGTACTTGTAAAATTATATTGTTTATTACTCATTTTTCTTATGTTTTGATTTAATATTTTTAAATTATTATTTATTTGATGGAATTGTTCATCATATGTATATCCATCTATATCTCTTATTTCTTTCATATATTTTATTCATTATATCCTACTTTTTTGGATATATATTTTAAATAATTTTCTATTTGACTTAATTTATCCAAAATTTGTCTTTCTATATTTAATTCACTTAATATTCTGTATTTAATTAACTCTAAATCTTCGATACTTTCTATTTTATTTAATAAATATTTTATTTTATCGGCTTTAAGACTTAAATCGATTCTTATATCTTGTATTAATTTTTTATTATGCATATTTATAGTATCTATGTTATTTAATTGTTGTATTAATTCAATATCTTCTCTATTTAATTCATGTATTATAGATATATTCATAGTTTTGGGGTTTCTATGTAATTAATCAATTCTTTATGTATGATTATTGTTAGTTGTAAAGTTTGACTATAGGAATGGTAGTATTTTTGAAATTTGACTTTTAAAACAGGTATATGGCATAATTATTTCATAAATTTTTGCCCCATTGAGGGATATGTTCTGGGCTTATTTAAAAGCCCATTGGACCCTATTTTGTTATTCTGTCCATGACCTTTGCTCTCGAATGTAGCCTCAGATCGAATCACTTAAATTTGAATCGAATTATAAATTAATTGAATCTTAAGCGGATCATGGGAAAGAGAATCAAAACATCCAATTTGGTAAAAATGATTTTTTTTTAAAATAATGCACCAATATCGAAATGAAAAATCGAACTCGAAATCTTACTCTTGTTAAGTGGAGTACAAAACTATCAAATAAGCAGGCCTTGCTATTTTATTCCTGGGAAATAATTGGATGATTATTTAAAATGTCTAATGTGTAATTTTACTCCTAAAATTTTTTAAAAAGAGCAATATTGTATTTAAAGTTTATTTGCGTGCAATGTTCTCTCGGATATTTTTAAAAATGAGCAATGTAACCTCTGCCCTAACATTTTGATCAATTTAACCGAAAATCGTTAGTTGACTGTTTAAGTGGGATGACACGTAAAAATCAAATAATAAATTTATATAGATATTTAATTAATGATTTTCGATCAAACTGACGAAAATATTAAAGTAAGAATTACATTGCATATTTTTTTAAATATTAAAAGGAACATTGCATATAAATAAAATTGAAGGTAATATATATATTTTTTTTGAAAAATTTTAAGCGTAAGATTGCGGGTTATGCGTATTTAAAAAGACGAGAAAGACTATCCGAAGAGGCCAACATGTTAACGTGGAAAATCTTACGTTTCCATACCTAACAGTTGAGAACAGTGGATGTAGCAGGGGTAATAGAGTCAGAAGCTTCAACTCTTACTTACCTCTGACTTTATGTCCTTATGCCCTTCTGGCTTCTGTTGTCAAAGTTTTCAATTTGTTATATATATATATATATATACATATATATATATATATTAAAAATAAATAGCATATAGTATCAGGTTTGTGTGTATGGTAGATGCTGTTAGAGGCATTTTTCGCAGAATCCCAAAGATTACGGTTGGCTTGGTATAATAAGTCAAATGGATCGGCATGCATCACTCCACGAGGCAACCCAAGTTGTCTTTGCCTTGGGGAAAATCCACTCTTTCCTCTCCCAATTCCAACTTTGTGCGCGTCAAACGGGGCTCTTTTAATCATTTTTTAATTAAACAATATATACAATCGCAATTTTTAATTCCATCTCTGAATCTAATTTCATTTCTCCACACAACTTAAACGATCTTTTTTGTTATTTTATCTGTTTCATCCGTCCGTAAGGTAATTTAATTCAATTATATGACTGATATATTAGGATATGCAAAATATACTCTCTTTTTTTTTTCTATTGAATCTCTAGCTGGAATCAAGCCACACTAAAGTATATATTTAAAATTCAATCAAAGTTAATATATAATTGAGTGGAATATACAAAAAAATTAAGGAGCTTACTAAATATTTAAAATTAAAACATAGGAGAAATAGAAAAATAAAATAATGTTTTAGAGTTTACTTAGAGATGGGAAATGGGAAAAGTTGACAAAAATGACCATCCCCACAGCCGACCCCTTACCCATCTCTCCACTCTCAATTTTCTTGGTAATTGGGCACTGTACAACTACTGTGTTATAAAGAACTGAAATGTATCTTTCTTTCTGGATTCTCTCTGCTATTTCCGAGTGAACTTGTTTCTTCAGAATCCCTAAAATCCTTTTTTAGATAACAAACAACTCTCCAATCCTTTTCTCTTTAGCTTTCTCTTGTTTTTCGGCTTCTTCTTCTTTTTCTGCTCGAACTCAGTCCCCACAACATGGATGTAAGCTCTCTCTTCTTTTTCACTTTTCTGTAATTCTTGCTCAAATAATTGATAGTTTTTGCTGATGAATTCAGGAATGGAAAAGGAGTGGCCAAATCCCAGCATTTGGGGATTGGGACAAGGCAAATGAGCTGCCAATAACTCAGTATTTTGAGTCAGCAAGACAAGCTGGACTGATAAGGTACAGTTCTTCAGGAGAATGCGATCCGGATTTGCGAGGAGGAGATGATTTATATGCTACCCATTTCACGAAATCTTCTCATGATCTCGGTCATCCCTCAAAGGTAATCCCTTTTATCTCCATTGGATCTATAACAGCCCGATTTTACTTCTATAAGTTTTTCAAAATACATAATTTTTGAACGTAAATTATCACTCTATTTCGAATAATTCAATGAAAAAAATCAGGTTCATACTAAGGGCAACGACAAAAATGATTATGATCATCCGAATAGCTTTAATGATGGTATTAATGATAGAATTGGAATTTAGCAATGATGGGTTGGTTGAATTTTGCTGCAGACAAGAACGAGAGAGAGGAGAGTGATGAGTTCACATGGGAGAGAACAGAGAAAACAAGGGAAGGTGTGTGACGTGATTGAACAGCCAAGGAAACACTATCCAAACAGATCGACGGCGTACGACGCGTCGTCTAATGATAGGGAGGAGATAAACGGTGCCGTTCCTGTTCACCATCGTCCTAAATTCCATGGCAGGCCTCCTAAACCTGTTGATGAAGATCTCTATAAAATTCCACCTGAGCTCCTGCGCTCTTCTAAGCGGGTCAGTTTCTCTCTCTCTATCTTTTTTTTTTTTTTCCATTGGTATGTTTGATTTTTTTTTCATCAAACTGATATTATATATCAATAAATTATTACATATTTATGCATTACCATAGAAAGCATTAAGATTATATTTTATCTAGCATATTATAAGTATCTAATTAACAAATTTTAAGTAAATACTTATAATTTTTTCCTTAAAAAAATAGAAGCTTAGTGGAGTTAGGAATGGAATAGAAATGCTAAATAATTGATGTTAATTAAAATGTCTTGGATTTGAAAAAGTGAAAATTAAAGAAGACATTGATGGGAGCAGGTTTGGTAATGGTCCACTTTCCCGGTGGTGAATCCCTTGGATTTTCAAGTTGGCGTTGAAATATTTGTAGTTCTTGGGGTCAACTAATGACAATTAAGAATGCCGATTTATTGCCTAAAAGGGTCCACGCAACGAGAAATAAAACATTTTATATATTTATTAAACAAAATACATAAAATACATATATTATTTTTAATTACACGTTCTATCTTATTGTCGAACTGAATTTGACAACATATATACATTACCTCCTGATTTTAATAAAATTATAACTATACTTCAATTTTTTTTGTAAGTTTTTTTCAGGAGATAATAGATATATTTTTTAATTAAAATTATATGAATTTAACAAAAAAAATATTTGCTAAAAGAATTGAAGTGAATATTGAAAGTAATGTATGTATGTTTTGTCAAAGTAAAAGTAACGTGTGCATATTACGAAATTTATATAGATAATATGTTATTTTTATCAATTTTAAAATTAAAGTATGTAATTAAAAATATTTATTAATGATATACTATTATCCCAATTTATTAAAAGTCAGTGGGAAATTCAACTTTCATGACAATTCTTTCGTTGTTTGGGCCCAGCCCCAAATTAAAGATCTTAAACAAGATTGGGAAGTGGGGCAAATTCTTATCAAACGCACTAGGCACCATTCTCTTGGCTCAACAACACTACTGAAATTGTATACTTCTGCAGCAATTTTAAATCAGTCTGTTCCGTAAATTGAATATTTTTGATTTTCAATGTAGAAGAAGATGCCGGGATTCTTTTCATGCCTGGTGCCTGCCTGTGGTTCGTAAATCTGCAGCATTTTTTTATTTATTTGTTCGTTTAGTTTCAAGAGGCTGCTTACGTGAAGAATAGGAGAATGTAATTTTGTTTTCTTAAAGACTAATAAATATACTTAAGACCAAGCCATGAATGCAAATATATATGTTTATGTTTCTTGTTATACAGATCCATTCATAGGTTTCTTTTTTTCTTTTTTTTTTTAAAGAGAAATTTGTATCATTTTGTATTGTCTAGCAGCAGATTAGGACCTTTTCTCTGAAAACAACAGTAAAACAAAGTTATGTTTTCTCTCATTCAAAATGTAAGCACCGGTATCTTTTCAAACTACAAGAGAATTATGGGAGGTTTATAAAACTAAGATCAAGCCATTACTTCAATCCATGGTAAACACAACAATGTATGTGCCATAATTTTACTCTATAGAAGATATAAATACAAAAACTCAGGTGAGAAAATCCTGTCAGCCTTCTTTCCACGCACGAAACCTGGGTTCAATTGGCAGCCCCTTTTGTATTCTACAAAGCAGTAAAGTGAGGTATGAGCAAATTCAAAATGACAAACCACTTTTGCATGCAACTGCAACTGTGCATAAAGAGAATCCATATTATATAGAAACCAACATTGAAAACCACAATAAGTAATAAATTCCATCTCTTTCCTATATAAGAATAAAGACTTGTCATGAGAAGAACATTATAATGCCAAGAAAACCTGCAGACCCTCCTGCTTATTGATCATGCATTGCTTTCACACTTTTACTAAAATGATCTCTTCAAATCATTGTTTAGCAAGGAATTGAATTTTGGTTTGAAAGCAATACATGTGCCAGGCATAAACAATACAAAAACCTTATCTTATGCTGTGATATGGAAGAGGATCCCAGGATGAAGTAACTATTAGATAGTTTTAAACCATGGGCAATTCTATTAGGTGATGATCCCAACTTCAAAATTACTGGAAAAAAGAAAGGGAAAACTTAACTACAGTTGCTTGCTATACGTTAATGCTGGTTCGGAAAGGCAAAATGGTGGAAACAAAGTAGTTGCTACCAAAAAACTAGGCATCAAAAATAAAAATACAGCAGTTAAGGATACATAGAAGGATACAGATGTAGATAGAAAATTCCTGAAGCCTGATGACTTCCTACTGCAAAGTTGTGTGAAGAAACTGTGTTAAGAGCTGAAGTAAACACACAGCTCAGATCATATATTTGTAAATATGAAAAGGAAAGATTGGAATCACTTACACCCACATCTTGAGTCTCCCCATGAGTCTGAACATAAACATGGAACTTCCCACCGAACTGACCGGCTGCTAATTTATTCATGGGATTATTCTGTTTTCAATCACTCATTACCAGTGTCTTCATATGGGTCCTGGGATTCTGCCGGATCATATCTATCTTCAAATGCATTATTTTCTAGAACTTTTGAACTATGATTCCCATATAAGTGTCTTATATCCCTATTCCCACCTTTCAATTTCTTATCCTTCTGTATACTGGAATGACTTGCAGAACCTGACACAGAATAAGATGATTTGGAATTCTGATAGTTGGACTTTCTAGAGGATCTTCTCTCGTGATGCTTGGCTGTGTTTATTTCTGCATCATTTTGCTCTCTTTGGCAGCTGTTTTGATCATGCAAAGAGCCATGTTTTCTATGTCTATCTGGACTGCCAGAATAATAATCTCTAACATGTCTGTCTCGACTGAAACTCTTATGATATTCCACCTGGTGCCTGCGATGGCCCCAATCCTGTTGCTCGACATCTTTAGCTGAAACATCCTTGGAGGTTGTAGATTGATAATGTGATGCTTTTGGTAATTATCAGGAGTAGCTCTTCTTGCTTCAGAGGACTTGCTAAAGTTTTTTCCTAATACCTCAACATCCATAATGACATCAGAGGAAGAAGATGGTTTGCGAGATATCTCTTTCTCTTCAGCTCCTTTCTCAAAGCAACCAATTCCTCCAGCTTGCTTGATTTCCTCCATGAATTCATCTATTATATCCCGCATTACCTTTGGAAAATATTACGCAAACAAACATAAGCATAATGGCTAAAGGTCTTTCAATATGATAATCATGGATATTATTGTCAAGCTTCTGCTCTGGAATGTTGGTTCTCCACAGGAAAAAAAGGTGTGATACTGCTAAGTATTAAGAATGTAAGTATAAATTATTGGAACCTGCAGCACGTAATTCATAAGATTCTCACTGCTTTTTTCTATTAGTTACTCTGCATTATAAATAACAGGCAATGTGTATACATATTTATGTGTGCCTAGGTATACATATGTGTGTGAGTGTGTGGTGATTCAAAATATTCGGGGGAACACATTATCATGCAATGGTCTATTTTGAACTTAATCAGATTTGTTGCACAAACAAGAGTTTCATAATAATAGGCAAAAGATACTTAACACAATCACTCAAGAAATATGTTAATTATAGCTGTGAATATGACAAATTAATAATAGCAACAAGATAATAAGGTAAAAGCATACTGCTAAAATGTGAAAACAGCTTCCTACCTGCAGAGTTGACCTCTTTAACTTCTTCCCACGGTATGACATCCTTCGGCGTTTGTAATCCCTTTCTTCAGCTAGCAACTCCTGTCTTGTCTTTGTCTTGCTTGTATCCTTGTGCAAGGAAAAAAATGCTATTAAACATATGAGAACAGCAAGCTTTTATAGACCAAATACCGTCAAGAGAAAAGTGCAAAAATACCACACTACCAAAACATCATTAATCACAGAGGAAACAAACACCAGTTTAACTACAAACAGCATGCCAGATTGTCAAAGTTAAGACTACTGGTTGATTGATTTCAAGTCTCAAGACAAGCTAGTAGTCCTGCACAATCTTCCCGATGAAAAGCCGGAAATTAATGCATTGCAGTGCTAAACTTTTACATCCTTGTTTGTTTTCTATATTTTGAAAAAAAAAAGGAAAAATATAATGAAAACCAAATTATAGAGGAAGGATCCCTTGTAAAAGGAAGAGCCTGCAATACTTGTTATATTTTTAAATATGATTGATTACATTCCCCACTTGATATACATGTCTGCACTGTGAACACTTCGAAAATATAATTAATTAATCACCATTAAGCTCATCACACTTTTTATTTTTTAATTTTAGTTTATAGAACTGACTCTTCTAAGTGCGAATTGAATTGCATTATTCACTTATAAGGCCATAGGTCAACCACAATATGAATAACATTTGGCAAATAAATCATGTTTTTCCCAGGTTGTACCTGGTTAGTTGAATGCTTTCGAGGCAAGCCATCATGGTCAATAATAGCTCTGTAGTTCAAACGTTTATTGCGCACTTCATCAGCTCTTTTGGAAACGTAATCATGCTCAATCGACCTGCATAATAAGAATCTCAATCATAATTATAGCATTATGTACATTAAAAAATGAAAAATGCCAGACTTTTAAAAGTATCAGTAGTTAATGCAACAATAAAAAAACGAAAGGACATAAATCAGCAAAAGCACATAAATCAAAGCATTTTTTGAAAACAAAGACTAGAAATACTAAGAAGTTGTGATTGCTCAGCTAAATCCTGACAACCCTTAAGCGAATCAATGAAAAAGTTCAAGTACATTTGTCATACTGACTCCTATGATGAAAACTTCACACAGCCAACCCTTAACAGGCTCTGCTGCAATTCTCCTAAAACTGCTCAAAAGCCAGAGAAACAAACAATAACTTCTTTGGACAAATTAGAAATGGATAAAGCCACAATGGTGGTAGTCCATTATTTTCACCTGGTGTGAGTACTTTCAGCACTGGAGTTGTTTAAATAACTCCTTTGAAGTGCATCCCAACTTCCAGAGAAAAGCCCATACTAGTAGTATAGTACCCCTATTTCACATTTTGCAAGTACTTTCAGCACTGGAGTTGCTTAGCTAACTCCACTGAAGTGCAATGAAACTTCCAGAGAAAAGTCCATATTAGTAGCATAGCACCCCTGAGGTTTCAAGCATTATAACCATCTTCAACATAATGTCTCATTATCCAATTGAAGCTGCAGGAGTAAAGAAAGACTCTGTTGCATCTTCTCATCAATTTTATATTAAGTTAATATAAAAACTGTTATCCCAAGGCACAAAATGCTTGCTTATTATTTCCCAATCACCAAGCTAACAGGATAAGAAGTTTCTCTTGTCACATTCAACATACATTCTCCAAGGGCCACATGTATCATGGGGGAATGTTCTTTGCATCAGTTACATAGAAATATGTTAAGTGATGCCACACTCATTCAACTAAGCATGAATATAATACAGCAAATTCCTCCTCATCAAATGGCTAGCGTATAATGAAATTTATCCCTTCTTATTGCCAGGAATAATAAAATTAACTTACAGTTCACATAGAAACACACCACAACCACTTAGCAGTGAGAATGATCAGAATAATATACTCATGCCTTATCAATTGTCCAATATTAACTAAAGACGAAGAAAAGAAGTTAAAGAGAAAAAAAAACAAACTGTGTCCCACCAAGCACCCAACCAAACTATCCCACCTGTATCTAGGAACTCGGCAAAGCATCACTAAGTCGAAGACTCATAAATGGCAAAGAATCACTAATTATAATGATGAAGCATCATTCATGATATTCAAGTTATAAAAGCCAAGTGAACACTGACATGCGTTAAAACACAAGATAGCACAAGAAAATGAATAAGAATGAGAATACGTATATACCGTTGATATCTGGGAATTGGTTGAAAACCCCGTAATCTCCTTATTTTTGCTTCTAGTAGGGACCGTTCATGTAATGCTGCAACTGAAGCTGCCACTTGTGACACTAAAATCACCTGAATATCAATTCTTCCGTCTACTTCTGGACAAACTTGAAGTTTAACATCTTGTATATCAAGCCCATTAGTATCAAACTCTTTTGACGTCTCTTCCGAATTAGACTCCAAGGGAAACAGCACCCCATTGGCAACCTCTAATACACATTGCTTAAAAATGTGAATCGCAAAGCACTTTGCATTCATTTCACCATACAAAACAGAAAATTGAGAGACAATCCACCTAAGAACCTGACCTTGAATGGGACAGTTGAAACTCAAAGTTCTCTTACCCATTCTTTGATCTAGAAAGCTAAAAGCTTCTCTTCTAATTGCCTTCAAACAAAGGCTAAAAAGCATGGACATATGGTCCCTCATGTACACATCAATAACTACACCATATCTTGGAGAACTGGCGATAACCCACGTCCTCAGATCACTCAATTTAATAGAATTTAAGTGCAATATGGCGCAAAAAACACCATACGAATACGTACTAGGATAATCAACCCAACCCTCAACTTCTCTCCTAATTGCCCACAAACCCGACGGCAAAATTCTGAACTCATCCGTATCCAATGCCTGAAATTCTCCCTCATTACGACCAACAAAATTTGCGCATTCAACTGATAAAACATTAGGCAAGACAAACGATTTATCAGCATTCTCCAAATCATTGAAGTTCACAACACATGGGCAATCTTGGTAAAAGAAATTCGAACCGAACCCATTGTAATAACAATCTAAAGAGAGGCACAATTCAGCTTCGGGGTCCTGAATGGACTGAAAATTTTGATGTTTAGACGGGTTTTGGAGGGTTAAGGTTTTTGGGTAATGGAGAGAGTCAAAAATAGAAGTGGGATCTTCAAAGAGAGGAGATGGGCAGCGAAGAGAGTGAAGAAAGAGAGATTCTGCTGGCATAAGGTGGTGGGGATTGTAAGGGCAGGGGACAAAGTTGCCACTTTGAGGTTTTAAAGACTTCGTCTCGGGAGACAGAACAGAAGAGAGGGAACTGAGAGTTTGTTGAGAAAGAGAGAGGATGTCAGTGAGGGAAGAAAGAGCGGCAGATAAATGGAGAATCGGAGCGGCAGTAGGAGGAGGAATTTGCAGCGGAGGAGGCGGAGGCGGAGGCGGTTGCGGAACAGAGTGAAAGAAGAAATTAGGAGTAGGATTATGGTTTCTAGGGGGATAAGGGAAGAAGTACTGATTGGGATCCATGGAGCAAAGGTAGAAGAAGAAGGCAGCCGCAGCCGCAACCTTTTCAATTCCCACGGACTGGTGCCAATCGCTCTAACGGGGAAAATCTGCACCGTGCAGCTGCTCTACAGTAATTTCATTATTATTATTATCGTTGTTATATTTTTTTTAGTTTTTGTGGTCTAGAGTAATTTTTTTACTGCCTCATCGAAGACCAAGAATACGAAATTCAATGATTTTTAAACTTTTCTAATATGAAAAACCAATAAACTATAAGGATAATTATGAAATATTTGAATAATTATTAAATTTATTATTTTCTCAATTATATTAGGGTATAATTCTTTTATTTTATATTTATAAATATTATATCGTGATTATTCAATATTGACAATTAATAAGAGAAAAGTTTCTATTAATACTATATCTATCTTTTATTTAATTAATTTTATAATATGTTATCAGCATGATAACTTCTATTGATTATTAAAAATCGATAATTTACAAAAATCCGATTCGAAAAAATTAAAAATTATAATTTACAAGATTAAACAGTAAGTAAATTTGATTCGTTAACTTTCAATTATTTTAATTTTTATGATTTAATAAGATTAATTAGGGGTTGAATAATTGTACCCTAAAATAAATTTTAAAAATTTCAATATACGAAATAATTAAGAAAAAAAAGAGAAATTTTGCCATGGACATTAACATTATTTTAATGATTTATTTTGCATAATTACAAATTGATCGTTACTTAATTATATTTTGATCTTTATATTATATATATGATGAATATATTTTATATAAATCCATATTTTAGTTTTTAATTTACTACTTGTATATTTTTATTATGTGTAATATAATTATTTGAAGGCTCCTGAAAAATTATAATGCAATTACTCAAATATAATTTGTTATGAAATATATTATTTCTTCAATATATCCTACAAAAATTTATTTTTAAAAAATATTCGCTAAAATGAATATAATTTTCAAATTGAGAGAGAAATATTAGAAATTTGCTTTATATAAGATAAGTAATATATTTTTTAAAAATTATTTGATTTGATTTTTAATACAAATATTAGTAAACATAAAGTTTACTAACTATTATACAAATATTATAAACTACATTTGACTAATTATAATTTACAAGATTAAACAGTAAGTAAATTTAATTCGTCAACTTTCAATTATTTTAATTTTTATGATTTAATAAGATTAATTAGGGGTTGAATAATTGTACCCTAAAATAAATTTTAAAAATTTCAATATACGAAATAATTAAGAAAAAAAAAAGAGAAGTTTTGCCATGGACATTAACATGATTTTAATGATTTATTTTGCATAATTACAAATTGATTGTTACTTAATTATATTTTGATCTTTATATTATATATATGATGTAGAATTGAATAATTTTGGTGATAATAATATGCAAACGCAAAAATCGACCAATTATATATATATATATATATATATATATATATATATATATATATATATATATATATATATATATATATATATTTGTCCTTTTTAACCCTTTTTTTAGTCAATCTGCATTTCACAAGAATTTTTTTGGGGAAATAACTTGAAAAAGACACTTATTTTGCTGAAGTAAATTATAGAAAAAAAATGAAAAAAGGTTAAAAGCTTAATTTTTCTAGCTGAAAACAACTGCCACCTGATCTTATCCCAAGTTCAATATGTCACCTTATAACATACATGATAACATGTGAAATAGTCTAAATAATTATTGACATTTCACCACCATGCATACAAGTACGCTCTGCCGACCAATCCATGCATAAAATAAGTTCCCATTCCTTCTATCACCAGCATATGTACACTGAACAATATAAGAATCTCTACTGTAAAGCTTTAGTTGCTCCTGAACTAGAACCATGATTAGCTCATCACCATTCACCCGCCAAACCTAAACAATTAAGAATGCACCATGTTACATAGGATTGCAGTAGTTTGTAGGCATAGCCCAAAAACTGTTAAGATTTGATTCTAAAGTTGACCGGGTCTTTTGGTTAGAGCAGATTTTTTGGGTGGTAGTTTTTCAAATAATATTAGTTTATTGTGTAGTGGACCTCTGTTAGTGGAAGAGTGATCCTAAAGATTAGCTTTTCAGTTTTATGCAAGTCTATATAATGGACACATCACAATTACGTGTATTGCACATTGGAATAAACTAAATAAAGAAAGAGCATTTGTTTGCCATTATCTCTGTTTTGTTCTGTAGTTCCTTTCCATTTTCCCAACAATTTTGGTATCAGAGCCAACCAATCCTAATTTATTTGAGCAGAGAGAGAAACACGTGAGTTGAGTGAAATACCCACAGATTATGGCTGGCAATGGGAATGCAATGAGTGTTGCGCAACCACTCATTCCCATCTTTAAGGGAGAAGGCTACGAATTTTGGAGCATCCGTATGAAAACTCTACTTAAATCTCAAGATCTTTGGGACTTGGTAGAAAATGGGTACTCAGATTTTGACGAAGAAAGCAGGTTGCGAGAGAACAAGAAGAAAGATTCCAAGGTGTTGGTGATCATTCAACAGGCTGTTCATGACAGTGTTTTCTCACGGATCTTAGCAGCGACCACATCGAAGCAAGCTTGGTCAATTTTGCAGAAGGAGTTTCAAGGTGATTCAAAGGTCATTGTCGTGAGATTGCAATCACTTCGACGTGACTTTGAAACCTTAATCATGAAAAATGGAGAATCGATTGCTGATTTTTTGTCAAGAGCAATGACAATAATCAGTCAAATGCGATCCTTTGGTGAGAAGATTACTGATCAAACCATTGTTGAAAAGGTACTTAGAAGCTTAACTCCCAAATTTGATCATGTAGTAGCAGCCATAAAAGAATCTAAGGACTTGTCAGTTTTTTCATTTGATGAACTGATGGGATCTCTTAAAGCTCATGAGTCAAGAATGAATAGATCGGTTGAAAAGAACGAAGAGAAGGCATTTCAAGTGAAGGAGTCAGTCACCAAACATGGCGACCATAATCGTTCAGCAAGTAGAGGTCGAGGAAGAGGAGCATTTCGTGGTGGTCGTGGCCGTGGAAATGGAAGGGGCAGAGGAAGAAATGAATGGCAAAGGCAGTCCAATGAGAATGGTAACACAAGAAATGGCATTCAGTGTTATCATTGCAAGAGATACGGGCATATAAAGGCTGACTGTTGGTACAAAGATCAAAAGATGAATTTTGCAGCGGAAAGTGAAGAAGAAAATAAGCTTTTTATGGCTTGTTCTGCTTCAACACCTGAATCACGTGATTTATGGTTTGTAGATAGCGGATGTTCAAACCATATGATAGGAACCAAATCCTTGTTTCGGGAGCTGGATGAAACACATCATATAAAGGTACAACTTGGCAACAAAAAAGAGATGCAAGTTGAAGGAAAAGGCACTATAGAAGTCAACACCAACCATGGTAAAGGAAAAGTATTGAATGATGTTCAATTTGTACCTGATTTGGGATACAATTTATTAAGCGTTGGTCAGTTGATGGCTGATGGCTATTCCATTCTTTTTGATGACAATGCATGTGTCATTAAAAATAAAAAATCAGGCCACAAAGTTTGTGTCGGCATGACTTCAAACAAGATGTTTCCATTGAATGTTTCAAACATGGAGAATCGTGCTCTTGCTGCAAGTGTGAAGGATGACTCAAAGATATGGTATTTGAGGTATGGGCATCTCAACATGAAGGGGCTAAAGTTGCTAAGTGATAAAGGTATGGTTCTTGGGTTACCAAAAATTGGCTCTGTTGATTTATGCGAAGGGTGCATTTATGGAAAACAAACTAGAAAGTCATTTCCTGTTGGTAAAGCTTGGAGAGCTTCGAAATGTCTAGAATTAATTCATGCTGATTTATGTGGGCCTATGCAAACTGTGTCCTTAGGAGGGAGTCGATATTTCTTGCTATTTACTGATGATTATAGTCACATGAGCTGCGTGTATTTTCTGGAAAACAAGTCAGAAACTTTTGAGATGTTTTAGAAGTTTAAGGCATTGGTGAAAAATCAAAGTGGCTGCCACATCAAAGTTCTTCGCATTGATAGAGGTGGAGAGTTCGTGTCTAAAGAATTTAATTTGTTTTGTGAAGAGAATGGCATCCATAAGGAGTTAACAACTCTTTACACTCCGTAGCAAAACGGTGTTGCTGAGCGAAAAAATAGAACTATTGTGGAGATGGCAAAAAGCATGTTAAAAGCAAGAGGTCTGTCAAATCAATTTTGGGCAGAAGCTGTAGCAACATCCGTTTATTTGCTGAATCTTTCACCAACAAGGGCTGTCATGAATCAAACTCCATATGAAGCTTAGTGTAGGAGGAAACCATCTGTAAGTCATTTACGAGTCTTTGGGTGTGTAGCTTATGCTTTGATAAATTCTCATGTTCGTCAAAAACTTGATGAAAAATCTAAAAAATGCATTTTTATTGGTTATTGTACTCAATCTAAAGCATATAGACTGTATAATCCATTTAGTGATAAGATTTCAGTTAGAAGGGATGTAATATTTGATGAACATGTAAGCTGGAATTGGCGTGAAAAGCAGCTACAACAAGAGATTCCGATTGAAATCTCTTTAGATGAAAGACAAGAGCCAACTCATGCAAGTTCTCCCATTAGCTCCCCAATAGCATCAGCAAGTTCAACAACTTCAGCAACACCAAGCAAAAACTCTTTATCCACTCCTGAAGATTCTTCGGATGAGACACCACCAAGAAAGTATAGATTTCTCGCTGACATACATACTTCTTGTCAATTTGCTCTTACTGTTTAAGATCCTATAGATTATAGAGATGCAGCTGTAAAGGAAGAATGGCAAAAGCAATGCTGGAAGAGATGAAAGCTATTGAAAAGAACGAAACATGGGAGATGGTTGACTTACCAGAAGGCAAAAATATAATTGGCTTGAAGTGGGTGTTCAAGATAAAGTTTGCTTCAGATGGAAGCATACAAAAGCACAAAGCTCATCTTGTGGCGAAAGGGTACGCACAACAACAAGGTGTTGATTTTGAAGAAACCTTTTCTCCAGTTGCCCGTTTTGACACTGTGAGAACTGTTTTAGCATTAGCAGCACAATTGCAGTGGCCTGTTTATCAATTCGATGTCAAGTCAGCATTCCTCAATGGAGATTTACAAGAAGAAGTCTATGTAGCACAGCCTGACGGGTTCGTAAAGGAGGGCAACGAAACAAAGGTGTACAAATTGAGGAAGGCATTGTATGGTCTGAAGCAGGCCCCTCGAGCTTGGTACAACAAAATCGATGGGTATTTTCAGAGAAAGGGGTACATGAGAAGTGAAAATGAGCCCACCTTATATGTGAAAAAAGAAGGTAAAAATGATTTCATCATTGTTTGTCTTTATGTTGATGATATCATTTACACTAGCTCGTCTAACTCTCTTGTGGATGAGTTTAAGTCTCAAATGATGAATGAATTTGAGATGTCAGATATGGGTTTACTGCACTACTTTCTTGGCTTGGAAGTCCATCAAAATGAAAGTGGAATTTTTATTTCACAAAGAAAATATGCGAAAGACCTTCTCAGTAAATTTGGCATGCTTAATTGTAAGCCTTCAGCTACACCCATGAATATTAATGAAAAATTGCAGCATGAAGATGGAGTAGAAATGACAGATCCTAGAAGGTTTAGAAGCTTGGTTAGAGGCTTGATTTATTTAACGCATACTAGACCCGACATTGCATTTTCTGTTGGTAATATTTCCAGGTTTATGCAAGAACCTTCAAAGGTTCATTATGGAGTGGCAAAACGAGTTTTGCGTTATATAGCTGGAACTATGGAGTATGGAATTTGGTACTCTAGAGCTTCCAATTTGAAATTATGTGGGTTCACTGACAGTAATTGGGCAGGTTCAGTAGATGATAGACGAAACATTTCGGCAAATGTTTTCACTCTAGGATCAGGAGTGATCACTTGGAGCTCTAAGAAGCAAGCATCAGTGGCGTTGTCAACATCTGAAGCTGAATATATGGCAGCCACTTCAGCAGCGTGTCAGGCCATTTGGTTAAGGAGAATGTTAGCAGATCTTCAACAGGAGCAACAAAGATATTTTGTGACAACAAAGCAACTATTTCCATGACAAAGAACCCAACATTTCACAGCAGAACAAAGCACATTGAACTTCGTTACCATTTCATTCGTGATCTCGCTGCAAAGGAGGAGATAGTCCTGAAATATTGTAGCACCGACGAGCAGCTGGCGGACATACTTACCAAGGCTTTATCAAAGGAAAAGTTCTGCTACTTCAGAGGATTGTTTGGTGTGTGCAACTTTGAATCAAGGGGGAGTGTTAAGATTTGATTCTAAAGTTGACCGGGTCTTTTGGTTAGAGCAGATTTTTTGGGTGGTAGTTTTTCAAATAATATTAGTTTATTGTGTAGTGGACCTCTGTTAGTGGAAGAGTGATCCTAAAGATTAGCTTTTCAGTTTCATGCAAGTCTATATAATGGACACATCACAATTACGTGTATTGCACATTGGAATAAACTAAATAAAGAAAGAGCATTTGTTTGCCATTATCTCTGTTTTGTTCTATAGTTCCTTTCCATTTTCCCAACAAAAACTAGATGCGTCTCAGTAAATTACTACTTTTGGTTTACCTTAGTAATCTATGTAGGGCTGGAAATCTTCATCATCAGGAAGCTTCTTTACATCATAGCCCTGGCACTTAAATATTGCTGAAAATTGAGAAGAAAAGGTAAGATGAAAATCGACAAGTTTGTGTATCAAACATAAACCCCCATGAGATCTCTTCCATTACTATTTCCATTAAAACTAACAGATATATTCTTGTAAAAGTTGCACCTTCGCTAGTTTGTGTGTCAAACATAAACTCCTATGAAATCGATGTCTTCATTTCTGTCATTGAAGTAAACTTAATAATCAATGAATTTCAGAAAATTCAGGAGAGATAACAACTATTATTAATACTTGTAGAGAATTCATGAACTGTATCCTTCTTCTGACCTATGTCATCCAAATTTTAAGCGATCTAGTTGAGCTTTAAAAAGTTATTAAAAGTTTTTGCAAAATCCAAGAACAGAAGTAAATGCAGAACACAATGGGAGGTAAAACTTACCTAGCAAAAGGTGAGCCAAAAAAAAGGTAAATCTTACCAGAACAGTTGTATAGGTGGGGCATCAGATTCTATCTGAACACCAGAGGGCAAGTCCCTTGGAATGGGAGCACAACCACCAACAAACTCTAAAATTCACCAACATCAGAATCACCAACAAATTTTTCATCATCTGCAGGGCTAGAGCAGTTCATTGGAATTCCCTTCTGAGTGCAAGTGTGCTCATGCCAAAAGAGTTATAAAGAGATTCCAACCTATAGTTGCAACTTGACATTTTCCTCCATGCTTGTTATCCTTAATAAATTGAACAACCTCCAAAGCTTTAGCTCTTTCTTCTATGCTAGAATTACACCCACTGAAGAGAAAAATTTTTGATGCAGTGTCAAGAATGGATACATCATTGTGATTCAAGGATGACCGAGAAAAAGGCACCTGATAGAATAGACACCTTAAAAATCATAATTTGTAATGTCTAGCCTGGCTTCAAGAAAATGACAATTATATTTTATCAGTAGAAAAAAAGAAGAAACAGTTTTTTCAGGGAAACGAACAAGCGATGAGGAATTCAATCCATAGTTAACTAAAGAAATATGTATTACATACATCATAAATAGAATAAAAACATTAAATGAACAACCAAACGAAGCAAGAATAAGTGAAAATTCACCGGATGAACTCACGTTCAAGTGTAAATAAGCATTTCCAGAGTAAAACTTTCCCTACAAAGATTTCAGAAGCGGAATCAAACCTTTAAATGTAATATCTTTAAGGATGAATACAACTTCTACTGGCACCATAATTTCAAAAGATAAGTAACATTAAAAAAAAATCTATTAAGAAGGATACAGTTTAGCTCCTACGCCATGGAAGGCTGAGTTGGTTTCTTTAGTGACAAGAGCCATTGCCTCTCATAGCTCAGATAATTGCACCATGTAATCCGTAAAGAAGAGACTTGCACCTAAAAAATTTGACCACTAATCATTTGATTAAGAAGGTACCAAATGTAAATAACCTTTGGCCACTTAAGTTGACAAAAAAAGAAACGTCCAGTACATCCTTCATGGATAAGAATTTATAGCTTCAAAACTCATTATTGAAACAAGAGATCAACAAGTTATACCACTAAATTAACTTGCACCGCTAATTAAAGTACCAAAACAGCCAAGCTAAAGAACCACATATGAGACCAAAAACAGGACCTCCACAGAAACTGCCAGTAGAGAATGGCAAATATTATTCCTAACTAATTCACCAAAAAACTTAGAGGACTCTGACAAAGTATTAGATAGTTTTGAGTAGTTACTGAAGCACATAAGCTCGTTCTTAATTTCTTGTGTTATCATAGAACCAAAACACAGAACCCACCATAGTATATCAAAGTATGCATACTATATCCTTTTGTTAAACAAGATGAAATGAGACAAGAATGACTACGATTCAAGTACCTGTTCGTATGTCAATAGAAGCAAGATCACCAGATCCATTTCCTAGTGTGCCCATCTCAATCTTCAGCCACTACTTTAATGGGGATCTCACAAAAATTGAGAAAGAACGAAAAAAATGAAGAAAGAATGAACAACTCACCAAAACGAAGAAAGAACGAACGAACGACTCACCAAAACGAAGAAAGAACGAACGAACGACTCACTGGAGAACGGCAGAAAGTAGAACGACTCACTGGAAAACGATTCACTGAAGAACGACTCAATGAAAAAAAAAGTAAAACCAAGAAAGAACGAAAGAGTCACTGCAGAACGGTAGGCGATGGTGACCGACAGTGGACAGTGTGGATAGGCAGAGGGAAAAAGGAGATTAATTTTAGAGATTTTTAAGAGAAGAAACCAGATGGCGCGATTTTGTCCCGCTATAAACAGTTTCAAGGACCAGATTTTACATCTATTAGGGACTAGATTAAATCTTTTTACTATTAAAATTGAAAAATTGAAAATTATAGACCAAATAAAAATCTGACCCTTATTAGTATACTTTTAAGGACCGAAAAATTGACTGGTCCCTATTTTATGGTCCCTAATACCCCTTTTTCTTGTAGTGATAACTGTTAAAATAACAAGGTTTTAAGTAGTAAATTTTCATAGCCCACACTCTTAAAGAAATCGAACCTGAGTGTGATATTGAGTATCCGAATTTTTTAACTGACCGGATAAAGAATGTTACAGGAAAAATCTTTTCATTAATCCAAATTTTAAGCACAACATTAATAGCCTCGGGTGCAGAAGTAACTAATAGAACCCTTGCTAGATCAAATCTTGCTTTATTTCTTGTCACTACAAGAAAATCTAAAAATAGCAACGGAAAAATAGCAACGGAAACGATTCCGTTGCTAAATTAGCAACGGAAAGACAATTCCGTTGCTAAATTAGCAACGGAAAGACAATTCCGTTGCTATTTAGCAACGGAAAAAAATCTCCGTTGCTAAAATTGGTTAAATTTTTTAGATTTAGCAACGGAAAAATTTTTGGTTATTTTCCGTTGCTAAAAGTGGAGGGAATTTTTGGCGCTGAAAATAGCAACGAAAATTAGCAACGGAATCACTATTCCGTTGCTAATTAAGGCGCCAATAGATGGCGGAAAAAATTAGAACGAAAAATAGCAACGGAATATAAATTCGGTTGCTATTTAGCAACGGAATTGTATTTCGGTTGCTAAATAGCAACCGAAATAGAATTCCGTTGCTAAAATAGCAACGGAATAATATTTCCGTTGCTAAAATAGCAACGGAATAATATTTCCGTTGCTAAATTTTGTGGCAAAATATGGGAAAAATTTTTTTAACAAAATTTAGCAACGGAATATAAATTCCGTTGCTATTTTAGCAACGGAATATAAATTCCGTTGCTATTTTAGCAACGGAATCTAAAATCCGTTGCTATTTTAGCAACGGAATATAGATTCCGTTGCTATTTCGGCTGCTACTTTATAATTTACCCTTATAACATCTATATTATTTTTTAATCTATATTATTTTTTTTAACAAAATTTAGCAACGGAATCTAAATTCCGTTGCTATTTTAGCAACGGAATCTAAATTCCGTTGCTATTTTAGCAACGGAATCTAAATTTCGTTGCTACTTTAGCAACGGAATATAGATTCCGTTGCTATTTCGGCTGGTACTTTATAATTTACCCTTATAACATCTATATTATTTTTTTGTATTTTTTTCTCAAAATATGGTATTATTAGTTTAAACAGCTACGTTAAAACAAATATTAAAATAGTATAAATTTAATAATAACTATAAAAATAGACTATTAATTAAATCTTCTCAACCATCTAAATAGTATAAACATAATAGCATCTCTAAAAATATACCCCTGCTCAGGTCTTTTGGAAGTCATCACCCATATTTAGTAGTATAAAATACTTTCAAATTTGAAGTTTTGTAATATAATTGCTCCTAATTTATCAATTATCGATTAAGAACCTATAAGAAATATTGCCAATTCGATTGATAATAATATATAAATTTAAATAAAAATGAAATTTATACAATTTCATGATCTAAAAACTATCCGGATTACAAAAATATAAGAAATTTATACTCTTGGGTTATAAGCCAATTGCAATAAGTTTTCCAATTGAATCCAAAATTGTCAAGGTCTAAGTTTTCCTTCCAAGATTATGAAAGGAAATTTAACGTTGTTTAATTAAATCCTTGTAAAAAAAATGGAAGATTTATTGTAAGAAAAAAAAATAGAGGAGTATATTGGGGAGAGAAAGAAATGTGAAATAAATTGGGGACTACTTAATTATAAAGGAAAAGAAACACAGAGTAGAACAATCGTGCTCTAATTATAAGAGTTATATATGTATTTTTATATATTTTTTATATAAGAAACCAAAGACTTAAACTGGGTTGGGGTTTAAAAAGTTAAGTGTGTGTGTGTGGTTAGAAAAGAATAAAAAAAGAGGAGAGAGGAGAGTGAGAGCTGATCGGGAACGGGAAGAAGAAGGGAGGTGTTGGCACTGCCGTCCAGCCACCGCCGCGTGCGACGTCGGCGAGGAGACTCGGATTGCCACCGCCACTGTCCTCCGGTCGCTTTTGCTGGTGCCGTCTTGCTTTGGTGGCTTGATTCCTTCCGGTTCCCCCATCACCACCATAGCTTCCTCCCCCTTCTTTCCGGTGACCTCAACGGCGATCGAGGAGACTGATGGCACCGGTGGGATCCCGAGGTTGAGACGATACCTCCGGTGTCCTTCGCTTCTCCTCTCTCACCGGCAGCAAGTAGATCGGAGAGAGGGATTGCCGGCGGTTTAAGGTAGATCCCGACCAAATGGGGCAATTTTGGGGCGCGTGAATACCACCAGGTGGCTGCCGGTGATTCCAGCTACAAATGGACGGCGTTAGTGCATCTCCGACGACCGTTCCGGCGAAGCTCCGATCACCGGTCCGGTCAGCACAGTGTTGGGTAGATTGGGTGAAAAATGCAAAAATTTGAGACTGAATGGTATGTGACTACCACATTTGCTTCCAATTAATTTATTTAATTAAAAATCGAAATCTTTGATTAGAAATTTTAAATTTGCTTAAATTTAAGTGACTTGTTTAGGTGTGATTCTAATTGCACTGTATATTGTGTTTAAAATTGTTAGTCCTTTCAGGTTGGTTTTCTGTTGTTCACATACTTCTATTTGTTTGGGAGAATGATGTTTGTTTTCCCAGTGTTGCGGAACACCATTTAAATAAAAATCATTTTGTAGATATGCTAATTGAATGAGTTTTTCTTATCTTTTTACGGTTTTAGAGGGGGGACTTGTGTTTATTTTTCTGTATATAGTCGGTATCTCGGTGCTATTTATGGGTTTTGACTTCTATTTTAGCTATCATTTCTATGTTCAATCTTTTCCTTTAGTTTTTTCTTATCTGTAGTGATATGCACATGAGTACAAAGCTTTTGATGCTTTCCATTTGTATTAGTGTTTAAATAAAGATTTGGAGCACTGATTTGATTCCTCCTATGCTGCTATTTTGATTATGATGCTGTAGTGGTGTAGATCGTGCATGCTTCTCTTCTTTTGCAATAATAGATTATTATTTGTAACTATATATATATATATATATATATATATATGGATAAGCCAAAATGTCATTTAAAAAGGAGAAAACAGGAAAGAGATACAGCTCAACCCAGAACACTAGTATCTTGTCAAGATTAATTTAATAAATACTATTGCATTATTTGTGACATTCTTTCTCTCTGATAAAGTTGTTGAATTATTTGATCTTTAATTAACAGATGCATCTGAACCTTTTTTTAATGTAGGGATTTGTTAATCGAATATGTTCGGCACCTGATTACAGACATTTTCAGTAATAATTAGGGAAAGTAGGTTTATTAACCAAGCATTATCATTTTCAATAACAGCTCTTTGCTTGGAAAATATTTTATTTCTTAATGCATTTTACTTAGATGCCAAATTACCTCTTACCCTGCGAGAAGGCAACCATACTGTGTACCGGCTTATTATAGTCCTTGTTGAAAATGTTCAAGTGATGATAATGATTATATGTTCCTTATAAACTTTCCTGGTCTCATCACTTTTATAGGTTTTTTGATGTTGGAATGGCTGAACAGCATGCAGTTACATTTTCTGCTGGCTTATCTTGTGGGGGACTTGTGGGGGACTGAAGCCATTTTGCATAATTCCTTCGGCCTTTATACAGAGAGCATATGACCAGGTTCCATCTATTATTAATATTTGTGTGCTAGCATGTTTTGGGGTGTAATGTATACAAGCATGCCTTCTCACAGACACTATGGCATGGTAATAAATTGCTAAATGAAATTGATAACAAATGTTTTGCTGTTTCTTCAAGCAATGAATAGGTATGGTGTTTTTCCAAGTATTAGTTGTCCGTGTTTCTTGTCTGTTTGATGATTAGATGTTTAAACTCCTTTTTAGTTTTCCCAAATCTCACAAACTCAAACGGAAATATGAAATAATAAGTGGATTAATATTATAAAAGTAATCCTAATACACCTATTTTTTTATATCTTACAATTATAATTTTGATCCACATAATTCGTTTGAATTCAAACTTTTTCAATGGATTTTTAATTTTTCAATTAAGCCATGCCTTGATTCAACTATTACAGCCTTAATTACAATTGTTGAATGTGACTTGCTATTTTTATTTTGGCTGAAAGTATTCACCTCCTGAAATTTGATAAAAATAATAATTAATTCTTTAATATTTATTTTGATGCAATGTTCCAATAAAATTTACAAATTGAAATAATATCATCCTTTAGGAAAAAAAATTTAGGCATGGTGTGCGTGACATGGCAGTTGCAGCAGCAAGGGACAGTTCCAGACGGCTTCAGGTAAACAACAATAATTTAGTGACGGAATAGCGACGAAAATCCGTCGCAATTTTTTTTATAATTTTCGCTGAATTTAGCAACGGAAACTTCATTCGGTTGCTATAAATAGCAACGGAAACTGATTTCGGTTGCTAAAAATAGCAACGAAAATTCTAATTCCGTTGGTAAAAATAGCAACGGATATTTATTTCGGTTGCTAAATATAGCAACGGAAAATTATTTCGGTTGCTAAAAATAGCAACGGAAATTAATTTCCGTTGCTAAAAATACCAACCGCCAAAATTGCAACCGAATTTTCCGTTGCTATTTTCGGTTGCTAATTTTGATTACCAACGGAAATTCAACAAATTCGGTTGCTAATTTCCATTGCTATTTGATGATTTTCTTGTAGTGTGTGTTATCATTCAGGCAAATAAAGTTACCGTACAAGGTAGCCAATTTGATAAAGAACTCGCATTTCATGCATGTAAAGGGACTCCTCTCATCTAATCGAAGCGAATCTCTTTGTGCATATATCTTTTGGCTCCCACGGCTTTACAAACTCGACCCATTCTGCAAGCCAACTAGTTCCACCCTCTAGCATCGTTGTCCTTTCCTCTAGTGAATAGAAAGTTAAAAGGACAAGGTTTCCACCCTTAGGACGACATTTGACATTCAGGTAGCCCCTGCTGATTAAGCTATCCAGAATATTTAATGAGTTTTCAGGGTGGTAAAGCCATTCTACCAAACTTCTTTCAAGCCACTGAGTTTCCTCTTTAGCCACATTGTACTAAAAGTTTGTTGCTCCCGCCCTGTCATTCACTGATATATTATCCCTACTTCCTGCATCATTTTCCTTTTTAACTCCGACAGTGTCCACATATGTTCAACCATCTCCAGGTCTGCAACTTCCCAACTTTTCTTTTTTTGGTTTAGCAACACGTACTTTTTTAATGCTCTGCTCCCCAGTCTTCCCCTCCAATCTCACTAGGTTTACCTTAATCCTTTTATTCCCCAACCACAATCCATCCCTTGCCGACAAATACTCGACAAGTTGGTTATAAGTCAGCGTTCAAGCTATCCATTATTCTCAAATCTCTTGTCTCAAATCAAAGCTTTGACTACATAAAAAAGTTATTAATTTTCACTTTCTATGCAAATTCAGTAAGAGCAAACTTGAGATATTGCAATTTTTATTATTTAGTTATACAAACGAAAATTTTAAAGAAAAAATAAAGAAAAAGAAAACTGTGTATTGTGAGACAAGCACTCAATAATTATTAATTAATACGGTCTTGTGGGAAAAATAAAAAACAAAGGCAGACATGGCAAATTAAAAGACACAAATTAATGTCTAGTTGACATTAGCAAACTTCTTCTGAAGATCCTTGACGATGTTCTTGTCCGGCATAAACGCTTTAGCGAGAACATCAGGATTGATGGGTGGCTTAGGTCCAAACACAGCATTAGCAATAGTAATAACTCCAGGGTTCTGGCTGCTTAAACCAGCAAAGGCAACTCCATTTGTGTCAGCAATGTTGAATTGGAAGTGAATGAGGCCAATTGGGAAAACAAAAACATCTCCTGGGTATAGAACTTTAGTGAATAGTTTATTAGGATTTGAAGTCACGAACCCAACAAGTAGCTTTCCTTCAATGACTACAAGTATTTCAGTGGCGCGAGGGTGAGTGTGGGGAGGGTTTAATCCCCCATTGGGTGCATAATCAATACGGGCAAGAGATACCAAGATTGTTGAGTCCTGCTATTTGATCCACATTTAACAGAGTCACATTTACTCCATTCGGATTGTCTGTATCTCTTGGAATGTTAAGTCCAGATTTGAGAAGTCTTCAGCCTTTACCATATCTGGGTTCTTGCAGAACTTCCCATTCACAAAAACTGCATTAGTTTCACAACACAAGATTGTTAGTTGTATATTTCAATAATAAAAATGTGAAAGAAAGTAGAGACAGAAAGTGAAGAGTTAGAATAGATACCAGCATTCTCGGGCTCCTTGATGGCTACGCAGAAGTCCTGGAGAGGGCTCGGATCATAGGCATTGGCCAATCTAGAAGCCGAGGCTAATAATATAGTTAAAGCTACGAGAAATTGAGCAGCTTTGGCCATCTTAATTAAGCTTATTATTTCTAAAGCTGAGAGAGGTGTGACGGGCCATGAATGTGCGCCTTACAATTTATAGCTGAAAATAAATGAATTATTCGATAAATTGATGGAAACTTTCCTACCTGCCATGGCTATGATCTGTTCTTCATTTCACCAACTAACTAATAATTTTTCTATGATTTTATTGAATTACTATTCCTTTGATTTCATTCTTCCATTGCTTATACCTCATTCTCATCTGGAATTGGTCAGCTTAATTTTTTTTTAAAAAAATCTTTTGAATTATTATTCAAAATCAACCTCGATTGGTTGAAACATCTTGGGATTAGCTTGCTTAATCTGTACTATATTATGTTATAACTATTAATTCTTAATTTTTAAATCTTAGTTTAAACTAATACAATAGAAAGACTGAGATTAGGTCAAAAATAAGTTCCTATATTTTTTTTATACCCAAATTTCTATATGTTTCGCTATATATATGCATTTATGTAGAAGAATAATAGTATTTGGTCGGAGCAGATATAATAACTTAAGCCATTATTAAATAAATAAATGTTATAAGAAAATGAGAAATCGATATCATAAAAAAAACAAGATTATTATCGTGTGAAAAGTCAATAAGGGCATCATTTAAATAATTTATAGGTTTTGTCATATCCTATCAAGATTGATTTATCAGTAAAATGTCCAAGTTTTAGTTAGAGCTAAAGGATATGTGCGAGGGGAAAAACGGAATATGGTTGTTGGTTTTATGCGATTGACTTAAACCTAAAATAGGTTTTGACTGGACTATGGGCAAAAGATATATTTTTTTTTCTTGCAATTAAATTATTCAAAGTCAAACTATAATTTTGCTACATACCATAATGGTAAATTGTAGTATTGTAGTACGCCATAAGAAGTTCGCAAATTTACCAAAGATGGAAATTTGTATATATAGATATCTATAGCCAAATTAAGTAATACCTTTTTTAGACATAAATAACCTATTTACTGAGGAGGCCTCACTTCCAATTTTTTTTTTTTTTTTTTATAAATCCATATAATTTTATGTTGGTCTTTAATAAATTTCTAGAGTGACCCTTTCAATTTATTATTTTTTACTACTTAGCCCTTCTCAAATTTGTTGATCGTACCCTTATCAAATTTGTTGATCTTATATCATAGTTTAAAACTTGGCCCGTCTTAAGTCTCCACTTAGATTAAGAAAAAAAAAAATGAATGAAGTGATAATAGTTATATATAGGTGACACTTTATTATTGGTTTTATCCATAAAAAAAATCATTGATCGGATCTAAGCGGGAATGTTTCCATTCTTCTAATAGGTAAGGCTTTCGGCTTTTTGCTTCTTAAGTAGAAAATTAGGGCACAATTATGGAGTTGTTTTCCGTTTTTTCCTGGAATAGGCGAGAGATTTAAGATTAACAGGTCCTATTGTTACCCATTGTTAGAGAAACAATTTCTACTGTATTACTCAGAGAACAGAGTATATATACATGTGTGTGAAGTAGTGGAGCTGAAGTAGGATACTCATGAGCAGCCACCTGCACAAAGAGTTGTAAAATAATAAAAAACAGATTATGTGTTATTGTCTAATAACCCCCATCAAACCAATGCTGATTGAAATTGCAGACATAGTTGATTACGCAAGAATACAAATCGAGGAGAAGGCAGTGGTTTGGTAAATATATCTCCAATCTAATCTTCAGTTGCTAAAAATTTGATAAGTAGTTGTCCACTTGCAACTCTTTCACGGACAAAATAAAAATCAAGTTCAATGTGTTTTGTCCTTGAATGAAAGACGGGATTCTGAGACAGATAAATAGCTCCTATATTACCACACCAAAGTATAGGAGTTGGCGAAGAAAGGCCAAGCTCTCCCAGTAAGGATTGAATCCACATGAGTTTAGAAGTACCATTAGCCAGTGATTTGTATTCGCTCTCAATAGAGGAGCGTGCAACTGTCGGTTGTTTCTTTGCAACCCAAGAGATAATGTTCTTGCCAAGGTAGATAGCAAAGCCATTTGTAGAACGGCAGTCATCCTGATCTCCACCCCAGCCACTGTTAGAGAAGCACTACAAGGCAAGAGAGGAGTCAGAATAAAGAAAAATGCTAAAGTCGACAGTGTGAGCAAGCAATCACTTCAAGGCCTTTCAGTGAGTCTCAGTAGGAGAGTGCATGTATTGACATAACTTGTTGAAAGTAAAACAAATGTCAGGCCTAGCTGTTGTTGCATATTGCAGAGCCCCAATGATTTGTCTATATTGTTTGCCATCGAGAAGAGCAGGACCATCAGACTTGTGCAATGGTGGAGACGTGGCAATTGGAGTGAGGTAGCCTTTAACATTACCAAAGCCATGAGAGTCAAGAAGGTCACTCAAATACTTGTGTTGAGTGAGGAAGATGCCCTTAGGTGACCGAACTGCTTCAATGCCCAGAAAATAAAATAAGTCCCCAAGGTCCTTAACTGGAAATTCAGATTGTAACTTGCTAATAACACCAGCAACAACATGAACCGAACTGCCTGTAATAAGGATATCATCTACATAAACAAGAAGAAAAAGGCAAGCATCATGAGTGCGACAAATAAATAGAGAATTATCAGCTTTAGAAGTAACAAAGCTGATACTCCAGAGGAAGTGCTTAAGTCTGTCGAACCATGCCCGAGGGGCCTGTTTGAGCCCATAGAGTGACTTGTGTAATTTGCAGACATAGTCAGGTCAATTAGGATCAATAAAGCCATGTGGCTGATCCATGTAAATAAGAACATCCAAGAAATGTAAGAAAGCATTTGACACATCAAATTGTTTAATGGGCCAGCTTTGAGTAATGACATAGGCAAGCATAGTGCGAATGGTGGTGGCCTTTACAACTGGACTGAAAGTCTCTTTGTAGTCTAGGTCAACTTGTTGATGAAAGCCCTTAGCAACCAACCGAGCTTTGTAATACTCAACCGCGCCATCAGGGCGGCGCTTAATACGGTATACCCATTTGTTGCCAATAATATTGGCATACGAAGGACACGGAACAAGGCTCCAGGTATTGGTTGACAAGAGTGCTTTATATTCTTCTTTTATAGCATTCTACCAATGGGAGTAAGCTTTAGCTTTATAATAGGTGGAAGGTTCTGTGAGAAGAAATGAAGGATCGGGCTGAGACAAGGTGGATTTGGCTGTATGAAGGAGGTGTTTGGGCTTAGGTTTGGGATTGGGCCTAAGTGTCATATGATGGGTTTTATGGGGTGCAGGTGGATTGGGTTTAGAATAGGTAGTAAGGTCAACGACCAAGTCCAATCCAGTAGGGGATGGGGTGATGGAAGTAAAGGGAATTGTGGGTAAGATAGGAGAGTTGGTGGGATAAGATATGGGTAACGTGGGTGAAGGAGATAAGGAAGGAGGTTGATTTGGAATAGAATTGTTATTGGAGCTGCTGTCAATTAAATTATAATTGGCAGTAGAGGATGAGGATGAGGATAAAGAAGGAGATAAAGATAGAGAAGAGGAGGTTGGATGAGAGTGAGAAACCAAACCTGGTAGAGTTGAAGAAAAAGTCCGCCACACGTCCAACCAGGATGCTGAAGATAACAAAGAGGCAGGCGGTGCTAGTAGAGGGATACTAGCAAAAAGAAATTGAGTCTCATCAAAGACCACATGCTTAGCAATATAAATACGACCAGTATTTTTATCCAAACAAAGAGTACTGGAATGAGTGGTAGAGAGTCCTAAGTTAACACAAGGCTGACTTCGAAAGAAAAATTTATGTGAATTATACGGACGAAGAAGTGGATAAACAGTACAACCAAAAACACGTAAAGAATTGTAATCAAAATGTTTGTTATAGAGTTTAAAATAAGGAGAATGAGATTGGAGAACAGGTGTAGGCATTAGGTTAATAGTAAACACGGCATGTTGAAATGCATGACTCCAGTATTTGAAAGGTAAGTGTGCATGAGCAAGAAGGGTTAATCCAGTATCAACAACATGTCTTATTTTTCTCTCGGCAACACCATTTTGTTCATGTGTGTGCGGACAAGCCAAGTGATGCAAAATGCCATATTTTTGAAGGAAAGAATGTAAGGATCGATATTTACCTCCCTAGTCGGATTGAAGTGATTTAAGTGGGAGATTAAATTGTTTCTCAGCGAAAGTTTTAAAATTAACAAAACAATTGAATACATAAGATTTATTCTTAAGAAAGAAAATCCATGTGAAACTAGTAAAATCATTAACTAAAATGAGAAAATAACGAAAACCAACATTAGACAAATAAGGGGAGGGACCCCAGACATCAGAATAAACAAGTTCAAGAGGAGCCTTAGATGTATGAACAATAAGAGGAAGAGACTTCCTAGATAACTTGCTCATACAACAGGCTGAACACACACTAGAAACAAATGATTTAACAAAATCTAATTTATTGTCATGAATGATTTTGGACACAATCTTGGAATGTGGATGACCCAAATTTCGATGCCAGTCTTGAAAAGAAAAGGAGGTTGCAACATGGGCCTCTTTGCCATTTTGTGGTGGAAGGACGTAGAGACCACCTTCACTCCGACCCCCGAGGAGGATTTGATTGGTCACTTGATCTTTCACAAGAAAGAAGTTAGGCCAGAACTCGATATAACAATGGTTATCACGAGTAAATTTAGAGACAAAAAGTAAGTGTTTATTAAGAGTAGGCATATAATAAAGCTCATTGAGTTTAAAATGACATGAAGGAAGAGATAAAACACCTTTGCCAACATGAGAGATGTGCAAACCTTGTCCATTACCAATATGAATTTGATCCATGTCAGAGTATGGTTGTGCAAGTTAAAGAGACTGTAGGTTTGGGGTTATGTGGTAATTGGCACCGAAGTTAAAAACCCAGGGATGCATTATGTCATTTCGAGGTTGGGTGTATTGGTGAGCAAAGGAAGCATGTGGAAGAGACATTGGGTATGGTGGGTGTTGGTAAGCAAAGTGAGCTTGGGGAAGGTGGGCAGGGGCTGTTGCATTGCGTGGATTGGAGAACGTTGCATTAAAGCATTTTCTACATTTGTCAGCTGTATGGTTGCAAAGATTGCAAATCTGGCAGGGACCTCTGTTTTGCTTTTGATTTCGACCAGACTGTTGTCCGGAGGAGGCAGGAAGAGGAGAACTGTGTTGAGCAACATGAGCAAAAGGTGGCTCTTAATTAGAATCTCATGAGCAAGAAGGTGGCTATGAAGTTCATTAAAAGAAACAGGGTCAGGTATTAAATTTAATGTAGTAATTATTGGATGATACTCACTTCTAATATTCCGATATACAATAGCATTGAACTTAGCAGTGGTCATGATACTACAAGAAAATTTGGAAATAGCAACGAAAATTAGCAACCGATTTTGGTGAATTTCCGTTGGTAATCAAAATTAGCAACCGAAAATAGCAACGAAAAATTCGGTTGCAATTTTGGCAGTTGGTAAATTTAGCAACCGAATACTTTTCGTTGGTAATTTAGCAACGGAAAATAGCAACGACATTATATTCGGTTGCTAAATTTACCAACCGAATATCCGTTGCTATTTTTAGTTGCTACTTTTTATTAGCAACGGAAATTAAATTCCGTTGCTATATCTAACCAATGTACATTTCGGTTAGTTGGTCAACATTACCAACCGAATTCAATTTTCGTTGCTAAATTTAGCAACGGATTAGTAATTCAGTTGGTAAATTTAGCAACCGAATGGAAAATCCGTTGCTAAATTTAGCAACGGAATAATAGTTCGGTTGGTAAATTTAGCAACGAAATTACAATTCGGTTGCTAAATTTACCAACCGAATTACTATTCCGTTGCTAAATTCGGTTGCTAAATAAAAATATTGATAACATTATAAATTGTAAAATTATGCTATTATAAATTATAAAATTATGCTAGTTTTGTTAGATTGGCATAATATTTTAGTTAAATAAATATAATTCAAATTCATTATGAAAAGAAATATTATTATTGATAATATAATATTAAGATTGTAATGCACAAAAATATAAATCCTAAAAATATAGTATATTACTGTAAAGTAAAATTCTATGAAAACCATAATAAAAACAGCATAAAATCAGTATCAATAACAATCTACAAATAAAAGTCTAAGTTATGTAGCTGGTGGAGGTGAAGGACACCATAATAAAAACAACATAAAATCAGTATCAATAGCAATCTAAAAATAAAAGTCTAAGCTAAGTAGCTGGTGGAGGTGAATGAGAACGATTTGACTGCTGGGCATCCCTAGTTTCCAAATCTTCTACTCGATTCTTTAGTTGGGTTACAGTATCCATCAACATGGTGACTGCGGTCTCTAGCTGAATGACTTTCTGAGAAGATTCGCATCGCTTACTACAAGCAGCTATAGATGATGTAGAGGAATTCGAATGTGAAGTATTTGCAATTGAACCTAAACCAAAAATCCTCCCACGATTATTCTTACCACCAACTACTTGAAGAAAAATCTGACTCTCATCAACACTTTCAGAGCTCTGCCGCTGTTGAATGAGAGTCTCTTGTATTTGCTCCTATCATTACAATAATTAAAAATAATTAGCTATATTATTATAAAATAATTAATATTGATGTATAAATTTAACATACATTTAGTTGTCTACAACGGGTATTGACGAATGTCTGACCATCATGCTTCTTTGTGTGAGTGTGCATAAAAACTTCAGGATATGTAGGCTTTTTACCCATAGTTATTTCCTGTATAACAAGCAATAATCAATAATAGTCAAAATACCACTGTTCATTCTACAATAAGGGAAAAAAATTTCACAATTACAACTAAAAAATAGAATAAAGAGTAATGTAGCATTCAGATTTATAAGCAAGAATGTAGCATTCAAATTTACAAGCAAGAAACAGATTGTAGCTAAAAGGTATAGGAAAATTAGCCTTTTACTACAGCAATAACTTGAGTTTTGAAAGAACACAGAAAGAAACAATTTAAACGAAAGGCGGATGAAGGACAAAAACAAACACATATAAGATTTTAATTTATCTTCTAGAAAAACACACCATAAAATTAATAGTCCTACTAGATACATAAACATGTGAAGCATATTTCATTTCAATGAGCCAACAGGTGACTAACATCTAATCAAGACCCCATATAAGTTGCTGTGGCAAACATTTTATCACCAATGACCCAACAAATTAAAAAAAAGTAGTAAATTGAAAGTAAAGTTAATAGAGCACTTACTAAATTGAAGTCAAATTTCTAAAATTTTTTCGGCTGTTTGTTTGTTTGAATTTGACTTGCTTAAGTTGTTTATTTTTTCACTATTGCAGATGCTTTATATTTTAATATTTTAATTGAAAGTAAGAAGTAGGAGCTTTGAGTTGTCATCATGATAGTTTTGGATTTTTGCTTCCCCTTTCTAGTGGAGCATATAGCTCTTCTATTGCTACTATAATTGACTGCATATGCCAGCTTGTTATAAAATGTTAGATTTATCAAATTTTTATTATGTCCGATATTGAAATTACTTTTAGAAGAAGTGGTGGTGGTTTAATTCCGCATAGGTTCTTCTATTTTCAATTCCTAGTTACAGTTAATGATTATATTTTAATATTGCAATAATTTTTTTATCAAATTGCATCAACAAAGGTAGGAAATCATAAAAACAAAAGAAGACAAAAATAGTAGCCCTAAGACAATAGCAGGCCTCAGGGAATAAAACAAAATCAGCCCCTTACAATAGAAATAACATGATTGGCAAACTTCAATAGCACTAAAACATAATCCTAGTCTAAAAGATAAATATCTAAATATATATCCAAGGCACAATATGGGACAATAACTCATTACATATATTACACAATTACTATAGTTATTACTACTGTTATTAGAAAAAATTAATTGTTAAGGATATATATATATATATATATATATATATATATATATATATATATATATATATATATATATATATATATATATATTAAGTTAAGGATAAAGAAATTAGACTTAGAGTGACCTACGGGGGCAAATGAAAGTAATGCAGACTGATCTTTATTTTTTATTCATTTTGCACTCAATGTTAATATCTTCAACATGTTTATAATACTGATGATCAAACTTATGGCACCACTGCAATTTTGTACCACCAAGCAATCAAAACAATCAGCACGTTAGAAAAGGGACCAATTCGAAAAGAATACCTTAGTGAAATCCAAATTGAAATAAACTTCATCAACAGGGCAGGGCACAGACAAAACGGTTATCAATCCCAAATCAAAACATAATTCTAAGATGCATTAGCATCAAGCAACCATTGTGCAGAACCTTGGAAGTGTCAACACCACATGCCAAATAAATTGCTGCAGTGTCCCTTGTAGCCCTAGATAATTGTTGTGTATCGTATGGTAATGTAATCTGTAAGTTTAGAAGAAAATTTTCAGAAACTCAGATAGCTAGAATTGTTGTCACAAAAACAAGAAAATACAGTCTCCGCCTACTCTTTTTTTTTTCAGAAAGAGTAATTAAATAAAGAAGAGAACTGATTTGAACTTTCATCAAGCTCACTCCCTTAACACGAGAAATTCATCATTTTTCTGTCAAAAGATTCTCAAACGTGTCTGTAGTACAATTGAAAGGGACAATTGTCACACAACTTTAACCAAGCATATGAAAATACCATATTACTTATCAGAGTGCTCTGTGTGAGTGAAAATTTCACCTGGCACTGCTGAGTCCGCACACAAAATATTTCCCAGGGTAAAATAATTTAGATTGATATTGAATGTGACATCTCATGAAGTTTGTTTAGCAAAAGTTCTCTCTTAAATCTGAAAACCTTGCATTGGTTTACATCTTAAATTGAATGCTTGTTTCCAGGGAAATATATGCACTGATGCATAAAAAAGGAGGCAATAGCATCAACTTGAAAACCATTGAACTTATGTTTCAGAATCAAATCAACCTATCCCTTCAGAATTGTTGTTTGGAGAAAGCCAAAATCCAGAAATGGCTAAACACAAATATAGAAGTGGACGAGTTAAATAATAGATCTAACCCATTTTCCTCGAAACCTGGAAAATTCTACCCAAATTCCCTTACTAAAGGAGCGTGAATCACACACGCCCACCAACTCAAACATTATACAAATTTCAGAATCAAATAAAGAGATCGAAAGATTACCTGATAATACGCTGAGATGGTTGTGGCTGAGGGGAGGAAGGTCGTTGACGGAGATTCAAAAATAAAAAGCCTAAATCAAAGCCAAGTAAAGGCGAATACAGCGAGATCTAGGGTTTATGAGATCTCTGTGGAGTTGCAGAAGCATAACCGACGATGAAGACATAGAAAAATCGAGATCCAGGTTAAAGATTTGAAGGAATAAAATCGAGAAAGATGAAACGAGCAAGCGAGGGAGAAAATAAGAAAGCACTCGATTTCGCACCACCTAGGGTTTTCACAATTTATAGTTCTAACAAAGGTAAAATTACTTAAATGTCCATAATTTTTGCAACCGACTTAATTTCGGTTGCTATTTTTGCAACCGAATTAATTTCGGTTGCTATTTTTCGTTGATAGTGAAATAACAACGGAAAAAAGTTCCGTTGCTATTTTCAGTCCTAAATTTTATCCCTCAATTTTTGCCGCATTAATTTAGCAACGGAATTTAATTCCGTTGCTATTTTTGCAACCGAATTAATTTCGGTTGCTATTTTTCGTTGATATTGAAATAGCAACGGAATTTAATTCCTTTCGTTGCTATTTTCAGTCCTAAATTTTATCCCTCAATTTTGGCCGCATTAATTTAGCAACGAAATTTAATTCCGTTGCTATTTTTGCAACCGAATTAATTTCGGTTGCTATTTAGCAACGGAAATTAAGTTCCGTTGCTATTTTAGCAACCGAAAAAAATTTCGGTTGCTAAATAGCAACCGAATTTCATTCGGTTGCTATTTTTCATGGAAAGTACAATTTAGCAACGGAATTCTATTCCGTTGCTAATTTAGCAACCGAATGTGTATTCCGTTGCTAATTTAGCAACCGAATGAATATTCGGTTGCTAATTAGCAACGAAATATATATTCGGTTGCTAAATTAGCAACGGAAATTAATTCCGTTGCTATTTTCCCTCCCAAATTTTTTCCGCCATATTTTGCCTCCTTAATTAGCAACGGAATTCAAATTCCGTTGCTAATTTGCGTTGCTAAATAATGGCGCCATAAATTCCCTCCACTTTTAGCAACGGAACTAACCAAAATTTTTTCGGTTGCTAATTTTATAAAAATCAACCAATTTTAGCAACGGAAAATAAATTCCGTTGCTAAATAGCAACGGAATAAGATTTCCGTTGCTAAATTAGCAACGGAAATAATTCCGTTGCTATTTTTTCGTTGCTATTTCAAGAATTTCTTGTAGTGATTAAAGATTGCAAATCTGGCAGGGACCTCTGTTTTGCTTTTGATTTCGACCAGACTGTTGTCCGGAGGAGGCAGGAAGAGGAGAACTGCGTTGAGCAACATGAGCAAAAGGTGGCTCTTAATTAGAATCTCATGAGCAAGAAGGTGGCTATGAAGTTCATTAAAAGAAACAGGGTCAGGTATTAAATTTAATGTAGTAATTATTGGATGATACTCACTTCTAATATTCCTATATACAATAGCATTGAACTTAGCAGTGGTCATGATACGACCAGCAGACGCCAACTCATCAACAAGGGATTTGGCGCGCTGAAGATAAGCGGAGACAGAGAGATCTCCTTTCTTGAGCTCTTGTAACTCAATGTTCAGTTGTAGCTGTTTGTTATGGGAGACGGCACCAAAAGCATTGGCAAGGGCACTCCAGACAACAGCTGATGAGGTTAGGCCGGTGACATAAAGAAAGACCTCCTTAGAAAGAGAAGAAAGCAACCAACAAAGCAGCATTTGATCTTTTTGAAACCAAGCAAGATAGGCTGGATTAGAGTTCATATCTGTGGGGTTATTTGGGTCAATGATTTGTAAAGGGGGAGATGGGAGAGATCCATCGATATAACCAGTAAGGTTCTGATAGTTCAATAGGGGAAGAAACTGGGTTTTCCAAGCAAGATAATTCTTGCTAGTGAGTTTGACCGAAAAAGAGTGATGGCTTGTGGTTGTGGGAGGTGCAGCGGTAGTCATGTTTCTTATTGTTTGTGTTTGATTGTTACTCAAGCTCTGATACCATGTGAGAGAAACAATTTCTACTGTATTACTTAGAGAACATAGTATATATACATGTGTGTGAAGTAGTAGAGCTGAAGTATGATACTCAGCAGCCACCTGTACAAAGAGTTGTAAAATAATAAAATACAGAGTATGTGTTATTGTCTAATGCCCATGTTACCGTTTTACTAATATTTAGTTGAACTTTCACCATTATTAGCTTTTCACATATATTCTATGGAGATATGTCTTTATATGATCTAGTATAGGATGCATAAAGCCCACAGTGTTCTAATACACCTAGATAAAAGGAGTTATAAAGTAATTTTTTTTTACGTATAAATACTACGCTATTCGATTGGTGTATTGTATCCAATTCAGAAAAGAAAGAGCCCTACTTTATGGTTGTATAAGGACTTAGGGTACTGATTATATATGAAATCCTTCGTACAACATATTGCTTATAATATAATATATTTGATACGGGAAAACTTCCCCTCAAACTTCATTACGGTTTGGATATAGGGAATCGTGGTATATATATATATATATATATAGTAATTTTACATTATATTTGATAACCAAATTATACCAACCCGATTTCTCAACAAGTTTAGGATTGTATTTGATCGAGTTTAACTGCTAAAAAATCAATATTTATGTAACTGGTACCGATAAATTGTTATGCACACATTCATGGCAGTGGTTTGTTGTTCGGAAGCATCAAGGATCTTTCATTGCAGGGGCTGCAAGTGTTATCCTGGTATTTTGAATTCTACAGTTGCAGAAAGTATGTGTGTTTGTGAAGCGCTAAGTTAACTCAAGAATTCAGATTAATATTATTCATAATTACTGAACTTATGTTTACTAATCCAAAAATAAATAAATAATTTTTCGTAACAAAATTATGACTACACTTTGCACTATTTTGCGCAAAAGTTATCTTTACTGGTTTCTGATGAAACCAATCGTTGGAGTGCTAGTATGGCATGCCATATCATCTATTTATGCACACGTGACATGCCACATCATCGGCCACGTCAACTACTTTTGCACATATTGTGTGCTATGTCAGCTTATTCATGCACATGTGACGTGTCACGTCAGTACTCTGACAAGAGTTATTGCTGAAAAACTGATCAAGATGACTTTTACGCAAAATAGTCCAAATTTCAGTCATAATTCTGTTACGAAAAATAATTCAGTTACTTTTAAATTTTAGATGTAAGTTCAGTTATTATGAATAAAATTAACCCTAAGAATTCCTGTTTGTTTTCGGTTATGATTGAGTCGGACACTCAAATAATTATTTCAGTTTTGTTATCTAATTCTTACAATGAAACACTTTGATATTATTATTAGTGATTATAAAATGTTAAGCTTTTATTTTTCTAATATGCATTTTGGATTTGTTAAAAAATATATGAATACAGCATCTTCATGCTCTAATCAGAGTTGTTCATTCTGTTAGGTCTTGTAATTTGGGATTTAGCTCTTTTTTTTTATATTGTTCTAGCTTTATTGGCTGATTTTTCTTAATGAAACACTTTTATTAAAAAAAAAAAAAAACAACTTACGTACTTAGACTAGATTCGATGAAAAATCTTAGTAGCTAAAATTTTTAGCGATTGGTGTCTGTCATTATCAGCTACCAATCTTTTAACCCATGCACCTCTTTACTTTTGTTTTGTCTTCAAATGGTTATATTGGGAACTAATTAATCAACTCTAATTGTATTAATTTTAATGTAATCTATATTTGAAACCGAAATCTCGTTTTGATATAATTAATTTCAAGGTTCTTTTGTGATATGGTTGGATATTATATATAATATAATTAAAAAATCGATATGGATAATTATATTCGTTCTATTTAATGGTATTTGTGTGATTTATGATTAATTGCAGTGAGGCTTCCACCATTCTACTTTTTTCCTTTTTTAATTATTTATTAAAAAAATTTGGAGCTCAATAATTCGGACATAATCAAAATAATAATAATAACTGAGGTTACGTGTACCTAAACGCAAAAGACCTGAACAACTCAATAATGACAAATAATGCAAAGATAAAGAAATTAAAGGCATGACCAATTCCATATGAGACTGAGGTAAGCAATTGAAGAAGAAAATCAAAGAAAGGTTGTTTGGATTTTCATGTAATTCAATATAATCAATAGAATAATGATTAGTTAGTGGGTGAAATGAAGAACAGATAAGCATGGCAGTTATGAACGTTTCCATCGATTTGTTGAATAATTCAAAGATTTTCAGCTATAAATTGTAACGCACGCATTCATGGCCTCTCACAGCTTTAAAAAGAGTAAGCTTAATTGAAACAGCCTAAAAAGAATTAATAATGAAAGTTGTTAAATTTGCTGCTGCTTTAACCATCTTAGCTTTGGCTTCCACATTGGCCAATGCCTACGATCCAAGCCCTCTTCAGGACTTCTGCGTCGCCATCAAGGAACCCAAGGATGCTGGTATCCGTTATAACTCTTCGCTTTCTATCTCTACTTTCTTTCACATTTTTTATTATTGAAATATACGACTAATAATCTTGTCTTGTGAAACTAATGCAGTTTTTGTGAACGGGAAGTTCTGCAAGAACCCAGATAAAGTAAAGGCTGAAGACTTCTTCAAATCTGGACTTAACATGCCAAGAGATACAAACAATCCAAATGGAGTAAATGTGACTCTGTTAAATGTGGATCAAATAGCAGGACTCAACACTCTTGGTATATCTCTTGCTCGTCTGGACTATGCACCCAATGGGGGATTAAACCCTCCCCACACTCACCCTCGCGCCACTGAAATACTTGTAGTCATTGAAGGAAAGCTACTTGTTGGGTTCGTGACTTCAAATCCTAATAAACTATTCACTAAAGTTCTATACCCAGGAGATGTATTTGTGTTCCCAATTGGCCTCATTCACTTCCAATTCAACCTTGCCAAGACCAATGCAGTTGCCTTTGCTGGTTTAAGCAGCCAGAACCCTGGTGTTATTACTATTGCTAATGCCGTGTTTGGACCTGACCCACCCATCAATCCTGATGTTCTTGCTAAAGCTTTTATGTTGGACAAGAACATCGTCAAGGATCTTCAGAAGAAGTTTGCTGATGTCAACTAGACATTTATTTGTTTCTTCTATGCTTATCATGTCTGCCTTTTGTTTTTGATATTCTTGCCAAGAAGTTTGTATGAATTAATAATTTAAGAGTGTCTGTCTAGCTCGTAATACAGTTTTTTCTTTTTTCTTTAAGAATTTTTCCGTTGTATAACTAAACAATAAAATTTGTTGTTTGTCAAGTCAATACTCTTACTGAATTAATTAATTAGCAAGCAAAGTGACAATCAATTCAATGTTTTGTCAATAACTTTTCAAATTCTAATTCTAATTTGTGATTGGATATATTAATGTACAGAGATTTGACAATGATGGATAGCTTGAAGGTTGACTTGATTAATTAGCGAATTGGGTGTAATAATAGTATTATTGGATGAAAATATACAAAAAAAATGGTATATTAATATCCACCATGATGAAATTATACATAAAAAATTCATTTTACAAATTAAGTAATACACAAAAGTTAAATCACAATTATGCAAGAGAAAATCTGGAATGGAGCGAGTCCTTTTTTTCTTAATTAAAAGTTTCAAATTCGAATTTTGGATACGAAACATTTTAAATTACTTGAGAAAAGTATTTTACTTTTTATGTACTTATTTGATGTGAATCTAAATTATTCAAATAGATGAAAACTAAATGGATTAAAAAAATCACAAAAAGCCAATTTTATTAATGATCTTAATAGGTTATTTATGTCTATAAAAGGTATTACTTATTTATACAGCAGAAATTCTTAAAGTAGAAAAAAAGGAAACTGTGTTACGAGAGGAAGACTCGTAATTATTAATTCTTACAGTCTTGCTGGAAAGATCAAAACCAAAAGCAGGCGTGCTAAACATAAAAGAAACGCATCAATGTCTAGTTGACATTAGCAAACTTCTTCTGAAGATCCTTGACGATGTTCTTGTCCAGCATAAACGCTTTAGCGAGAACATCAGGATTGATTGGTGGGTCAGGTCCAAACACAGCATTAGCAATAGTAATAACACCGGGGTTCTGGCTGCTTAAACCAGCAAAGGCAACTCCATTGGTGTCGGCAAGATTGAATTGGAAGTGAATGAGGCCAATTGGGAAAACAAAAACATCTCCTGGGTATAGAATTTAGTGAATTGTTTATTAGGATTTGAAGTCACGAACCCAACAAGTAGCTTCCCTTCAATGACTACAAGTATTTCAGTGGCGCGAGGGTGAGTGGGGGGAGGGTTTAAACCCCCATTGGGTGCATAATCAATACGAGCAAGAGATATACCAAGAGTGTTGAGTCCTGCTATTTGATCCACATTTAACAGAGTCTCATTTACTCCATTTGGATTGTTTGTATCTCTTGGAATGTTAAGCCCAGATTTGAAGAAGTCTTCAGCCTTTACTGTATCTGGGTTATTGCAGAACTTCTCCCATTCACAAAAATTGCATTAGTTCCACAACAGAAGACTGTTAGCTGTATATTTCGATAATAAAAATGTGAAAGAAATTAAGTAGAGATAGAAAGGGAAGAGTTAGAATACCAGCATCCTTGGACTAAGGTATGGCTACGCAAAAATCCTGAAGGGGGTTGGGATCAAAGGCATTGGTCAATGTGGAAACCAAAGCTAAAATTGCTAAAGCTCCTAGAAATTTAACACCTTTCATTATATTTTATTTTTTTCAATTCCTGTGAGAGAAGAGAATGTCTTAATTAAGCTTATTTCTAAAGCTGGGAGGTGTGAGAGGCCATGAAGTTGTGCATTGCAATTTATAGCTGAAAATTTTTGAATTTTCCAATAAATTTATGGAATCTCTCTAACTGCCATGTCTATTGGTTAGTTTTATGAGATTCTTTAATCCAAAATAAGTTTTGGTTGGATTATGGTCGACGATAAAGATTTTGTCATGCGAATTAATTAAATACAAATTCGTTTGGAAATTAAGATAATGCGCTATAACCAAAAAGAGTAACAAAACATAACAAAGTTTTATATTATTCACAAAAGAACACTTTTTTTCCTTAATTTATCAAATACATATATTTTTTAAGATATTGATAATAGAAGTTATTATAATTGATCTTCCAAAAAAAATTATAATTGATAAGTCACGATTTTCTTTTTGTTTCTAAAGTTGGCGGGCCCAAAGGTGTTCACCTGGAGCCTTGAGGGTATATTGGTCAGGAATACATAGTGAAGCACAAAGGCCAGTTAGGTCCTTGGTTTTAATTATCGACATAGTAGATTCTACCCTAGGGCTGGCTCTAGGTACTCAGGATCTTGGATGTATCTGGGGAAGTGCTTGGCGACGAACCTCTTCGGTATCGTTACCTAAATCTTGAGCAGATGTGCTCGGTATTTCTATATCAAGTGAGTCACCTATTCTAAACTCACTGGAACCTTCTGATTCACTCATTTTTTGTAAGGGCAAAAACAAAGGCAAGAAAGGAAAGAAGGGAAAGGGAGATCTAAGTTACTAACCTGGAGAAATCTGGAGATGTGATGAGGTTAAAGGCGGGATGGACTCTTGAGCGGAGGCGGAAAGCATGAGAGAAATGGAGTAACAAAGGTGAAAATGTGGATTAGGAGAGGGTATTTATATGTAGGGCGATCCATTGGATTATGGAAGATATGGACGACGCAGATCTCCATGGAGCGCAGGATAATTAAGTGTGCCAGCCGTTGCAGCATGAAACCTGAAGAGAGTAATGATGATATTTATTGACAATGTTGTGATGAGGGGACGTGGCCTCATGATTGTCATCGGTGTAGGGATCGAAACGTCTTGATTTTGACAGTTAAGTTTGGCTTTGCCATTCTGAGCTAGTGTTCGATATTTCAAGATCGACATGAATGTCTCATACCTTGAGGGGGTCCTATGATAACTGAACTAGGCCTTCCATCCTGCGTCTAGGCTAGGCTTCGGATCCAAGCCCATATTTTGGATTTGCAGGTATTTGGATTGCTCGAAGATCCCTAATAGGCCCTCAACGACATCGTTCAAGGAAGAGTCCGTGCCTTGGAAGGACTCCTCTTATTTTCATGCATTGGTCGGACTTCCTATAGAGGCATAATTTGTTCTCCAATGGAATTCCTATGGCCTTAAGGATTCTATTGTAACACCCTTACTTATATATTACGGTCTTACTGATTTAAACGATTGGCCGAAATTATTTTCTTATCTTATAAATCAAATTATTAACCACATATAACTCCTTAATAATAATGCTTTACCATTATTCATTCTTTAAGTCCATATTGTCGCTGGCCTATAACTGTCCAATTTTACTCTTCATTTTTCAAAAATTCGATAATGTAACGGCTATAAACCTAGCTAGCCCCTTGAAATACAGATAATTTTCACAACCACTCGGGGGCACAATAGTTCAAAATATTGTATATAGATCTCATCCATATAACTTAATTTCATTCCATTCACACATAGTTCATCCATACTAGCCAACTATATATTTACATAGATACAGTATATTGTATCATTACAGATCCATACTTAAACTTCACACATATACATTAATATACATGCCAATATAAGAAATATCATTCCTAATCCTTCAAAATTCTTCATACCAAGTGTACTACTGCTCCAGCTCATCTGCACCCGCACTTAGTAAATCCTACGATAACTTAATTTCATTCCATTCACACATAGTTCATCCATACTAGCCAACTATATATTTACATATATACAGTATATTGTACCATTACAGATCCATACTTAAACTTCACACATATACATTAATATACATGCCAATATAAGAAATATCATTCCTAATCCTTTAAAATTCTTCATACCAAGTGTACTACTGCTCCAGCTCATCTGCACCTACACTTTGTAAATCCTACATGCTGAGCATTAAATGTGCCCAGTGGTGATTAACAATCATAGTATTTTCCAACATGCATAATTATACTAATTTTGCAAAATTATCAATTTTTCTTATCAAAAAGCACTTTTCAATACTTTTAACAATCTTTTCACTTTAATACTAAAACTTTGGTAATTTTTTTGTTTTAGTTCTTTATTTTTCATTTTATTACAAAAATACCATTTTTACATTTTAATTTCAAAATTGCCATTATTTTTATTATTTTCACTTCACATTTAAGTTTTGTCATTCAAAACTTCCAATTAGTTCTTATTTTATCTTTTTATGTAAAATTCATTTTAGTCTCTGAATTTTGCAAAAGTTCATTTTTGGACTGTTTGGTCATTAAATTACCATTTTTTCCTTTATAATCATTTCTTAATTACTTTTACTCATTAAGTACAACTTTTGGAAAAATTACGGTTTTTTTCCCTAAACTTCTTATTTCTTTTCAATTAGGTTCTTTTTCACTTTAAACTTAACTTTTAGCTTTCTTTTTGTACTTTTAACTTATTCTTAGCATAATACCCTAATTAGTACAATCTCAGTAGAAATTTTCAGATCGGATATATGAGATATAGATCCCACAAGATCACATACAGACTGAGAAATAACCTTTAAAGATCATTTCTCACAGAATAGATAATAGAGTAGACAGATACTATAGGAGATCAATGATCCTACCGTAACAAAGCAAGTTACCATAACTTGCACCATGGTATAGGTGTTTCTATAGCTAGCCAATTATACTCTGAGTTAGATTTTAACTATTACTAAGGGCAAAAAAAATTACTTAATTTCAAATCATTATTCAGATGTTTAATGCTTTTAATTACTTTTCCAATACAGTCAATTTTGTCAGTCAATTTTTCAGTACTTTTTACACAGTTTGGAAATTATATCATTATAATTCACCATTTTCTCATCAATTATGAATTATTTCACATTAATTCAACATTTTCACTTAGTACATAACCTAATTTCCTTTCAAAAATATTCATTTAAATTCCATAAAAATTCATGGACACATTATATCATTTTTACAATCATTTTAAAGCTTAATTTCAACAAAATACACAAAATAAACCTTAGTTTTCCCTAAGTATAATTTTAGCTACCAAAGGAAAGTGACCTTACATAATCTTTTAAATCAAATTAGGCTCACTACTAGGCATATTCAAGATCTAATTTCACTATTATAAAGTCAATTTCAAATTTACACCTTTTACCTATATTTATCCTAAGTTACATAAGGGAAAATTCATGCAAATTAAGGGAAATAAGAGGATTTATTAGTCACTAACCTTTTTCTTTGGCTTATTCTTACTTGGACTTTCTTTCTTTTTTTCCCTTTGCTTTGAAAACTTATTCTTCTCCTTGAATCCCTAACATGGCCAAATTTTTCCTCATAGGAAACCTTAAGTTCTTAATCTTAAATGCTTAAAATAACATAAAAAAATGAACTCTATGCATCCTAAATTACTAGTAGGCACCTTAAAACCAATTTAAAACCAAGAATTTTGCTTACCTTCAAATGACAGTTAAAGCTTTTCCACTTGTTTTCTCTAGCTTCTCTTCCTCTAATCAAAGCATAGAGGCTTAGATAATACTTTAGAGAGACAAAACTTTCTTTCTGAAGCTTGGATTTGATGTGAATTGAGAGAGAGATGGAAGAAATTTAAGTGAAAAATGGTGGTGATGAGTTCAACCAAGGGAGAGGAAGAGGAAGGTTGTAGAGAAATCTGATGTTTCTTTGATTTTTCTATCATTTAAGGGAGGCTTAAATAGGCTTGGACCAATTAGTGGGCTTAATCAATTTTAACTTAAGCCCTTTAATTATCCAACAAACGGTCTTATCACATCAAAAATATGTTGTACACAAAATTTCAGCCCAATTGGAGTATGTTACTGGTTTGGTTCAATTAGATCGGTTCGATTAAATAAATACTGGTGTTACCGAAAATTTTACTTTTTACAACCAAAATAATCTACACATCATTTTAGGCATGTATGAAAATTTTGGCAATTTTTAAACTTTATTTTGCTATTTTTAATAGTTTGATCAAATCTTGATCAACTAGTTAACCTAAAACTGAACCGGTTTATTTTTCATATTTTTGACTTTTTGAGGCCTATTTGACCTTAAATTCACTTCAAATTTTAATTTTGGACTACCCATGATCAATATTTTCAATTTTTAAATAAAATATTTTCACTTTCAGGTGTATTTTTTTGGGCTGAAAATACTATTTAATATCAAAAAATACTATTCATAGCTAATCCGGCATTCAAACCATTACAATTCTCCTCTACTAAAACAATTTTCATCTTCAAAATTTATCTATATCAAAGAGCAGAGGATACTGTTGTCTTATAGTAGCTTCTAGTTTCCATATAGCTTCTTTCACGTTGTAATGGTGCCATAAAATCTTCAATAGTGAAACTTGCTTATTCTTGAGCTATTTAATCTCCCTAGCTAGGATCCTCATCAATCTTTTTTCATAGGTCATATCGATCTGCACTTGAATTTCCTCTGGTGTGATCATATGGCGAGGATCAGATTTGTACCTATGGAGCGTGGACACGTGGAACACATTATACATCATCTCCAACTCTGATGGTAGCTTCAATCGATAAGTTATAGGATCCACTCACTGAAGTATCTCATAAGGGCCAATAAATCTCGAACTTAGCTTGCTCTTCTTGCCAAATCTCAAAACTTTCTTCTATGGAGTTACTTTTAGAAATACTCTGTCTCCGACTTGGATTTCTATACATTTTCTTTTCAGATTTGCATAGGATTTCTAACTATCCAGGGCTTTTTTTAATCTACCATTAATGATCTGAACTTTTTTTCTGAATCAAGGATCAAGTCAGATCCTACCAGTTTTTTTTTTGCTCAGTTCCGTCCAACACAAGGAAATTCTGTATTTTCTTACATATAAAGCTTCAAAATGAGCTATTTTTATGCTGGACTGGTAGCTATTGTTGTAGGCAAATTCTTTAAGAGATAAGTATTTTTCTCAACTGCTACCAAACTCTAATACATAGCATCGTAGCATATCTTCCAAAATCTGAATGACCCACTTTGATTGGCCATCTATCTGAGGGTGAAATGCTATGTTGAAATGGAGCCTCATACCCAAAGCTTCTTATAAAATTTTCCAGAAAGAAAAGTAAACCTAGGATCCCTGTCAGAAATGATGGATGATGGCACTCCATGCAATCTCACTACTTCATTGATATAGATTTCTATCAGTTTGGTCAATGGATAATCCATCTGCACTAGCAAAAAATGAGTAGATTTGGTAAGTCTATCGATGATCACCCATATGGCATCATGCTTTCTTTGAGTGACAGGCAATCCTATTTCAAAATCCATACTTATCTTGTCTCATTTCTAGTTTGGTATCAAAATAAGATGAAGCGATCCTGAAGGAATCTGGTGCTCTGCCTTCACTTGTTGATATTGTAATGACTATACTAGATAATTTTAATTACTGTTACTAATTAACTTTCATTTACCCTGTGAGTAATCTTGTTAATAATGCATATAGATATATACATATACATATACTGTGCAAATTATATAAGATTAAGTTTATTACTTTAACGTGCTGCGGGTTACTAATTACAAAACTTGATAATTACATGATTTTAATACAAAATACATCATCGTATAACCAAAAAGATTCAAAATTGAATCTCTTACTTCAAAGTGATTCTTCCTAATCTGATGTTGGCTTCTGAGATTGTTGGCTTTGTCCCTGAAGAAAAGGTCTAGCCTGCAAACCTACACGCATAAACACCCGTGCTAAGCTATAAAGCTTAGTGAGGAACAAACTAACATGTTGATAACCACTCACAGTGGTTATCACCAATCATACAACAATAATAAAAAATAAATTGCATTTACTTCATTTAATAAATAATATGAGATGCATTATTGGAAGGAATAACTATATCATTAAATCATAAAATAAAAGATTGTAAACTGTGTATGCATATCATTTATCTTATAAATTGCCTGCTTAAATTCCTGTGGGTGTGGATAATGGGTGCTGTGGATGTGGATACCATAAGGTATCAAATATGTAAATACCCGAAGGTATTAAATTTGTGGACCTAATCAGGTCAGAACTATGTCTCATTTAGAGACATACTGTGGATTTATAAGAGTCAGACTATAATAGCTGCGACTGTAACCTTATAGGTATGCCTATCTATCCACCACCAAGTCTTTATATGCAGGCAAAGCAAATCATATTCCATATGTTATGAAATTGTACTCATATGATCCAATATAGCATAGATGACTGCAAAGTACTAGAATGTTATACATTGTTAATTTCATAACATAAACAATAATCATTGTACTGTAATTACATTAGAGTAAACACATGCGTACTATAGTTTGAATAATAAAATCTTAAATTCTTATCTTTAAACAAATCTTATAACTAAAGGTGTAATTTAGAATGATTTATATGCTTAGGAAGGGCTTAGATAAGTTTAGACATCAAATAGGGTCATAAAATACCAGGTATCAAAATACAAGGAAGGGTCACGGTTACTACTAAATTCATGGTAATCGTGAGCCTAGACATGCAATAGGGGTCACGATTACTACCCAATTCCTAGTAACCGTGACTTATATTGCACCTCGGTTCAGGACTGAGTGTTACCTACCTCACAGTTACTAGCCCTTGGATGGTAACCGTGAAGTAAGGTTACGGGAATGGATTACGATTACTATGAATTTCTTAGTAACCATGAGCTAGGATAGGTTTTGGTTCTGGACTAAAAACTGGGGTGGCTCACTGTTACTACCAAAAAGCTAGTAACCGTGATGCCCCAATCTGCCCAATGACAGATTTCTAGTCCCGGGTTCCAAGCCAATTTTGACCTATAAAATAGCATTTCCAGTAAATATGCCCTTCTACATAGTTGTAGGCCTATTTTCTAGTTTTCAAAACACCAAAAATCATCTCAATAAGAGCTGTAAATCTTTAGATATGCAAAGAAAACCACAAGCTACTCACAAAAATGGGGGTAACAACCATAACCAGAATTCAACACAAATTTTCACTATCATGTAGTAAAAATCAGTTCTAGGTTTCTTCTAACAAAATCAAGATATGTGTGTCTAGTTTCTATACCTACTAGAATTTCTTCATTTGAATACATATAACTCAAAATATGACCAAAAGAGTACATACTAGTCCATTGAGTCATAAAACAGATTTCTGTATCTTTCAACAAAACTTATATTTTTCATCTTTAAACCACTTCCAAGCTTAAAATCAATCATAAAACATATAATAGAAGCAGTAAAGACATCTCTCATATCAAAACATGAAGCATATACACACATAATTATGCAAGTTCCTATACCTTAATTAAGCTCTAACTTTTCTTCACTCTTGAATAGTCTCATTTCCCTTCTTCTTACTTGTTTCTCCTTCTATAACATGAGAACTCAACCATGAACACCCATCACTCTAATCAATAAACAAAACATAACAAAGGAAAATACAAGAATACCTTATGAGAAAAACTATCCAAATCTTCTTTTGCTTACCAAAAATCCAAGAAATCTAGAGAGAGGTTTAGAGAGAGAGTTTAGAGTTTAAGAGAGGATGAGGATGAAGAATGAATACCACTTGTTTGGCCGGCCATCTCTCTCAAAATATCTCTCTCTCTTTTTTTATTGGTCTAAAAGTCATGTAAATGCAAAACTTGCTATTTTGTCCTTTACGTTCCCTTATTTCTAGTTATACCCCAAAACTTACCCTTTCACTTTTCAATTAGGTCCCTCTATATGCATTTATAATTAATTTGATATAGAAACTAATAATTAATTAGTGAAAAATTCTCCTATGGTATAATGAGGGGCATTACAAACATATCATATATTTACCCATAAACTCTGTCACAACCTACTTCATACCTGGCCACCAATAGTAAGCTTTTAAATCCTGATACATCTTGTTATCTCTAGGATGTATGGCATAACTGCTATGGTGTGTTTCAGTAAGGATATTTTTCTTCAGTTCCTCATGATTCGATACACGAAATCTTTTCTTATAGGAAAGGCTTCCATCAACATTCAAGGAGTAATCTCCTTCACTACTATCTTTCAACTTATTCATAATAGTTTTCAGTTGATCATCTTCCTTCTGGGCTACTTTCACTTGATATATAAAGTCAGGCTTCACTTGCATTTCAGCTAATAAAGCTTTATTTGAAGCCAAACTTAAACTGATATTCATAGCTCGAAGAGCTGCAAATACTAATATCAGTCAATAACACTTATCAATCACTTATATATATTTATTTGAAAGCATTAACGTTACCTGACATGAATTTTTTGCTAAGTGCATCGGCTACTACATTAGTTTTTCCTGGATGGTAGTCAATAAAGCAATCATAGTCTTTAATCAACTTCAACCAGCATCTCTCTCTGAGGTTGAGTTCCCTCTGAGTAAGCAAATACTTCAAACTCTTGTGATATGAATAAATATAATATCTTTCTCCATACAAATAGTGCTTCTAAATCTTTAATGTAAAAATAATAGCTGCTAGCTCAAGATCATGAGTAGGATAATTCTTATTATGAATCTTAAGCTGTTGGGAGGCATAAGCAATCACCTTGCCTTCCTGCATCAGTACACAGCCTAAATCATTTCTGAAAGGCATAATTGTAGATCACAAAATCTTTGCCTACCTCGGGTTATGTAAGAATAGGAGCTTCTGTCAACATACTTTTAAGCTTCTCAAAATATTATTGGCATTTGTTAATCCATACAAACTTAGTATGCTTCAATAACAGTCGATTCATAGGAACTGTAATAGTGGAGAAGTCCTTCATGAATCTTTTGTAGTACCTAGCTAAACCCAGAAAGCTTCTCATTTCAGTAACATTTTTAGGTGGCTTCTATTGCAAAATTGCATCAATCTTTGAAGGATCCACCTTTATGCCCTCTGCAGATATTACATGACCCAAGAAGGATACTTCATTCAGCCAGAAGTGATATTTGCTGAACATGACATATAGTTACTTTTCCCTCAGAGCCTACAGAAAAATCCTCAGATGCTTATCATGCTCCTTCGGTATCTTCAAATACATCAGAATATCATCGATGAAGTTCACCATAAACTGGTCCAAATACAGGTGAAAAATCCTATTCATCAAGTCTATGACGATAGTCGGTGCATTTGTTAACCCATATGGTATGACCAAAAACTCATAATGGCCATATCTAGTGTGAAAATCAGTCTTGGGCACATCTGTCTCTTTCATTCCCATCTGATAATAGCAAGATCTCAAATCAATCTTTGAAAATACACCCGCTCCCTTCAACTGATCAAACAAGTTTTTAATGCGAGGAAGGGGGTATTTGTTCTTTATGATAACTTTGTTCAGTTATCGATAGTTAATGCATAGCCTGAGTGTCCCATCTTTCTTCTTTAAAAATAGGACTGGTGCTTCCCAAAGAGAAACACTGGGCCTTATAAACTCCTTATCAAGCAATTTATGTAGCTAAATTTTCAATTCTTTGAATTCTGCAGATGCCATTCTGTTAGGAGCAATAGAGATAGGAGTAGTGCTTGGAGCGACATCAATGGAGAATTCCACTTTCCTGTCAGGTGGTAAGCCTGGTAACTCCTCAGAAAATACATCAAGAAATTCTTTAATAGTATGCACTTCTAACACCTTTGGAGTATCTCTCTTTACCTCCACTGTATAACACATGTAAGCTATACACCCTTTCTTAATCAATCTCTTAGCAGCAGTAGCAGATATCACATCAGATAAAAAGTTAGTTCTCATACCTACCACTGTAATCTCCCGACCATCTTCAAGCTTTAAAGTGACCTTTTTTCTTTTACAATCAATAGTTGCTTGGTGGGCGGATAGCCAATCCATCCCCAAAATCACATCAAACTCACGAAAGGGCAACTCAATCAGATTTGCCAGGAATACATAACCCTATATACTGATCGAACACTGTCTATACACTTTGTTAACTACTACACTATGCCCTAGAGGATTACTCACCAAGATATCCTGGTCCAAGCATGCCTCTTTCATCCCTTTATCTTGTATTAAAGCAGTGCTAATGTAGGAATGTGTAGAACCAGAATCTATCAAAGTATGTACTGAATCAGATAACAAAATAAATTTACCTACTATCACATCTGGAGTATCCTTATCCTATCTGGCTCTGACAACATAAGTTTGGCCTACAACTCACCTCTAGCCTTGAGATGACTATCCAACCGATCTAGAAGCTGAAGTGATGGGGGCAACTTCCCTACCACGATCTCTCGATGTAGATAATCCAGTATTTGTAACTGGAGAAGTGGCTGAAGCAATTTGTACTACTAGACAGTCTCTGATCTGGCAATCTCTGGACCCATACATGAAGCATACTCTAGTCAAATATCTGCACTTTTCAGGATGAATCTTACCATAATGGTCACAAGCTACTGCTATTCCACTGTTCCTATCTTGAGGTGTACTAGCTGCTGAAGCAACTGGAGCTCTACCACGGGGTGCACTATCTTGTCCTCGGCCTGCTGTGGTTGGTGAATAGCCCTGAGGTTTTAGAAAGTCCTTGGACTTCTTACTCTGTCTTCCTTTACCACTAGACTGTCCCTCTTTCCTTTTCTACTGAAACCTAAACTTTCTATCAGCCTCTTCTATCTGGATGGCCTCTAACTTGATTGCAGCCTCGATCATGGATCTCAAATCAGGGTACTTTTGGGTCCCAATAATCTATCTGAGCTCTGTATGCAGTCTTATTTCAAATCTCTAACATAACTTTTCTTTTGTGGACTAGCTCTCATCTAGATAAGCATTAAGGCGCTTAAACTCGCACTCATACTTTGTCACTGATTTATTACCCTGCTTTAGCCTCCAAAAGGCATCATGCATAGCTACCTTGTATTATGAGTCAATATATTTCTTTTCAAATTAGGACACAAAGAATCCCCAACTCAACTGATCTACTAGGGTATGCCTCCTAACTGAATCCCACCAGATGAATGATGGCCTCTGAAGTAAAGCCACAATGCCTTTAAATTTTTCTTCCAGTGGGTTATTTGTAATTTGAAAAAATATCTTTATTTTGAATAACCACTCTTCAGCCTGGGCTGGTTAAGTAGATTATGCCCATGAAAGTTCTCAGCTCTTAACCTTTTTAACTGCTCAAGAATATGTTTTCTTCTAGATTGAGCTGGTTGAATCTGTATTGTGGCATGAGAAGGTTGTACCTGACCTACCTGCAGCCTATGTTGAATATAATCTGCCATTAGGTGAAGGAAGTCCAACTATAGGGGTGAAGATGGCATTGTTGGAGAAGAAGCCTGCTATTGTAGGGTCTCCTGCTATACAATACCTATGGATGCCTCACTCTTACCATCTCCCACCTGTCTGTCTTTATCGGAAGACATCTTTTCACTATAAAACAAAAAGGAGCAAGTTCACATTAGATTCCAAATCACATTTTTATTGACAATAGGCATGTATATATAGATAAATCATTCACTTATTTCCACTCTGATCTTAGAGCCGCTTAAACCATTACTCTAATACCATAAAAATGTAACACTCTTACTATTACAATCTTACTGATTTAAACGATTGGCCGGAAATTTTTTTTCTTTTCTTATCTTATAAATCAAATTATTAATCACATATAACTCCTTAATAATAATGATTTACCATTATTCATTCATTAAATTCATATTGTTGCTAGCCTATAATTGTTCAATTTTACTATTTATTTTTTAAAATTTCAGCAATATAACAGCTATAAACTTAGCTAGCCCCCTAAAATACAGGCAATTTTTACAGCCCCTCAGGGGCACAACAGTTCAAAATATTGTATATATATCTCATCCATATAACTTAATTTCATTTCATTCACACATAGTTCATCCATACTAGCCAACCATATATTTACATAAATACAGTACATTGTACCATTATATATCCATACTTAAACTTCAAACATATACATTAATATGCATGCCAATACAAGAAATATCATTCCTAATCCTTCAAAATTCTTCATTCCATGTGTACTAATGCTCCAACTCATCTGTACCTGTACGCAGTAAATCTTATGTGCTGAGCATTAAATATGCCCAGTGGTGAATAATAATCATAGTATTTTTTAGCATGCATATTTATACTAATTATGCAAAATTATCGATTTTTCTTATCAAAAATCCCTTTTCAATACTTTTAACAATCTTTTCACATTAATAATAAAACTTTGTTAAACTTTTTATTTTAGTTCTTTATTTTTTATTTTATTACAAAAATACCCTTTTTACATTTTAATTACAAAATTGTCACTTTTATTATTTTCACTTCACATTTAAGTTTTAACATTCAAAACTTCCAATTAGTCCTTATTCTATCTTCTTATATAAAATAATATTTTAGTCCCTGAACTTTACAAAAAATCATTTTTGGATTGTTTGGTCATTAAATTACCATTTTACCCTTTATAATCATTTCTTAATTACTTTTACTCATTAAGTACAACTTTTGGAAAATTACGGTTTTGACCTTAAACTTTTTATTTCTTTTTCAATTAAGTCCAACTTTAAACTTTACTTTTAGCTTTCTTTTTGTACTTTTAACTTATTCTTAGCATAATGCCCCTAGTACAATTTAGGTAGAAATTTTCAGATCGGATGTATAGGATGTGAATCCCATAGGATTACATACAAACTGAGAAATAATCCCTAATGATCATTTCTCATAGAACATATAACAAAGCAAATAGATATTATGGGAGATCAATGATCCTACCATAGCAAAGTAAATCGCTATGACTTGCACCACGGTATAGGTATCCTTATGGCTAGATAATTATATCTTAAGCTAGATTTTGACTGTCTGACTATTGCTAATAAAGGCAAAAAAATTAATTACTTAATTTCAAATCATATATTATTCATATGTTTAACACTTTCAATTACTTTTCCAATACAATCAATTTTGTCAGTCAATTTTTCAGTACTTTTTAAACAGTTTGGGAATTATATCATTATAATTCATCATTTTCTCATCAATTATGAATTATTTCACATTAATTCAATATTTTCACTTAGTACATTACCCAATTTCCTTTCAAAAATATTCATTTAAATTCCACAAAAATCCATGGACACATTATATCATTTTTACAATAATTTTAAAGCTTAATTTCAGCAAAATACACAAAATAAACCTTAGTTTTCCCTAATCATAATTTCAGTCACCAAAGGAAAGTGACCTTACATAATCTTTTAAATCAAATTAGGCTTACTACTAGGCATATTCAAGATCCAATTTCACAATTATAAAGTCAATTTTAATTTTACACCTTTTACCTATATTTTTCCTAAGTTACATAAGGAAAAATTCATGCAAATTAAGGGAAATAAGAGAATTTGTTAGTCACTAACCTTTTCTTTGCCTTATACTTGCCTAGACTTTCTTTTCATTTCCCTTTCATTTGGAAACTTGTTCTTCTCCATGAATCCCTAACATGGCTGAAATTTTTCTCATAAGAAACCTTAAGTTCTTGATCTTAAATGCTTAAAATAACATCGAAAATAAACTCTAGGCACCATAAATTAATTGTAGGCACCTTAAAACCAATTTAAAACCAAGAATTTCACTTACCTCCAAATGACACCTAAAGTTTTTTCACTTGTTTTCTCTAGCTTTCCTTCCTCTAATAAAAGGATAGAGCCTTAGATAATACTTTAGAGAGATAAGACTTTCTTTCTTAAGCTTGGATTTGGTGTGAATTGAGAGAGAGATGGAAGAAATTTGAGAGAACAAAAGATGGTGATGAGTTCGGCCAAGGGAGAGGGAGAGGTAGGCTTTAGAAAAATCTGGTGTTTCTTTGATTTTTTAGTCATTTAAGGGAGGCTTAAGTGGGCTTGGGCTTGGGCTAATTAGTGGGCTTAATCAATTTATCACATCAAAAATAGGCTGTACACAAAATTATAGCCCAATCGGAGTCTGTTGTCCATTCAGTTCAATCAAATTGATTCGATTCAACCAATACCGGTGTTAATGAAAAACTTATTTTTTGCAACCCAAATAATATATACATATATTTAGGCAAGTATTTTCTTTCGTGTGTTCTGGGGAGTAATTCGATCTCATGGAATTCTTGGTTTTAAATTGGTCACATTTACTCCATTTGGATTGTTAGTATCTCTTGGAATGTTAAGTCCAGATTTGAAGAAGTCTTCAGCCTTTACCATATCTGGGTTCTTGCAGAACTTCCCATTCACAAAAACTGCATTAGTTTCACAACACAAGATTGTTAGTTGTATATTTCAATAATAAAAATGTGAAAGAAAGTAGAGATAGAAAGTGAAGAGTTAGAATAGATACTGAAGAGTTAGAATAGATACCAGCATTCTCGGGCTCCTTGATGGCTACGCAGAAGTCCTGGAGAGGGCTCGGATCATAGGCATTGGCCAATCTGGAAGCCGAGGCTAATAAGATAGCTAAAGCTACGAGAAATTGAGCAACTTTGGCCATCTTAATTAAGCTTATTATTTCTAAAGCTGTGAGAGGTGTGAGAGGCCATGAATGTGCGCCTTAAAATTTATAGCTGAAAATATTTGAATTATTCGATAAATTGATGGAAACTTTCTTACCTGCCATGGCTATGATCTGTTCCTCATTTCATCCACTAACTAATCATTTTTCTATGATTTTATTGAATTACTCTTCCTTTGATTTCAATCTTCCATTGCTTATATCTCACTCTCATCAGGAATTGGTCTGCTTAATTTTTTTTTATTAAATCTTTTGAATTATTATTCAAAATCAACATCGATTGGGCAAAACATCTTGGCATTAGCTTACTTAATCTGCACTATATTGCCTTATAACTATTAATTCTTAATTTTTAAACCTTAGTTTAAACTAATACAATAGAAAGACTGAGATTAGGTCAATAATAAGTTTCTGTATTTTTTTTATATGCAAATTTCTATATGTTTCGCTATATATATATATATATATATATATATATATATATATATATATATATATATATATATATATATATATATATATAGAAGAATAATAGTATTTGGTCGGAGCAGATATAACAACTTAAGCCATTATTAAATAAATAAATAAATGGAATAAGAAAATGAGAAATCGATTTCATAAAAAACAAGATTATGAAGAGGAAATCGTGTGGAATGTCAATAAGGGCATCATTTAAATAATATATAGGGTTTGTCATATCCTATAAAGATTGATTTATCATTAAATTAAGTTTTAGTAAGAGCTAAAGGACATGTGCGAGGGTAATAACGGAATATGGTTGTTGGTTTTATGCGATTGACTTAAACCCAAAATAGTTTTTGACAGGACAATGGACAAAAGATATATATTTTTTCTTGCAATTTAGTTATTCAAAGTCAAACTATCATTTACTACATATCATAATGGTAAATTCTAGTATTGTAGAACGCCACAAGAACTTCGCAAATTTACCAAAGATGGAAATTTGAAAAGTAATACCTTTTTTAGACATAAATAACCTATTTAGATAATTAACAAAATTGACTTTTTTGTATTTTTTAATCTATTTAATTTTCATCTATTTGATTCACATCAAATAATTGCATAAAAAATAAAATATTTTCTCCAGTATTTTAAAATGTTTCATATTCAAAATTTGAATTTGAAATGTTTAGTTAAGAAAGAAAGGGCTAGCGCCATCTCGGATTTTCTCTTGAATAATTGTGATTTAATTTTTGTGTGTTTCTTAATTTGTAAAATAAATTTTTTATGCAAAATTTTATCATGATGAATTCTAATATACTTTTTTAACTGTTTATATTTTAGATAACAAAATTAAAAAAAAGGAGAAAAAATTATTCACTAAAAATTATTATTAAAGATGGGGATTAAAGTTAAAGACAATGAACCAAAGAAAAATCCATTGTGTAAAAGAAATCTCTAATGATCAGATTAATTTTCTAGATTGTCAAAGGTTTTAACCACCAAATCTGAATCCGTTAATCTATAGCGTTAGGCTATGTTTTGTAAGGAGTAATGAATTGTAATATATTGGTTAATGTAATATATTAAAAAATGTAATGTAATACAATGTAATTGTAATTACATTATTATGTTTGGTTAAATTAGTAATGTAATGTAAATATTAATGTATTTCTTTATTTGATTGGAAATTAGAGTGGAAAATGAATAAAAATCTCAAATGTGTGATGCTTATATATGGCTTGATCAATGACCATGATTTGCTCATCATGTTTTTGATCAAATTGCTATAATTAATTAACTTGTCCACTTATAATTGATCCAATTTATTTTGTTTGTCAAATTTTTATCAAATTATTTCAAAAATATCCAAAATTATTATTTAGGATGTATTTAAAATATCAGCTAAAAATAAATTCGTTTTGGTATATTTCAGAGCCCAAAATTAAATTACTAATTCAAAACTCAATTTTTCAGATTTATCCAAAAATCAATTTTTTAATTTTAAAAACTTATTTATATTATTTCAAGAGTTTTCATGCGATCAGAATAAGTTTTTGAGATCTGTAAAATATTTTTTAACCAGTCAAAAATTTGGTCAATCCTTTACTGTTTCGCTAGCTAATTTTCTTTTTGACTTTTGGTGACATGAAAGATTTCATTTTCACCTCAAATTATATTACTGGATTCGTCATTAATAATATTTTCCAATAGTACAATAAAAATTTTAAAGGTTTTGGTGACTCGGTATTTTTCATCTCAGTATCACCGCTAATCGCCAGAAAGAGCTGCTCATACAAGTTATGATTTTAGAGGTGTTAAATTGTCGATGGAGGTGATGGCAACAGCTGTAGAGGCAAAGAGAAAGACCAATGAGATATGATTTATGTTTAAAATAATTGTAATGTAATGAAAAATACCATCTAAATTTGAAGATTAGTCAATACATTAGTAGATGTATTCAAAAATACATTTGCAAATATGATTACATTATATTATTAAATATTTATGTTAATAAACACATGATTCGTTAAGTTTTGATTACATTACATTTGTTTACGTCCTTCTAAACGTGGCGTTAATTTCATGACTTTTAGTGACAGGCGCTAGCCAGACCTACTTGTCGTTATAGGCTTTTAATGAATAATATGGACTTGTAAGGACTGGATATCTGTTTCATCCAATAAGACTATTATTACACCCAATTCGCTAATTAATCAAGTCAACCTTCAAGCTGTTCATCACTGAAAAATCTCTATAAAATTACGATCCCAAATTATTTGAGCATAAAAAGTTACCGACAGCGTTGACAAACTCAGTAAAGATCGACAAACTACAAATTTTATTATTTATTTATACAACGGAAATTCTTAAAGCAGTAAAAAAGGAAACTGTGTTACGAGATGAACACTCGTAATTATTAATTATTACAGTCTTGCAGGAAAGATCAATACCAAAAGCAGGCCTGCTAAACGTAAAAGAAACGCATTGATGTCTAGTTGACATTAGCAAACTTCTTCTGAAGATCCTTGACGATGTTCTCGTCCAACATAAAAGCTTTAGCGAGAACATCAGGATTGATGGGTGGCTTAGGTCCAAACACAGCATTAGCAATAGTAATAACACCAGGGTTCTGGCTGCTTAAACCAGAAAAGGCAACTCCATTTGTGTCAGCAATGTTGAATTGGAAGTGAATGAGACCAATTGGGAAAACAAAAACATCTCCTGGATATAGAACTTTAGTAAAAAATTTATTAGGATTTGAAGTCACGAACCCAACAAGTAGCTTTCCTTCAATGACTACAAGTAATTCAGTGGCGCGAGGGTGAGTGTGGGGAGGGTTTAATCCCCCATTGGGAGCATAATCAATACGAGCAAGAGATATACCAAGAGTGTTGAGACCTGGTATTTGATCCACATTGAACTGAGTCACATTTACTCCATTTGGATTGTTAGTATCTCTTGGAATGTTAAGTCCAGATTTGAAGAAGTCTTCAGCGTTTACCATATCTGGGTTCTTGCAGAACTTCCCATTCATAAAAACTGCATTAGTTTCACAACACAAGATTGTTAGTTGTATATTTCAATAATAAAAATGTGAAAGAAAGTAGAGATAGAAAGTGAAGAGTTAGAATAGATACCAGCATTCTCGGGCTCCTTGATGGCTACGCAGAAGTCCTGGAGAGGGCTCGGATCATAGGCATTGGCCAATCTGGAAGCCGAGGCTAATAAGATAGCTAAAGCTACGAGAAATTGAGCAACTTTGGCCATCTTAATTAAGCTTATTATTTCTAAAGCTGTGAGAGGTGCGAGAGGCCATGAATGTGCGCCTTACAATTTATAGCTGAAAATATTTGAATTATTCGATAAATTGATGGAAACTTTCTTACCTGCCATGGCTATGATCTGTTCCTCATTTCATCCACTAACTAATCATTTTTCTATGATTTTATTGAATTACCCTTGCTTTGATTTCATTCTTCCATTGCTTATATCTCACTCTCATCAGGAATTGGTCAGCTTAATTTTTTTTTTAAATCTTTTGAATTATTATTCAAAATCAACATCGATTGGGCGAAACATCTTGGGATTAGCTTACTTAATCTGTACTATATTGTCTTATAACTATTAATTCTTAATTTTTAAACCTTAGTTTAAACTAATACAATAGAAAGACTGAGATTAGGTCAATAATAAGTTTCTTTTTTTTTTTTATATGCAAATTTCTATATGTTTCGCTATATATATATATATAGAAGAATAATAGTATTTGGTGGGAGCAGATATAACAACTTAAGCCATTATTAAATAAATAAATAAATGGAATAAGAAAATGAGAAATCGATTTCATAAAAAACAAGATTATGAAGAGGAAATCGTGTGAAATGTCAATAAGGGCATCATTTAAATAATATATAGGGTTTGTCATATCCTATAAAGACTGATTTATCATTAAAATAGGTTTTAGTTAGAGCTAAAGGACATGTGCGAGGGTAATAACGGAATATGGTTGTTGGTTTTATGCGATTGACTTAAACCCAAAATAGTTTTTGACAGGACAATGGACAAAAGATATATATTTTTTCTTGCAATTTAGTTATTCAAAGTCAAACTATTATTTACTACATATCATAATGGTAAATTCTAGTATTGTAGAACGCCACAAGAACTTCGCAAATTTACCAAAGATGGAAATTTGTTAAGTAACACCTTTTTTAGACATAAATAAACTATTTAGATAATTAACAAAATTGACTTTTTTTGTATTTTTTAATCTATTTAATTTTCATCTATTTGATTCACATCAAATAATTGCATAAAAAATAAAATATTTTCTCCAGTATTTTAAAATGTTTCATATTCAAAATTTGAATTTGAAATGTTTAGTTAAGAAAGAAAGGGCTAGCGCCATCTCGGATTTTCTCTTGATTAATTGTGATTTAATTTTTGTGTGTTTCTTAATTTGTAAAATAAATTTTTTATGTAAAATTTTATCATGATGAATACTAATATACTTTTTTAACTTTTTAAATTATAGATAACAAAATTCAAAAAAAAAAGGAGAAAAAATTATTCACTAAAAATTATTTTTAATGATGGGGATTAATGTTAAAGACAATGAACCAAAGAAAAATTCATTGTGTAAAAGAAATCTCTAATGATCAGATTAATTTTCTAGATTGTCAAAGGTTTTAACCACCAAATCTGAATCCGTTAATCTATAGCGTTAGGCTATGTTTTGTAAGGAGTAATGAATTGTAATATATTGGTTAAAGTAATATATTATAAAATGTAAGGTAATACAATGTAAATGTAATTACATTATTATGTTTGGTTAAATTAGTAATGTAATATAAATATTAATGTATTTCTTTATTTGATTGGAAATTAGAGTGGAAAATGAATAAAAATCTCAAATGTGTGATGCTTATATATGGCTTGACCAATGACCATGATTTGCTCATTAAGTTTTTGATCAAATTGCTATAATTAATTAACTTGTCCACTTATAATTGATCCAATTTATTTTGTTTTAAATTTTTATCAAATTATTTCAAAAATATCCAAAATTATTATTTAGGATGTATTTAAAAAATCAGCTCAAAATAAATTCGTTTTGGTATATTTCAGAGCCCAAAATTAAATTACTAATTCAAAACTCAATTTTTCAGTTTTATCCAAAAATTAATTTTTTAATTTTAAAAACTTATTTATATTATTTCAAGAGTTTTCATGTCATCAGAATAAGTTTTTGAGATCTGTAAAATATTTATTAACCAGTCAAAATTTTGGTCAATCCTTTACTGTTTCGCTAGCTATTTTTCTTTTTGACTTTTGGTGACATGAAAGATTTCATTTTCACCTCAAATTATATTACTGGATTCGTCATTAATAATATTTTCCAATAGTACAATAAAAATTTTAAAGGTTTTGGTGACTCGGTATTTTTCATCTCAGTATAACCGCTAATTGCCAGAAAGAGCTGCTCATACAAGTTATGATTTTAGAGGTGTTAAATTGTCGATGGAGGTGATGGCAACAGCCGTAGAGGCAAAGAGAAAGACCAATGAGATATGATTTATGTATAAAATAATTGTAATGTAATGAAAAATACCATTTAAATTTGAAGATTAGTCAATACATTAGTAGATGTATTCAAAAATACTTTTGCAAATATGATTACATTATATTATTAAATATTTATGTTAATAAACACATGATTCGTTAAGTTTTGATTACATTACATTTGTTTACGTCCTTCTAAACGTGGCCTTAATTTCATGACTTTTAGTGACAGGCGCTAGCCAGGCCTACTTGTCGTTATAGGCTTTTAATGTATAATATGGACTTGTAAGGAATGGATATCTGTTTCATCCAATAGGACTATTATTACACCCAATTCGCTAATTAATCAAGTCAACCTTCAAGCTGTTCATCACTGAAAAAATCTCTATAAAATTACGATCCCAAATTATTTGAGCATAAAAAGTTACCGACAGCGTTGACAAACTCAGTAAAGATCGACAAACTGCAAATTTTATTATTTATTTATACAACGGAAATTCTTAAAGCAGAAAATAAGGAAACTGTGTTACGAGATGAACACTCGTAATTATTAATTCTTACAGTCTTGCAGGAAAGATCAATACCAAAAGCAGGCCTGGTAAACGTAAAAGAAACGCATTGATGTCTAGTTGACATTAGCAAACTTCTTCTGAAGATCCTTGACGATGTTCTCGTCCAACATAAAAGCTTTAGCGAGAACATCAGGATTGATGGGTGGCTTAGGTCCAAACACAGCGTTAACAATAGTAATAACACCAGGGTTCTGGCTGCTTAAACCAGAAAAGGCAACTCCATTTGTGTCAGCAATGTTGAATTGGAAGTGAATGAGACCAATTGGGAAAACAAAAACATCTCCTGGGTATAGAACTTTAGTAAAAAATTTATTAGGATTTGAAGTCACGAACCCAACAAGTAGCTTTCCTTCAATGACTAGAAGTAATTCAGTGGCGCGAGGGTGAGTGTGGGGAGGGTTTAATCCCCCATTGGGTGCATAATCAATACGAGCAAGAGATATACCAAGAGTGTTGAGACCTGGTATCTGATCCACATTGAACTGAGTCACATTTACTCCATTTGGATTGTTAGTATCTCTTGGAATGTTAAGTCCAGATTTGAAGAAGTCTTCAGCCTTTACCATATCTGGGTTCTTGCAGAACTTCCCATTCACAAAAACTGCATTAGTTTCACAACACAAGATTGTTAGTTGTATATTTCAATAATAAAAATGTGGAAGATAGTAGAGATAGAAAGTGAAGAGTTAGAATAGATACCAGCATTCTCGGGCTCCTTGATGGCTACGCAGAAGTCCTGGAGAGGGCTCGGATCAAAGGCATTGGCCAATCTGGAAACCGAGGCTAATAAGATAGCTAAAGCTACGAGAAATTGAGCAACTTTGGCCATCTTAATTAAGCTTATTATTTCTAAAGCTGTGAGAGGTGCGAGAGGCCATGAATGTGCGCCTTACAATTTATAGCTGAAAATATTTGAATTATTCGATAAATTGATGGAAACTTTCTTACCTTCCATGGCTATGATCTGTTCCTCATTTCATCCACTAACTAATCATTTTTCTATGATTTTATTGAATTACTCTTCCTTTGATTTCATTCTTCCATTGCTTATATCTCACTCTCATCAGGAATTGGTCAGCTTAATTTTTTTTAAATCTTTTGAATTATTATTCAAAATCAACTTCGATTGGGCGAAACATCTTGGGATTAGCTTACTTAATCTGTACTATATTGTCTTATAACTATTAATTCTTAATTTTTAAACCTTAGTTTAAACTAATACAATAGAAAGACTGAGATTAGGTCAATAATAAGTTTCTGTATTTTTTTTATATGCAAATTTCTATATGTTTCGCAATATATATATATAGAAGAATAATAGTATTTGGTGGGAGCAGATATAAAAACTTAAGCCATTATTAAATAAATAAATAAATGGAATAAGAAAATGAGAAATCGATTTCATAAAAAAACAAGATTATGAAGAGGAAATCGTGTGAAATGTCAATAAGGGCATCATTTAAATAATATATAGGGTTTGTCATATCCTATAAAGACTGATTTATCATTAAAATAAGTTTTAGTTAGAGCTAAAGGACATGTGCGAGGGTAATAACGGAATATGGTTGTTGGTTTTATGCGATTGACTTAAACCCAAAATAGTTTTTGACAGGACAATGGACAAAAGATATATATTTTTTCTTGCAATTTAGTTATTCAAAGTCAAACTATTATTTACTACATATCATAATGGTAAATTCTAGTATTGTAGAACGCCACAAGAAATTCGCAAATTTACCAAAGATGGAAATTTGTTAACACCTTTTTTAGACATAAATAATCTATTTAGATAATTAACAAAATTGACTTTTTTGTATTTTTTAATCTATTTAATTTTCATCTATTTGATTCACATCAAATAATTGCATAAAAAATAAAATATTTTCTCCAGTATTTTAAAATGTTTCATATTCAAAATTTGAATTTGAAATGTTTAGTTAAGAAAGAAAGGGCTAGCGCCATCTCGGATTTTCTCTTGATTAATTGTGATTTAATTTTTGTGTGTTTCTTAATTTGTAAAATAATTTTTTTATGTAAAATTTTATCATGATGAATACTAATATACTTTTTTTAACTGTTTAAATTTTAGATAACAAAATTCAAAAAAAAAGGAGAAAAAATTATTCACTAAAAATTATTATTAATGATGGGGATTAAAGTTAAAGACAATGAACCAAAGAAAAATTCATTATGTAAAAGAAATCTCTAATGATCAGATTAATTTTCTAGATTGTCAATGGTTTTAACCACCAAATCTGAATCCGTTAATCTATAGCGTTAGGCTATGTTTTGTAAGGAGTAATGAATTGTAATATATTGGTTAATGTAATATATTAAGAAATGTAATTTAATACAATGTAATTGTAATTACATTATTATGTTTGTTTAAATTAGTAATGCAACGTAAATATTAATGTATTTCTATATTTGATTGGAAATTAGAGTGGAAAATGAATAAAAATCTCAATTGTGTGATGCTTATATATGGCTTGATCAATGACCATGATTTGCTCATCAAATTTTTGATCAAATTGCTATAATTAATTCACTTGTCCACTTATAATTGATCAAATTTATTTTGTTGTGAAATTTTTATCAAATTATTTCAAAAATATCAAAAATTATTATTTAGGATGTGTTTAAAATATCAGCTCAAAATAAATTCGTTTTGGTATATTTCAGAGCCCAAAATTAAATTACTAATTCAAAACTCAATTTTTCAGATTTATCCAAAAATTAATTTTTTAATTTTAAAAATTTATTTATATTATTTCAAGAGTTTTCATGCGATCAGAATAATTTTTTGAGATCTGTACAATATTTTTTAACCAGTCAAAATTTTGGTCAATTCTTTACTGTTTCACTAGCTATTTTTCTTTTTGACTTTTGGTGACATGAAAGATTTCATTTTCACCTCAAATTATATTACTGGATTCGTCATGAATAGTAATTTCCAGTAGTACAATAAAAATTTTAAAGGTTTTGGTGACTCGGTATTTTTCATCTCAGTATCACCGCTAATCGCCAGAAAGAGCTGCTCGTACAAGTTACGATTTTAGAGGTGTTAAATTGTCGATGGAGGTGATGGCAACAGCCGTAGAGGCAAAGAGAAAGACCAATGAGATATGATTTATGTTTAAAATAATTGTAATGTAATGAAAAATACCATCTAAATTTGAAGATTAGTCAATACATTAGTAGATGTATTCAAAAATACATTTGCAAATATGATTACATTATATTATTAAATATTTATGTTAATAAACACATGATTCGTTAAGTTTTGATTACATTACATTTGTTTACATCGTTCTAAACGTGGCCTTAATTTCATGACTTTTAGTGACAGGCGCTAGCCAGGCCTACATGTCGTTATAGGCTTTTAACGAATAATATGGACTTGTAAGGACTGGATATCTGTTTCATCCAATAAGACTATTATTAAACCCAATTCGCTAATTAATCAAGTCAACCTTCAAGCTGTTCATCACTGAAAAATCTCTATAAAATTACGATCCCAAATTAGAGGTTAATTTGAGCATTAAAAGTTACCGACAGCATTGACCAACTCAGTAAAGATCGACAAACTGCAAATTTTATTATTTATTTATACAACGGAAATTCTTAAAGCAGTAAAAAAGGAAACTGTGTTACGAGATGAACACTCGTAATTATTAATTCTTACAGTCTTGCAGGAAAGATCAATACCAAAAGCAGGCCTGGTAAACGTAAAAGAAACGCATTGATGTCTAGTTGACATTAGCAAACTTCTTCTGAAGATCCTTGACGATGTTCTCGTCCAACATAAAAGCTTTAGCGAGAACATCAGGATTGATGGGTGGCTTAGGTCCAAACACAGCATTAGCAATAGTAATAACACCAGGGTTCTGGCTGCTTAAACCAGAAAAGGCAACTCCATTTGTGTCAGCAATGTTGAATTGGAAGTGAATGAGACCAATTGGGAAAACAAAAACATCTCCTGGATATAGAACTTTAGTAAAAAATTTATTAGGATTTGAAGTCACGAACCCAACAAGTAGCTTTCCTTCAATGACTACAAGTAATTCAGTGGCGCGAGGGTGAATGTGGGGAGGGTTTAACCCCCCCTTGGGTGCATAATCAATACGAGCAAGAGATATACCAAGAGTGTTGAGACCTGGTATTTGATCCACATTGAACTGAGTCACATTTACTCCATTTGGATTGTTAGTATCTCTTGGAATGTTAAGTCCAGATTTGAAGAAGTCTTCAGCCTTTACCATATCTGGGTTCTTGCAGAACTTCCCATTCACAAAAACTGCATTAGTTTCACAACACAAGATTGTTAGTTGTATATTTCAATAATAAAAATGTGAAAGAAAGTAGAGATAGAAAGTGAAGAGTTAGAATAGATACCAGCATTCTCGGGCTCCTTGATGGCTACGCAGAAGTCCTGGAGTGGGCTCGGATCATAGGCATTGGCCAATCTGGAAACCGAGGCTAATAAGATAGCTAAAGCTACGAGAAATTGAGCAACTTTGGCCATCTTAATTAAGCTTATTATTTCTAAAGCTGTGAGAGGTGCGAGAGGCCATGAATGTGCGCCTTACAATTTATAGCTGAAAATATTTGAATTATTCGATAAATTGAAGGAAACTTTCTTACCTGCCATGGCTATGATCTGTTCCTCATTTCATCCACTAACTAATCATTTTTCTATGATTTTATTGAATTACTCTTCATTCTTCCATTGCTTATACCTCACTCTCATCACGAACCCAACAAGTAGCTTTCCTTCAATGACTACAAGTAATTCAGTGGCGCGAGGGTGAGTGTGGGGAGGGTTTAATCCCCCATTGGGTGCATAATCAATACGAGCAAGAGATATACCAAGGGTGTTGAGACCTGGTATTTGATCCACATTTAACAGAGTCACATTTACTCCATTTGGATTGTTTGTATCTCTTGGATTGTTAAGCCCAGTTTTGAAGAAGTCTCCAGCCTTTACCATATCTGGGTTCTTGCAGAACTTCCCATTCACAAAAACTGCATTAGTTCCACAACAGAAGCTTGTTAGCTGTATATTTCAATAATAAAAATGTGAATGAAATTGAGTAGAGATAGAAAGGGAAGAGTTAGAATACCAGCATCCTTGAGCTCAGGTATGGCTACGCAAAAGTCCTGAAGGGGGCTGGGATCAAAGGCATTGGCCAATGTGGAAACCAAAACTAAAATTGCTAAAGCTACAAGAAATTTAACACCTTTCATTTTATTTTATTTTTTTCAATTCCTGTGAGAGAAGAGAATGTCTTAATTAAGCTTATTTCTAAAGCTGAGAGGTGTAAGAGGCCATGAAGTCGTGCATTGCAATTTATAGCTGAAAATCTTTGAATTTTCCAATAAATTGATGGAATCTATCCAACTGCCATGGCTATCTGTTCTTCATTTCACCCACTAACTAATCATTTTTCTATGATCTTATTGAATTGCATGTAAGTTCAATTAACCTTTCTTTGATTTCTCCTTCCATTGCTTACCTCACTTTAATATGGAATTGGTCAGATTAATATTCTTTTGAATTATTATTCAAAAATCAATCTCTATTTGGATTATCTTATTAAAACAGTACTATATAGTATTACCACTATTAACCCTTAATTTATTCGATCTAATACAATAGAAGAACTGAGATCAGGTCAAAAATAAGTTTCTATATGTCTTGCTATAATAGGCAAAGGGATCCGCCGGGTATGCTTTATCAATAAGCGTAGATAAAGCAAGTTCTTTGCTAATAATTTAGCAAAATAGGGTGTTTACCGTATTGAAGAATTAATTGCTCGGCTGATATAGAAAAGGCATTTACTTTTGCTGGTTCTCGTCATTTGTTATTTGATATCAAGCTGAACTTATTAGTCCTCCACCATTTCTGATTCTGATTTTCTGGCATTTTGTTTTCTTTTGTTTGGAGCAGCCCCCTTTTTTTGTCTTCTACACAGACCTTCTTTACAGGATAAACCAGTCTTTTTGGAACTGGATTCTTCAATGGTAATATCATGGCTAAATAATGCAGATTATGATAGACCATGGAAGTTGTCTATAGTGTTTAATGGGATCAAAAATTTTATTGGCAGCTTTAATAAAATAGGCTTTATCCACAGAAAAAGAGAAAAGAATTTCTTTGCTGATAATTTAGCAAAGCAGGGTGCTCTCCGAAAGGAGGACTTTGTAGCATGGTTAAATTGAGAAGCTAGGCTGTTGCTATTCGTTGTTAAATGTATCTGCAGATTGTGGCTTTTTGGTTTGTAACAGTTTTTCTGCTCTGGTATGATTTGCTGAAAACATTGTCCACCAGTTTTGCTGATATATGTTAGTGCATTTCTGCTTCTGCCCGATTTTGATTTCAGGGGACTTTCCCATTCTTGGCGGTTGATGACCTCTTATTTGCATCAAGGCTAACTAGAGCTAATTGTTATTTTCCTTGCTTTGGGAGTAACCAGCTGGTGTTTTTCTCTTTTTTTGTGTGTTTTATTTGTCCTCTGTCCTTTCATAACTAAGTGGGTTTTATTTTTTCCTTATTTTTTACTCCATTTAGCAGCTTTAGTCCTTCCTTAGGGCGGCTATTGTCTCCTGCAATTGCTCTTCGGGCTGCCTGATCTTTCTTTGCTTTGATTGGACCTTTGGCTAGTAGCCTTATCTGAAATAAAATTCACCTTATCAAAAAAAAAAAAAAAAGATATATAAAATTTACCATTTTTTTTTCTTAAATGTCATGTGAAGTCATCATTAAGTTATTGTGTAAAAGAAACATATCAATATTCATGTGCTTTTGTTTCCCCTATGTGGTGTGCACTCAATAGCTAAATTCTTGGTCTTCTTTTCTTCCTCAAGTACTCACTAAAACTCATAGCAAATTGCAAACTATGGATCTAGAACTTAGATTGATGATAGTAAAAATATATAGGTATATTTTGGAACTAATTAACAACAATAACTTCTCTCCAATTGGGCAGTTCTCAACTCCTCTTAATTTCTCTATTTTGCAGGTTAATTTCAACATAGTTGATCAGTTTCAATTTCAGCTAGTATGTTGGAAGCCCTGCAAGCTACTAAAGTATTGGCTAAAAAAAGTCGTCAAAGAGGGACTGCATTTAGGCTTGGGGTATATTACTACAACAATATTAGTTAGGAATTAACTCTATATTTGTTAGGAAATTGTAAAGATTTATTTTGTTAGGTATTAATTTTAGGGAAATGGATTGTATAAACAATACTTTATTTTATATGTTGATTTTTTTTGGATGTTCACTCTATATCTGTAATGAATTCATTACAAATTATATATATATATATATATATATATATAGTATTAGGGACAAGAAATCCGATCCTTAATAATTTTCAGGGACCAAACTTTTGGTCCTTTAAAGATTGGTCATGCATCTTATACTTTCCATTAAGTATTAGAAATTCAGTCTTTTAAAATGTGCTTAGTCATATGATGGTACTTAATAAGGATTAGAAATCTGGTCCTTAATACTTTTTAGAGACTACAATATTTCTAGTCCTTCCTTGTTTGTTATCGGTGGAGCCTTTAAGTACCAATTGAGGACTAGATATCTGGTCCCTATTTACCTTTAAGGACCAATTTTTTACTTTTAAGGACCGGATTCTGGTCCTTAAAGATAATTTTCTTGTAGTGTTGAGCATTTTGTTTTATGAATTGGATACAATACACCAATCGAATAGTGTAGTATTTATGCGTAAAAAATCATTAGTTTATCACTCCTTTTATTTAGGTGTTAGAACACTGTGGGCTTTATGCACTTTCCAAGAAAAAAAGGAAAACGACTCCATAATCGTGCCCTAATTTGCTACATAAGAAGCAAAACACCGAAAGCCTTTCCTATTAGAAGAATCGAAAAAGTGCTGCTTAGATCTGATGGTTGAAACTTTTATGAATCACACTAATGATAAAGTGTCACCTATATATAATTATTATATCTTCATTCATTTTTTTTAATCTAAGCAGATACTAAGAATTCACTAAAAGGGGCCAAATTTTAAATTATTATATAAGATCAATAAATTTGAGAAGGGCCATGTAGTAATAAAAATAATAAATTAGAAGGGTCACTCTAAAAATTTAATAAAGACCAACATAAAATTATATGGATTTAAAAAAAAATTGGGAGCTGTGGCCTCCTCACCATCTACTTGGTCTTCTTTTGTTTTAACCATTTTATTTTATATAACAATTTTTATTGATTCGATTAATGAAATACTGAAAGTGTAAGAGGCTGCATTGGCCTGATGAATATTATTGATAATATTTATAGAAATACAGAGCATCATTTATGCCTAAGAATATGATCTATGTAAGGACAGAATATTACAATAAGGGATACCATATATACATAATGCTGATGTTAAGGGATTCCCCGAAATTATATGCTAACACCCCCCCCCCCCGCACTCTAATCGGAAGGGGACTGAACGTTCAGATTGGTGCGAAATTCAGTGAACAGAATGGTTGGTAAACCTTTTGTCATGATATCTGCAAATTGGAGTGAGGACGGTACATAAAGAACTCGAATGGATCCAGCAGCTACTTTCTCGCGCACAGAGTGAAGATCAATTTCTATATATTTAGTTCGTTTGTTTTGAACGGGATTAGATGAGAGAAAAATGGCGCTAACGTTATCACAGAAGATCAATGTTGCTGATGGTAGTCTGTGTCCAAGTTCAGATAAGAGGGAATGTAGCCATGACACTTCTAAAACTGCATTAGCAACAACACAATATTCAGCTTTGGCACTGGAATGGGAGACTGTAGCCTGACGTTTAGAGGTATAGGAGATGAGATTAGAGCCAAGGAAAACACAATAACCAGAGGTGGATCGACGAGTGTCAGGACATCCTGCCCAATCTGCATCAGAGTATGCAATCATTTGATTAATAGAAGCTGGTGATAGGAGAAGACCATGAGTAAGAGTTCCTTTAATGTATCGTAAGATGCGTTTAATAGCCTACATATGAGTGGTGCGTGGGGCATGCATAAATAAACAAACTTGTTGAACAACAAATGTGATGTCTGGTCGTGTAAAAGTGAGATATTGAAGTGCTCCAACAATACTGCAGTATTCAGTTGCATCTGTCAAAAGATCACCATCAGATATGGATAGTTTGCTCTTGGAATCAACTGGTGTGGAGATGGAGTTTGCTGCAATCATATGACAATGCTGAAGGAGCTCCTGTGCATATTTAGATTGTGAGAGGAATAATCCAGAGGAAGATCGAGTGGCGAAAATGCCCAGAAAATAATGCAGGTCTCCCAATTATGAAATTGCAAATTCATGTTGTAGAGAGGTGATGATGGATGATAATAAAGATGGGGAGGAACCTGTGAGGATTATATCATCCACATATAGGAGGAGAACAACCATGTCTTGATGATGGTGATACACAAACATAGATGAATCAGCTTTGCTGTTAACAAAATCCTTGGAGTATAGGTATGATGTGATGCGATGATACCAGGTGCGTGGTGCCCGTTTAAGTCCATATAAAGCTCGATGAAGCTTGCAAACATAGTCTGGATGTGTTAAACTGACAAAGCCAGGAGGTTGTTTCATGAAGACATTTTCAGTGAGGAAGCCATGAAGAAATGCATTCTTGACATCCAGCTAATGTATCGACCAGTTGTGGGAGAGGGCAATGGTAAGAACAGTGCGGATAGTGGCAGGTTTTACTACTGGGCTGTAGGTGGAACCACAATCAATACTCGGTCTCTGGTTGAATCCTTGTGCAACCAGACGAGCCTTGTACCTGTCTAAAGACCCATCAGCACATTGTTTGATCTTGAAAACCCAATAAGATCTAATGATATTAACACCAAGTGGTCGAGGAAAAAGAGTCCATATTTAATTTTGGACTAAGGCATTATACTCCTCCTTCATTGCTTGTTGCCAATGAGAAATCCGGCAAGCTTCATGAAAGGACTTTGGTTCCTGTGGAAGAGCATTAGAAACAGTGCTATTTAAAAAAACATAACTTTGGGTTTTCGAGTGCCATCATGAGTTCGTGTAATCATGGAATGACATGTGGGTAAAGGTGGATTATTAGTGGTAGGTGGGGTGGGGAGCATGGTGGGCGTAGGAGATGATGTATAGGGAGCTTGAGGTAGAAGATTGGGATAAAATGCACAACCAAAGACACGAAGATGATCATAAGTTGGTGTTCGTAGATGGAGAGTCTGGTAAGGAGATTTGTATTTGAGTAATGGTGTGGCTAAAAGATTGAGAAGGTAACTAGTTGTAAATAGTGATTCAACCCAAAATGAAGGAGGCATGGAAGCTTGGATTAATAGAGTTCGAATCATATTTCCTAAAGTGCGATTTAGTCGTTCAGCTTTGCTAGAGGTGTATGGACATGTGAATCGGAAGAGAATGCTATAAGAACGGAAGAAATTCCAGAATGATGAATTGGAATATTCAGTACCATTATCAAACTGAAACATTTTAATGGTTGTTTGAAATTGGTTTTTAATGAGGGTATGAAATTGAATAAAGTGTGTATAAACTTTATTTTTATGTTTGAGTGGATATACCCAGCAATAATGAGAGAAATCATCCAGAAAACTAAGAAAATAACGGGAGCCATTATGTGAAGAGACAAGTGAAACCCATACATCGGAATGGATTAGTTCAAATGGTGAGGATGTGTGAGACTGTGATTTATTAAAAGGCAAACGAACATGCTTTCCTAATTGACATGCATGACAAAGACAAGAATCTGCAATATCAATTTTATTACAAGTGATTAATGAAGTTTGAGAAAGGTGAGACAACACTTTAGATCCAGGATGTCCTAGGCGACAATGCCAAATGGAATTGTTGACACAAGTAGCAGCAAGTCCAAGTGAATTTGTTGGGTAGGTGGGACCATGAAGAGGATAAAGGTTGGCTTGTTTAGTAGAGCTGAGAATTTTGTGCTTCATCTGGAGGTCCTTAACACAAAAACCAGAGGAATCAAATTCAACAGTATAATTATTATCAGCTATAACTTTGCTAATGGAAATTAAGTTTTTAGTAAGTGCAGGGGATACAAGAACATCATTCAAGACAAGATTACGTGAACTATTTGGAATAACGGAAGACCCAAATTTTTTAATCGGTAACAAGGCACCATTTCCAACACTAATCTTATTGGATCCAAAATAAGGGAGAATAGAATGAAGCTTACCAGGGTCATTAGTCATATGAGTAGAGGCGCCAAAATCCATAATCCAACTGTCAGTGGGAGATTCGGTTGCAGAGAGAGCTGGTGAAGTAGCATCGGTTTTTGGAACTGAAGGACATAGACGGGACACATGACCAAAACCACCACATGTATAACATTGAACATGGTGCTGAAAATGGTGAATTCCCACAGTAGTTGATGCATGAGGAGGAGGACCAAGAATACCAGAAGAAACAGTTGAAGGTCGTGGTTTAAAGAACTGAAAATTACCACGTCCACCTCTATTATTATTACGGCCACTACGTCTACCTCTATTTGCAGAACGACCACCAGTTATAGTAGGAGATCGAGTTTGAGCAAGAAACAGCTGGTCAGATGTAACAGAAGTGGATTGTTGTTTTTGCAATTTAGATTCCTCCATAAGTAATAAGGATCTGCATTCTTCAAATGTAGGCAGAGGATAACGGTTAAGAAGGATAGATGTGATGGGATTATACTCTGAACCAAGACCCATAACAATTTGCATGATAAGATCACGGTTAGAAACATCATCTCCAAAGGCAGTACGATAGTCGTGCAAATCTTTCAGTTTATTAAGGAAAGCATTCATTGATAATGTTTTTTTTTTCTCTAAGTGATAGAATTCTTGACGAAGAGATACAATTCTGGATTCAATGTGATCCCTAAATATCTTTTCAATTTTTAACCAAGCATCTGGAGCAGTAAGAGTCTTACCAGCAGTTATTATTGATCTCAAAATATCACGGGAAATGGTGGACTGAATCCAGGAAAGAACAAAAGAATCAATCCGCTGCCATTGTGCATAACCAGAATTATTGATAGAGGGTGGGTTTTCAGAATCAACATGTTCATAGACTTTATAACCTTTCAATACCGGAACAAAAAGTTCACGCCATATGAGGTAGTTGGAATAATCAAGTGTTTCTGGGATATGCTGTCGTATATTAGATAAAGAAAATGCAGGATGGGACTGTTGTGTGGACAGAGAACTGACATCAGAGGGTGAAGAGGAATCATCAGTTGCCATTATGCAAGAAACAAAGAAAATAGAACGAACAGATATGGAAGAAGAAATTATTTTGTCTTTGATACCATGAAAGTGTAAGAGGCTGCATTGGCCTGATGAATATTATTGATAATATTTATAGAAATACAGAGCACCATTTATGCCTAAGAATATGATCTATTTAAGTACAGAATATTACAATAAGGGATACCATATATACATAATGCTGATGTTAAGGGATTCCCCGAAATTATATGCTAACAAATACTCATAAATTCAGTTTAGAAAAACACTTAATTGCTCGCTAGAATTCGGCATAAACATGAGAACCATCTCTGATAAACATTTTCTTTCTTCGTGCAAGAGATTTTCGAACATCAATGCTTACTTTGATTTGCATAACTCTCCTCGTATCATTCTGAAAGATTTCATATAATAGCTAGTAGATTGACCAATAAAATTACCAAAGTTAATGGCCATGCATTCTGTTATGAACCCGGGTGGTAGGAAGTGAACTTGCACCCTAGAATCACACTGATATTTCAACTTTTTTTTTTTATTCTTTGAAAAACAAAACTTCTTTTTTTATAATTAAGTTAGATGTTTCAACTTTTCAACTTCGTTTATTAGTTATGTTTAGTTGTACATATGCTGAAGCTGTTAAGATGAATTGTATACCGAACATATATAATTTCATAATCATTTTTCTATGATTTTATTGAATTGCATGTAAGTTCAATTACCCTTTCTTTGATTTCTTCTTCCATTGCTTACCTCACTTTCATCTAGATTTGGTCAGATTAATATTCTTTTGAATTATTATTCAAAAATCAATCTCTATTGGGATTAGCTTATTAAAACTGTACTATATAGTATTGTCACTATTAACCCTTAATTTATTCTAATACAATAGAAGAACTGAGATTAGGTGAAAAATAAGTTTCTATATATCTTACTATAATAGGCAAAGGGATGCGCCGGGTCATGATGGATTGAATTATAAATAAATTAAATTGGATCATTTGATCGAATATAAATCAATCAATTTAAATCATTTTATGGGCCAAACAGATTAAGTCGAAGTTGAATAAACGGATCGTATAGATCGGATTCATGGATATATCATATTTAACGGGTCTATTAAACAAGATTATGAGACCAAAGTAGCAAAAAAAAATCTTGTGAAAAGTCAACAAAGGCATCATTTACATAATTTATAGGGCTTTTTCATATCTCAATCATGTAAGAGTGTTCTAATATGGATTGCATAGGTTACAATTGATTTTTAATCCATTTCATCTAAAATTTTAAATGCATTGAATCCAACCCAATGAATTAATTTTTTTTTATATTGGGCTGGTTGATTTATATTGGGTTATATGTAGGAGTGTGCAACGGTTGGTTCGGTTCAATCCCCCATTGATGTGTGCATTACAATTTTTAGCTGAAAATATTTGAATTATTCGATAAATTAATGGAAACTTTCCTACCTGCCATGGCCATGATCCGTTCTTCATCTCATCCACTAACTAATCATTTTTCTATGATTTTGTTGAATTACTCTTCATTCTTCCATTGCTTATACCTCACTCTCATCTGCGATTGGTTAGCTTAATTTTTTTTTTAAAAAAAACTTCCTTTGAATTATTATTCAAAAGCAGCCTCGATTGGTTGAAACATCTCGGGATTAGCTTAATAAATCTGTACTATATTGAGTTATAACTGTTGATTCTTATTTTTTAAATTTTAATTTAAACTATAATACAATAGGAAGACTGATATTAGGTCAAAAATAAGTTTCTATATTTTTTTTAAATGCAAATTTTTATATGTTTCGCTATATATATATATATATATATATATATATATATATATATATATATATATATATATATATATGTATATATATATATAGTTTTGGAGGAAATCGTTTTTTTTTGTCTGTCTGTTGTTGGAGTTCCCTGGTCCTTTTTCAGGTTCTCTTTTGGTTTTTTTCCTGGTTGGCTTGGTTTTTTGGCTTTCTGTTTGTAGTTTTTAGGGTGCCTGGCGCCTTGGGTTCTGCTTTCAGTTGTTCGTGGTGCTGGCCATCCTTCAGCTACCTCCTATTTCTAATTAATAAAATCTCTGCTTATCAAAAAAAATATATATATATATGTGTGTGTGTGTGCGCGCGCGCGCGCGCGTGCATTTTTGTAGAAGAAGAATAGTATTTGGTCGGAAAAGATATAATAACCTAAGCCATTATTAAATAAATAAATAAATGGTATAAGAAAATGACAAATCGATATCATAAAAAACAAGATTATGAAGAGGAAATTGCGTGAAAAGGCAATAAGGGCATCACTTAAATAATTTATAGGGTTTGTCATATCCAATTAAGATTGATTTATTATTAAAATGTCCAAGTTTTATTTTGAGTTAAAGGATACGAACAAGGATAATGGAATATGGTAGTTGGTTTTATGCGATTGACTTAAACCCAAAATAGGTTTTGACTGGATTATGGACAATATATATATATATATATATATATATATATATATATATATATATATATATATATATATATATATATATATATATATATATATATTCATGCAATTTAGTTATAATTCAAGCTAGAAAAAAAATATATTTTAGTTCATGTATTTTAACGATTTTACACATTAAATTTTTATATTTACAAAATTATACAGTGAGTTTCTGAATTTAAAAAAAACACATTAAATCTAAAGTGAATAGTACAAACGATATACACTCAGTTAAATTCGTGTGTATTTTAATGCAACTTTATTATTTTTTAACATCCATTTGGAGTTAATTTATTTTAATAAATAAGTTCAGAGACTCATTGCGTAGTTTTTAAAATATAAATATCCAATATATAAATACGTAAAATTTGAAAGATTCAATGTATAATTTTAAGTATAAGAATTCAATGTGTAAAAGTATTAAAATTTAAGGATTTAATTATGTGTTTTGCCTTCAAACTGTCATTTTGTTACATAACATAATGGTAAATTGTAGTATTGTATTAGGCCATCGCAAATTTACTAAAGATGGAAATGTGTATATATATATCTATACTATATATACACACGTCGGAGGACAAATTAAGTAATACCTTTTATAGACATAAATAACCTATTAAGATAATTAATAAAAATGGTTTTTTTGTGATTTTTTTAATCCATTTAGTTTTCATCTATTTGAATAATTTAGATTCACATCAAATAAGTACATAAAAAATCAAATACTTTTCTCAAGTATTTTAAAATGTTTCGTATCCAAAATTTGAATTTGAAACTTTTAATTAAGAAAAAAAAAAGGACTCGCGCCATTCCATATTTTCTCTTGCATAATTGTGATTTAATTTTTGTGTATTACTTAATTTGTAGAATAAATTTTTTACATATAATTTCGTCATGATGGATATTAATATACTTTTTTTTTTTGTAAATTGTTTAAATTAAAGATACAAAAATTCAATAAAATAGAAGAAAAATTCAGTGATAAAAATTATTATTAACGATCGGGATTAAAGTTAAAGGCAATGAACGGAAGAAAAATCCATTCTGTAAAAGAAATCTATGATGATCTTATTTTCTAGATTGTCAAAGTTTTTAATCACCACATCTGAATCTGGTAATCTATAGCTTTAATTTCATGACTTTTAGTGACAGGCCCTGTCCAGAACAACTTGTCGTTATAGGATTTTAATGAAGAATATGGACTTCGCAAATTTACCAAAGATGGAAATTTGTTAAGTAACACATTTTTTAGACATAAATAACCTATTTAGATAATTAACAAAATTGACTTTTTTGTATTTTTTAATCTATTTAATTTTCATCTATTTGATTCACATCAAATAATTGCATAAAAAATAAAATATTTTCTCCAGTATTTTAAAATGTTTCATATTCAAAATTTGAATTTGAAATGTTTAGTTAAGAAAGAAAGGGCTAGCGCCATCTCGGATTTTCTCTTGATTAATTGTGATTTAATTTTTTGTGTGTTTCTTAATTTGTAAAATAAATTTTTTATGTAAAATTTTATCATGATGAATACTAATATACTTTTTTAACTGTTCAAATTATAGATAACAAAATTCAAAAAAAAAAGGAGAAAAAATTATTCACTAAAAATTATTTTTAATGATGGGGATTAATGTTAAAGACAATGAACCAAAGAAAAATTCATTGTGTAAAAGAAATCTCTAATGATCAGATTAATTTTCTAGATTGTCAAAGGTTTTAACCACCAAATCTGAGTCCGTTAATCTATAGCGTTAGGCTATGTTTTGTAAGGAGTAATGAATTGTAATATATTGGTTAATGTAATATATTAAAAAATGTAATGTAATACAATGTAATTGTAATTACATTATTATGTTTGGTTAAATTAGTAATGTAATGTAAATATTAATGTATTTCTTTATTTGATTGGAAATTAGAGTGGAAAATGAATAAAAATCTCAAATGTGTGATGCTTATATATGGCTTGATCAATGACCATGATTTGCTCATCAAGTTTTTGATCAAATTGCTATAATTAATTAACTTGTCCACTTATAATTGATCCAATTTATTTTGTTGTCAAATTTTTATCAAATTATTTCAAAAATATCCAAAATTATTATTTAGGATGTATTTAAAATATCAGCTCAAAATAAATTCGTTTTGGTATATTTCAGAGCCCAAAATTAAATTACTAATTCAAAACTCAATTTTTCAGATTTATCCAAAAATCAATTTTTTAATTTTAAAAACTTATTTATATTATTTCAAGAGTTTTCATGCGATCAGAATAAGTTTTTGAGATCTGTAAAATATTTTTTAACCAGTCAAAATTTTGGTCAATCCTTTACTGTTTCGCTAGCTATTTTTCTTTTTGACTTTTGGTGACATGAAAGATTTCATTTTCACCTCAAATTATATTACTGGATTCGTCATTAATAATATTTTCCAATAGTACAATAAAAATTTTAAAGGTTTTGGTGACTCGGTATTTTTTATCTCAGTATCACCGCTAATCGCCAGAAAGAGCTGCTCATACAAGTTATGATTTTAGAGGTGTTAAATTATCGATGGAGGTGATGGCAACAGCCGTAGAGGCAAAGAGAAAGACCAATGAGATATGATTTATGTTTAAAATAATTGTAATGTAATGAAAAATACCATCTAAATTTGAAGATTAGTCAATATATTAGTAGATGTATTCAAAAATACATTTGCAAATATGATTACATTATATTATTAAATATTTATGTTAATAAACACATGATTCGTTAAGTTTTGATTACATTACATTTGTTTACGTCCTTCTAAACGTGGCGTTAATTTCATGACTTTTAGTGACAGGCGCTAGCCAGACCTACTTGTCGTTATAGGCTTTTAATGAATAATATGGACTTGTAAGGACTGGATATCTGTTTCATCCAATAAGACTATTATTACACCCAATTCGCTAATTAATCAAGTCAACCTTCAAGCTGTTCATCACTGAAAAATCTCTATAAAATTACGATCCCAAATTATTTGAGCATAAAAAGTTACCGACAGCGTTGACAAACTCAGTAAAGATCGACAGACTGCAAATTTTATTATTTATTTATACAACGGAAAATCTTAAAGCAGAAAAAAAGGAAACTGTGCTACGAGATGAACACTCGTAATTATTAATTCTTACAGTCTTGCAGGAAAGATCAATACCAAAAGAAGGCCTGGTAAACGTAAAAGAAACGCATTGATGTCTAGTTGACATTAGCAAACTTCTTCTGAAGATCCTTGACGATGTTCTCGTCCAACATAAAAGCTTTAGCGAGAACATCAGGATTGATGGGTGGCTTAGGTCCAAACACAGCATTAGCAATAGTAATAACACCAGGGTTCTGGCTGCTTAAACCAGAAAAGGCAACTCCATTTGTGTCGGCAATGTTGAATTGGAAGTGAATGAGACCAATTGGGAAAACAAAAACATCTCCTGGATATAGAACTTTAGTAAAAAATTTATTAGGATTTGAAGTCACGAACCCAACAAGTAGCTTTCCTTCAATGACTACAAGTAATTCAGTGGCGCGAGGGTGAGTGTGGGGAGGGTTTAATCCCCCATTGGGTGCATAATCAATACGAGCAAGAGATATACCAAGAGTGTTGAGACCTGGTATTTGATCCACATTGAACTGAGTCACATTTACTCCATTTGGATTGTTAGTATCTCTTGGAATGTTAAGTCCAGATTTGAAGAAGTCTTCAGCGTTTACCATATCTGGGTTCTTGCAGAACTTCCCATTCACAAAAACTGCATTAGTTTCACAACACAAGATTGTTAGTTGTATATTTCAATAATAAAAATGTGAAAGAAAGTAGAGATAGAAAGTGAAGAGTTAGAATAGATACCAGCATTCTCGGGCTCCTTGATGGCTACACAGAAGTCCTGGAGAGGGCTCGGATCATAGGCATTGGCCAATCTGGAAGCCGAGGCTAATAAGATAGCTAAAGCTACGAGAAATTGAGCAACTTTGGCCATCTTAATTAAGCTTATTATTTCTAAAGCTGTGAGAGGTGCGAGAGGCCATGAATGTGCGCCTTACAATTTATAGCTGAAAATATTTGAATTATTCGATAAATTGATGGAAACTTTCTTACCTGCCATGGCTATGATCTGTTCCTCATTTCATCCACTAACTAATCATTTTTCTATGATTTTATTGAATTACTCTTCCTTTGATTTCATTCTTCCATTGCTTATATCTCACTCTAATCAGGAATTGGTCAGCTTATTTTTTTTTTTAAATCTTTTGAATTATTATTCAAATTCAACTTCGATTGGGCGAAACATCTTGGGATTAGCTTACTTAATCTGTACTATATTGTCTTATAACTATTAATTCTTAATTTTTAAACCTTAGTTTAAACTAATACAATAGAAAGACTGAGATTAGGTCAATAATAAGTTTCTGTTTTTTTTTTATATGCAAATTTCTATATGTTTCGCTTTTTATATATAGAAGAATAATAGTATTTGGTCGGAGCAGATATAACAACTTAAGCCATTATTAAATAAATAAATAAATGGAATAAGAAAATGAGAAATCGATTTCATAAAAAACAAGATTATGAAGAGGAAATCGTGTGAAATGTGAATAAGGGCATCATTTAAATAATATATAGGGTTTGTCATATCCTATAAAGACTGATTTATCATTAAAATAAGTTTTAGTTAGAGCTAAAGGACATGTGCGAGGGTAATAACGGAATATGGTTGTTGGTTTTATGTGATTGACTTAAACCCAAAATAGTTTTTGACAGGACAATGGACAAAAGATATATATTTTTTCTTGCAATTTAGTTATTCAAAGTCAAACTATTATTTACTACATATCATAAAGGTAAATTCTAGTATTGTAGAACGCCACAAGAACTTCGCAAATTAACCAAAGATGGAAATTTGTTAAGTAACACATTTTTTAGACATAAATAACCTATTTAGATAATTAACAAAATTGACTTTTTTGTATTTTTTAATCTATTTAATTTTCATCTATTTGATTCACATCAAATAATTGCATAAAAAATAAAATATTTTCTCCAGTATTTTAAAATGTTTCATATTCAAAATTTGAATTTGAAATGTTTAGTTAAGAAAGAAAGGGTTAGCGCCATCTCGGATTTTCTCTTGATTAATTGTGATTTAATTTTTGTGTGTTTCTTAATTTGTAAAATAAATTTTTTATGTAAAATTTTATCATGATGAATACTAATATACTTTTTTAACTGTTCAAATTATAGATAACAAAATTCAAAAAAAAAAGGAGAAAAAATTATTCACTAAAAATTATTTTTAATGATGGGGATTAATGTTAAAGACAATGAACCAAAGAAAAATTCATTGTGTAAAAGAAATCTCTAATGATCAGATTAATTTTCTAGATTGTCAAAGGTTTTAACCACCAAATCTGAGTCCGTTAATCTATAGCGTTAGGCTATGTTTTGTAAGGAGTAATGAATTGTAATATATTGGTTAAAGTAATATATTAAAAAATGTAATGTAATACAATGTAATTGTAATTACATTATTATGTTTGGTTAAATTAGTAATGTAATGTAAATATTAATGTATTTCTTTATTTGATTGGAAATTAGAGTGGAAAATGAATAAAAATCTCAAATGTGTGATGCTTATATATGGCTTGATCAATGACCATGATTTGCTCATCAAGTTTTTGATCAAATTGCTATAATTAATTAACTTGTCCACTTATAATTGATCCAATTTATTTTGTTGTCAAATTTTTATCAAATTATTTCAAAAATATCCAAAATTATTATTTAGGATGTATTTAAAATATCAGCTCAAAATAAATTCGTTTTGGTATATTTCGGAGCCCAAAATTAAATTACTAATTCAAAACTCAATTTTTCAGATTTATCCAAAAATCAATTTTTTAATTTTAAAAACTTATTTATATTATTTCAAGAGTTTTCATGCGATCAGAATAAGTTTTTGAGATCTGTAAAATATTTTTTAACCAGTCAAAATTTTGGTCAATCCTTTACTGTTTCGCTAGCTATTTTTCTTTTTGACTTTTGGTGACATGAAAGATTTCATTTTCACCTCAAATTATATTACTGGATTCGTCATTAATAATATTTTCCAATAGTACAATAAAAATTTTAAAGGTTTTGGTGACTCGGTATTTTTTATCTCAGTATCACCGCTAATCGCCAGAAAGAGCTGCTCATACAAGTTATGATTTTAGAGGTGTTAAATTATCGATGGAGGTGATGGCAACAGCCGTAGAGGCAAAGAGAAAGACCAATGAGATATGATTTATGTTTAAAATAATTGTAATGTAATGAAAAATACCATCTAAATTTGAAGATTAGTCAATATATTAGTAGATGTATTCAAAAATACATTTGCAAATATGATTACATTATATTATTAAATATTTATGTTAATAAACACATGATTCGTTAAGTTTTGATTACATTACATTTGTTTACGTCCTTCTAAACGTGGCGTTAATTTCATGACTTTTAGTGACAGGCGCTAGCCAGACCTACTTGTCGTTATAGGCTTTTAATGAATAATATGGACTTGTAAGGACTGGATATCTGTTTCATCCAATAAGACTATTATTACACCCAATTCGCTAATTAATCAAGTCAACCTTCAAGCTGTTCATCACTGAAAAATCTCTATAAAATTACGATCCCAAATTATTTGAGCATAAAAAGTTACCGACAGCGTTGACAAACTCAGTAAAGATCGACAGACTGCAAATTTTATTATTTATTTATACAACGGAAAATCTTAAAGCAGAAAAAAAAGGAAACTGTGCTACGAGATGAACACTCGTAATTATTAATTCTTACAGTCTTGCAGGAAAGATCAATACCAAAAGAAGGCCTGGTAAACGTAAAAGAAACGCATTGATGTCTAGTTGACATTAGCAAACTTCTTCTGAAGATCCTTGACGATGTTCTCGTCCAACATAAAAGCTTTAGCGAGAACATCAGGATTGATGGGTGGCTTAGGTCCAAACACAGCATTAGCAATAGTAATAACACCAGGGTTCTGGCTGCTTAAACCAGAAAAGGCAACTCCATTTGTGTCGGCAATGTTGAATTGGAAGTGAATGAGACCAATTGGGAAAACAAAAACATCTCCTGGATATAGAACTTTAGTAAAAAATTTATTAGGATTTGAAGTCACGAACCCAACAAGTAGCTTTCCTTCAATGACTACAAGTAATTCAGTGGCGCGAGGGTGAGTGTGGGGAGGGTTTAATCCCCCATTGGGTGCATAATCAATACGAGCAAGAGATATACCAAGAGTGTTGAGACCTGGTATTTGATCCACATTGAACTGAGTCACATTTACTCCATTTGGATTGTTAGTATCTCTTGGAATGTTAAGTCCAGATTTGAAGAAGTCTTCAGCGTTTACCATATCTGGGTTCTTGCAGAACTTCCCATTCACAAAAACTGCATTAGTTTCACAACACAAGATTGTTAGTTGTATATTTCAATAATAAAAATGTGAAAGAAAGTAGAGATAGAAAGTGAAGAGTTAGAATAGATACCAGCATTCTCGGGCTCCTTGATGGCTACACAGAAGTCCTGGAGAGGGCTCGGATCATAGGCATTGGCCAATCTGGAAGCCGAGGCTAATAAGATAGCTAAAGCTACGAGAAATTGAGCAACTTTGGCCATCTTAATTAAGCTTATTATTTCTAAAGCTGTGAGAGGTGCGAGAGGCCATGAATGTGCGCCTTACAATTTATAGCTGAAAATATTTGAATTATTCGATAAATTGATGGAAACTTTCTTACCTGCCATGGCTATGATCTGTTCCTCATTTCATCCACTAACTAATCATTTTTCTATGATTTTATTGAATTACTCTTCCTTTGATTTCATTCTTCCATTGCTTATATCTCACTCTAATCAGGAATTGGTCAGCTTATTTTTTTTTTAAAATCTTTTGAATTATTATTCAAATTCAACTTCGATTGGGCGAAACATCTTGGGATTAGCTTACTTAATCTGTACTATATTGTCTTATAACTATTAATCCTTAATTTTTAAACCTTAGTTTAAACTAATACAATAGAAAGACTGAGATTAGGTCAATAATAAGTTTCTGTTTTTTTTATATGCAAATTTCTATATGTTTCGCTTTTTATATATAGAAGAATAATAGTATTTGGTCGGAGCAGATATAACAACTTAAGCCATTATTAAATAAATAAATAAATGGAATAAGAAAATGAGAAATCGATTTCATAAAAAACAAGATTATGAAGAGGAAATCGTGTGAAATGTGAATAAGGGCATCATTTAAATAATATATAGGGTTTGTCATATCCTATAAAGACTGATTTATCATTAAAATAAGTTTTAGTTAGAGCTAAAGGACATGTGCGAGGGTAATAACGGAATATGGTTGTTGGTTTTATGTGATTGACTTAAACCCAAAATAGTTTTTGACAGGACAATGGACAAAAGATATATATTTTTTCTTGCAATTTAGTTATTCAAAGTCAAACTATTATTTACTACATATCATAAAGGTAAATTCTAGTATTGTAGAACGCCACAAGAACTTCGCAAATTTACCAAAGATGGAAATTTGTTAAGTAACACATTTTTTAGACATAAATAACCTATTTAGATAATTAACAAAATTGACTTTTTTGTATTTTTTAATCTATTTAATTTTCATCTATTTGATTCACATCAAATAATTGCATAAAAAATAAAATATTTTCTCCAGTATTTTAAAATGTTTCATATTCAAAATTTGAATTTGAAATGTTTAGTTAAGAAAGAAAGGGCTAGCGCCATCTCGGATTTTCTCTTGATTAATTGTGATTTAATTTTTGTGTGTTTCTTAATTTGTAAAATAAATTTTTTATGTAAAATTTTATCATGATGAATACTAATATACTTTTTTAACTGTTTAAATTATAGATAACAAAATTCAAAAAAAAAAAGGAGAAAAAATTATTCACTAAAAATTATTTTTAATGATGGGGATTAATGTTAAAGACAATGAACCAAAGAAAAATTCATTGTGTAAAAGAAATCTCTAATGATCAGATTAATTTTCTAGATTGTCAAAGGTTTTAACCACCAAATCTGAGTCCGTTAATCTATAGCGTTAGGCTATGTTTTGTAAGGAGTAATGAATTGTAATATATTGGTTAAAGTAATATATTAAAAAATGTAATGTAATATAATGTAATTGTAATTACATTATTATGTTTGGTTAAATTAGTAATGTAATGTAAATATTAATGTATTTCTTTATTTGATTGGAAATTAGAGTGGAAAATGAATAAAAATCTCAAATGTGTGATGCTTATATATGGCTTGATCAATGACCATGATTTGCTCATCAAGTTTTTGATCAAATTGCTATAATTAATTAACTTGTCCACTTATAATTGATCCAATTTATTTTGTTGTCAAATTTTTATCAAATTATTTCAAAAATATCCAAAATTATTATTTAGGATGTATTTAAAATATCAGCTCAAAATAAATTTGTTTTGGTATATTTCGGAGCCCAAAATTAAATTACTAATTCAAAACTCAATTTTTCAGATTTATCCAAAAATCAATTTTTTAATTTTAAAAACTTATTTATATTATTTCAAGAGTTTTCATGCGATCAGAATAAGTTTTTGAGATCTGTAAAATATTTTTTAACCAGTCAAAATTTTGGTCAATCCTTTACTGTTTCGCTAGCTATTTTTCTTTTTGACTTTTGGTGACATGAAAGATTTCATTTTCACCTCAAATTATATTACTGGATTCGTCATTAATAATATTTTCCAATAGTACAATAAAAATTTTAAAGGTTTTGGTGACTCGGTATTTTTTATCTCAGTATCACCGCTAATCGCCAGAAAGAGCTGCTCATACAAGTTATGATTTTAGATGTGTTAAATTATCGATGGAGGTGATGGCAACAGCCGTAGAGGCAAAGAGAAAGACCAATGAGATATGATTTATGTTTAAAATAATTGTAATGTAATGAAAAATACCATCTAAATTTGAAGATTAGTCAATATATTAGTAGATGTATTCAAAAATACATTTGCAAATATGATTACATTATATTATTAAATATTTATGTTAATAAACACATGATTCGTTAAGTTTTGATTACATTACATTTGTTTACGTCCTTCTAAACGTGGCGTTAATTTCATGACTTTTAGTGACAGGCGCTAGCCAGACCTACTTGTCGTTATAGGCTTTTAATGAATAATATGGACTTGTAAGGACTGGATATCTGTTTCATCCAATAAGACTATTATTACACCCAATTCGCTAATTAATCAAGTCAACCTTCAAGCTGTTCATCACTGAAAAATCTCTATAAAATTACGATCCCAAATTATTTGAGCATAAAAAGTTACCGACAGCGTTGACAAACTCAGTAAAGATCGACAGACTGCAAATTTTATTATTTATTTATACAACGGAAAATCTTAAAGCAGAAAAAAAGGAAACTGTGCTACGAGATGAACACTCGTAATTATTAATTCTTACAGTCTTGCAGGAAAGATCAATACCAAAAGAAGGCCTGGTAAACGTAAAAGAAACGCATTGATGTCTAGTTGACATTAGCAAACTTCTTCTGAAGATCCTTGACGATGTTCTCGTCCAACATAAAAGCTTTAGCGAGAACATCAGGATTGATGGGTGGCTTAGGTCCAAACACAGCATTAGCAATAGTAATAACACCAGGGTTCTGGCTGCTTAAACCAGAAAAGGCAACTCCATTTGTGTCGGCAATGTTGAATTGGAAGTGAATGAGACCAATTGGGAAAACAAAAACATCTCCTGGATATAGAACTTTAGTAAAAAATTTATTAGGATTTGAAGTCACGAACCCAACAAGTAGCTTTCCTTCAATGACTACAAGTAATTCAGTGGCGCGAGGGTGAGTGTGGGGAGGGTTTAATCCCCCATTGGGTGCATAATCAATACGAGCAAGAGATATACCAAGAGTGTTGAGACCTGGTATTTGATCCACATTGAACTGAGTCACATTTACTCCATTTGGATTGTTAGTATCTCTTGGAATGTTAAGTCCAGATTTGAAGAAGTCTTCAGCGTTTACCATATCTGGGTTCTTGCAGAACTTCCCATTCACAAAAACTGCATTAGTTTCACAACACAAGATTGTTAGTTGTATATTTCAATAATAAAAATGTGAAAGAAAGTAGAGATAGAAAGTGAAGAGTTAGAATAGATACCAGCATTCTCGGGCTCCTTGATGGCTACGCAGAAGTCCTGGAGAGGGCTCGGATCATAGGCATTGGCCAATCTGGAAGCCGAGGCTAATAAGATAGCTAAAGCTACGAGAAATTGAGCATCTTTGGCCATCTTAATTAAGCTTATTATTTCTAAAGCTGTGAGAGGTGCGAGAGGCCATGAATGTGCGCCTTACAATTTATAGCTGAAAATATTTGAATTATTCGATAAATTGATGGAAACTTTCTTACCTGCCATGGCTATGATCTGTTCCTCATTTCATCCACTAACTAATCATTTTTCTATGATTTTATTGAATTACCCTTGCTTTGATTTCATTCTTCCATTGCTTATATCTCACTCTCATCAGGAATTGGTCAGCTTAATTTTTTTTTAAATCTTTTGAATTATTATTCAAAATCAACTTCGATTGGGCGAAACATCTTGGGATTAGCTTACTTAATCTGTACTATATTGTCTTATAACTATTAATTCTTAATTTTTAAACCTTAGTTTAAACTAATACAATAGAAAGACTGAGATTAGGTCAATAATAAGTTTTTGTATTTTTTTTATATGCAAATTTCTATATGTTTCGCTATATATATATATAGAAGAATAATAGTATTTGGTGGGAGCAGATATAACAACTTAAGCCATTATTAAATAAATAAATAAATGGAATAAGAAAATGAGAAATCCATTTCATAAAAAACAAGATTATGAAGAGGAAATCGTGTGAAATGTCAATAAGGGCATCATTTAAATAATATATAGGGTTTGTCATATCCTATAAAGATTGATTTATCATTAAAATAAGTTTTAGTTAGAGCTAAAGGACATGTGCGAGGGTAATAACGGAATATGGTTGTTGGTTTTATGCGATTGACTTAAACCCAAAATAGTTTTTGACAGGACAATGGACAAAAGATATATATTTTTTCTTGCAATTTAGTTATTCAAAGTCAAACTATTATTTACTACATATCTTAATGGTAAATTCTAGTATTGTAGAACGCCACAAGAACTTCGCAAATTTACCAAAGATGGAAATTTGTTAAGTAACACCTTTTCTAGACATAAATAACCTATTTAGATAATTAATAAAATTGACTTTTTTGTATTTTTTAATCTATTTAATTTTCATCTATTTGATTCACATCAAATAATTGCATAAAAAATAAAATATTTTCTCCTGTATTTTAAAATGTTTCATATTCAAAATTTGAATTTGAAATGTTTAGTTAAGAAAAAAAGGGCTAGCGCCATCTCGGATTTTCTCTTGAATAATTGTGATTTAATTTTTGTGTGTTTCTTAATTTGTAAAATAAATTTTTTATGTAAAATTTTATCATGATGAATACTAATTTGCTTTTTTTAACTGTTTAAATTTTAGATAACAAAATTCAAAAAAAAAAGGAGAAAAAATTATTCACTAAAAATTATTATTAATGATGGGGATTAAAGTTAAAGACAATGAACCAAAGAAAAAATCATTATGTAAAAGAAATCTCTAATGATCAGATTAATTTTCTAGATTGTCAATGGTTTTAACCACCAAATCTGAATCCGTTAATCTATAGCGTTAGGCTATGTTTTGTAAGGAGTAATGAATTGTAATATATTGGTTAATGTAATATATTAAGAAATGTAATGTAATATAATGTAATTGTAATTACATTATTATGTTTGGTTAAATTAGTAATGTAATGTAAATATTAATGTATTTCTATATTTTATTGGAAATTAGAGTGGAAAATGAATAAAAATCTCAAATGTGTGATGCTTATATATGGCTTGATCAATGACCATGATTTGCTCATCAAGTTTTTGATCAAATTGCTATAATTAATTCACTTGTCCACTTATAATTGATCCAATTTATTTTGTTGTCAAATTTTTATCAAATTATTTCAAAAATATCCAAAATTATTATTTAGGATGTGTTTAAAATATCAGCTCAAAATAAATTCGTTTTGGTATATTTCAGAGCCTAAAATTAAATTACTAATTCAAAACTCAATTTTTCAGATTTATCCAAAAATTAATTTTTTAATTTTAAAAATTTATTTATATTATTTCAAGAGTTTTCATGCGATCAGAATAATTTTTTGAGATCTGTAAAATATTTTTTAACCAGTCAAAATTTTGGTCAATCCTTTACTGTTTTGCTAGCTATTTTTTTTTTTGACTTTTGGTGACATGAAAGATTTCATTTTCACCTCAAATTATATTACTGGATTCATCATGAGTAGTATTTTTCAGTAGTACAATAAAAATTTTAAAGGTTTTGGTGACTCGGTATTTTTCATCTCAGTATCACCGCTAATCGCCAGAAAGAGCTGCTCGTACAAGTTACGATTTTAGAGGTGTTAAATTGTCGATGGAGGTGATGGCAACAGCCGTAGAGGCAAAGAGAAAGACCAATGAGATATGATTTATGTTTAAAATAATTGTAATGTAATGAAAAATACCATCTAAATTTGAAGATTAGTCAATACATTAGTAGATGTATTCAAAAATACATTTGCAAATATGATTACATTATATTATTAAATATTTATGTTAATAAACACATGATTCGTTACGTTTTGATTACATTACATTTGTTTACGTCCTTCTAAACATGGCCTTAATTTCATGACTTTTAGTGACAGGCGCTAGCCAGGCCTACTTGTCGTTATAGGCTTTTAACGAATAATATGGACTTGTAAGGACTGGATATCTGTTTCATCCAATAAGACTATTATTACACCCAATTCGCTAATTAATCAAGTCAACCTTCAAGCTGTTCATCACTGAAAAATCTCTATAAAATTACGATCCCAAATTAGAGGTTAATTTGAGCATTAAAAGTTACCGACAGCATTGACCAACTCAGTAAAGATCGACAAACTGCAAATTTTATTATTTATTTATACAACGGAAATTCTTAAAGCAGTAAAAAAGGAAACTGTGTTACGAGATGAACACTCGTAATTATTAATTCTTACAGTCTTGCAGGAAAGATCAATACCAAAAGCAGGCCTGCTAAACGTAAAAGAAACGCATTGATGTCTAGTTGACATTAGCAAACTTCTTCTGAAGATCCTTGACGATGTTCTCGTCCAACATAAAAGCTTTAGCGAGAACATCAGGATTGATGGGTGGCTTAGGTCCAAACACAGCATTAGCAATAGTAATAACACCAGGGTTCTGGCTGCTTAAACCAGAAAAGGCAACTCCATTTGTGTCAGCAATGTTGAATTGGAAGTGAATGAGACCAATTGGGAAAACAAAAACATCTCCTGGATATAGAACTTGAGTAAAAAATTTATTAGGATTTGAAGTCACGAACCCAACAAGTAGCTTTCCTTCAATGACTACAAGTAATTCAGTGGCGCGAGGGTGAGTGTGGGGAGGGTTTAATCCCCCATTGGGTGCATAATCAATACGAGCAAGAGATATACCAAGAGTGTTGAGACCTGGTATTTGATCCACATTGAACTGAGTCACATTTACTCCATTTGGATTGTTAGTATCTCTTGGAATGTTAAGTCCAGATTTGAAGAAGTCTTCAGCCTTTACCATATCTGGGTTCTTGCAGAACTTCCCATTCACAAAAACTGCATTAGTTTCACAACACAAGATTGTTAGTTGTATATTTCAATAATAAAAATGTGAAAGAAAGTAGAGATAGAAAGTGAAGAGTTAGAATAGATACCAGCATTCTCGGGCTCCTTGATGGCTACGCAGAAGTCCTGGAGTGGGCTCGGATCATAGGCATTGGCCAATCTGGAAACCGAGGCTAATAAGGTAGCTAAAGCTACGAGAAATTGAGCAACTTTGGCCATCTTAATTAAGCTTATTATTTCTAAAGCTGTGAGAGGTGCGAGAGGCCATGAATGTGCGCCTTACAATTTATAGCTGAAAATATTTGAATTATTCGATAAATTGAAGGAAACTTTCTTACCTGCCATGGCTATGATCTGTTCCTCATTTCATCCACTAACTAATCATTTTTCTATGATTTTATTGAATTACTCTTCATTCTTCCATTGCTTATACCTCACTCTCATCACGAACCCAACAAGTAGCTTTCCTTCAATGACTACAAGTAATTCAGTGGCGCGAGGGTGAGTGTGGGGAGGGTTTAATCCCCCATTGGGTGCATAATCAATACGAGCAAGAGATATACCAAGGGTGTTGAGACCTGGTATTTGATCCACATTTAACAGAGTCACATTTACTCCATTTGGATTGTTTGTATCTCTTGGATTGTTAAGCCCAGTTTTGAAGAAGTCTCCAGCCTTTACCATATCTGGGTTCTTGCAGAACTTCCCATTCACAAAAACTGCATTAGTTCCACAACAGAAGCTTGTTAGCTGTATATTTCAATAATAATAATGTGAATGAAATTGAGTAGAGATAGAAAGGGAAGAGTTAGAATACCAGCATCCTTGAGCTCAGGTATGGCTACGCAAAAGTCCTGCAGGGGGCTGGGATCAAAGGCATTGGCCAATGTGGAAACCAATACTAAAATTGCTAAAGCTACAAGAAATTTAACACCTTTCATTTTATTTTATTTTTTTCAATTCCTGTGAGAGAAGAGAATGTCTTAATTAAGCTTATTTCTAAAGCTGAGAGGTGTAAGAGGCCATGAAGTCGTGCATTGCAATTTATAGCTGAAAATCTTTGAATTTTCCAATAAATTGATGGAATCTATCCAACTGCCATGGCTATCTGTTCTTCATTTCACCCACTAACTAATCATTTTTCTATGATCTTATTGAATTGCATGTAAGTTCAATTAACCTTTCTTTGATTTCTCCTTCCATTGCTTACCTCACTTTAATATGGAATTGGTCAGATTAATATTCTTTTGAATTATTATTCAAAAATCAATCTCTATTTGGATTATCTTATTAAAACAGTACTATATAGTATTACCACTATTAACCCTTAATTTATTCGATCTAATACAATAGAAGAACTGAGATCAGGTCAAAAATAAGTTTCTATATGTCTTGCTATAATAGGCAAAGGGATCCGCCGGGTATGCTTTATCAATAAGCGTAGAGAAAGCAAGTTCTTTGCTAATAATTTAGCAAAATAGGGTGTTTACCGTATTGAAGAATTAATTGCTCGGCTGATATAGAAAAGGCATTTACTTTTGCTGGTTCTCGTCATTTGTTATTTGATATCAAGCTGAACTTATTAGTCCTCCACCATTTCTGATTCTGATTTTCTGGCATTTTGTTTTCTTTTGTTTGAAGCAGCCCCCTTTTTTTGTCTTCTACACAGACCTTCTTTACAGGATAAACCAGTCTTTTTGGAACTGGATTCTTCAATGGTAATATCATGGCTAAATAATGCAGATTATGATAGACCATGGAAGTTGTCTATAGTGTTTAATGGGATCAAAAATTTTATTGGCAGCTTTAATAAAATAGGCTTTATCCACAGAAAAAGAGAAAAGAATTTCTTTGCTGATAATTTAGCAAAGCAGGGTGCTCTCCGAAAGGAGGACTTTGTAGCATGGTTAAATTGAGAAGCGAGGCTGTTGCTATTCGTTGTTAAATGTATCTGCAGATTGTGGCTTTTTGGTTTGTAACAGTTTTTCTGCTCTGGTATGATTTGCTGAAAACATTGTCCACCAGTTTTGCTGATATATGTTAGTGCATTTCTGCTTCTGCCCGATTTTGATTTCAGGGGACTTTCCCATTCTTGGCGGTTGATGACCTCTTATTTGCATCAAGGCTAACTAGAGCTAATTGTTATTTTCCTTGCTTTGGGAGTAACCAGCTGGTGTTTTTCTCTTTTTTTGTGTGTTTTATTTGTCCTCTGTCCTTTCATAACTAAGTGGGTTTTATTTTTTCCTTATTTTTTACTCCATTTAGCAGCTTTAGTCCTTCCTTAGGGCGGCTATTGTCTCCTGCAATTGCTCTTCGGGCTGCCTGATCTTTCTTTGCTTTGTTTGGACCTTTGGCTAGTAGCCTTATCTGAAATAAAATTCACCTTATCAAAAAAAAAAAAAAAAAAAAGATATATAAAATTTACCATTTTTTTTTCTTAAATGTCATGTGAAGTCATCATTAAGTTATTGTGTAAAAGAAATATATCAATATTCATGTGCTTTTGTTTCCCCTATGTGGTGTGCACTCAATAGCTAAATTCTTGGTCTTCTTTTCTTCCTCAAGTACTCACTAAAACTCATAGCAAATTGCAAACTATGGATCTAGAACTTAGATTGATGATAGTAAAAATATATAGGTATATTTTGGAACTAATTAACAACAATAACTTCTCTCCAATTGGGCAGTTCTCAACTCCTCTTAATTTCTCTATTTTGCAGGTTAATTTCAACATAGTTGATCAGTTTCAATTTCAGCTAGTATGTTGGAAGCCCTGCAAGCTACTAAAGTATTGGCTAAAAAAAGTCGTCAAAGAGGGACTGCATTTAGGCTTGGGGTATATTACTACAACAATATTAGTTAGGAACTAACTCTATATTTGTTAGGAAATTGTAAAGATTTATTTTGTTAGGTATTAATTTTAGGGAAATGGATTGTATAAACAATACTTTATTTTATATGTTGATTTTTTTGGATGTTCACTCTATATCTGTAATGAATTCATTACAAATATATATATATATATATATATATATGAAAGTATAAAATTATTATTTATATTTATATCTATTATATATGAATTGTATAATATAATTAAATTTACTACATTTGAAAACTGGTTTTTGCTAGACTTTTAAGGATAAAATTTCTAGTCTTTAAAAACTAAATAAATCACATGAGCTTACTTATTAGGGACAAGAAATCCGATCCTTAATAATTTTCAGGGACCAAACTTTTGGTCCTTTAAAGATTGGTCATGCATCTTATACTTTCCATTAAGTATTAGAAATTCAGTCTTTTAAAATGTGCTTAGTCATATGATGGTACTTAATAAGGATTAGAAATCTGGTCCTTAATACTTTTTAGAGACTACAATATTTCTAGTCCTTCCTTGTTTGTTATCGGTGGAGCCTTTAAGTACCAATTGAGGACTAGATATCTGGTCCCTATTTACCTTTAAGGATCAGTTTTTTACTTTTAAGGACCGGATTCTGGTCCTTAAAGATAATTTTCTTGTAGTGTTGAGCATTTTGTTTTATGAATTGGATACAATACACCAATCGAATAGTGTAGTATTTATGCGTAAAAAATCATTAGTTTATCACTCCTTTTATTTAGGTGTTAGAACACTGTGGGCTTTATGCACTTTCCAAGAAAAAAAAGGAAAACGACTCCATAATCGTGCCCTAATTTGCTACATAAGAAGCAAAACACCGAAAGCCTTTCCTATTAGAAGAATCGAAAAAGTGCTGCTTAGATCTGATGGATGAAACTTTTATGAATCACACTAATGATAAAGTGTCACCTATATATAATTATTATATCTTCATTCATTTTTTTTTAATCTAAGCAGATACTAAGAATTCACTAAAAGGGGCCAAATTTTAAATTATTATATAAGATCAATAAATTTGAGAAGGGCCATGTAGTAATAAAAAATAATAAATTAGAAGGGTCACTCTAAAAATTTAATAAAGACCAACATAAAATTATATGGATTTAAAAAAAAAATTGGGAGTTGTGGCCTCCTCACCATCTACTTGGTCTTCTTTTGTTTTAACCATTTTATTTTATATAACAATTTTTATTGATTCGATTAATGAAATACTGAAAGTGTAAGAGGCTGCATTGGCCTGATGAATATTATTGATAATATTTATAGAAATACAGAGCATCATTTATGCCTAAGAATATGATCTATGTAAGTACAGAATATTACAATAAGGGATACCATATATACATAATGCTGATGTTAAGGGATTCCCCGAAATTATATGCTAACACCCCCCCGCAATCTAATCGGAAGGGGACTGAACGTTCAGATTGGTGCGAAATTCAGTGAACAGAATGGTTGGTAAACCTTTTGTCATGATATCTGCAAATTGGAGTGAGGACGGTACATGAAGAACTCGAATGGATCCGGCAGCTACTTTCTCGCGCACAGAGTGAAGATCAATTTCTATATATTTAGTTCGTTTGTTTTGAACGGGATTAGATGAGAGAAAAATGGCGCTGACGTTATCACAGAAGATCAATGTTGCTGATGGTAGTCTGTGTCCAAGTTCAGATAAGAGGGAATGTAGCCATGACACTTCTAAAACTGCATTAGCAACAGCACGATATTCAGCTTTGGCACTGGAATGGGAGACTGTAGCCTGACGTTTAGAGGTATAGGAGATGAGATTAGAGCCAAGGAAAACACAATAACCAGAGGTGGATCGACGAGTGTCAGGACATCCTGCCCAATCTGCATCAGAGTATGCAATCATTTGATTAATAGAAGCTGGTGATAGGAGAAGACCATGAGTAAGAGTTCCTTTAATGTATCGTAAGATGCGTTTAATAGCCTACATATGAGTGGTGCGTGGGGCATGCATAAATAAACAAACTTGTTGAACAACAAATGTGATGTCTGGTCGTGTAAAAGTGAGATATTGAAGTGCTCCAACAATACTGCGGTATTCAATTGCATCTGTCAAAAGATCACCATCAGATATGGATAGTTTGCTCTTGGAATCAACTGGTGTGGAGATGGAGTTTGCTGCAGTCATATGACAATGCTGAAGGAGCTCATGTGCATATTTAGATTGTGAGAGGAATAATCCAGAGGAAGATCAAGTGGCAGAAATGCCCAGAAAATAATGCAGGTCTCCCAATTATGAAATTGCAAATTCATGTTGTAGAGAGGTGATGATGGATGATAATAAAGATGGGGAGGAAGCTGTGAGGATTATATCATCCACATATAGGAGGAGAACAACCATGTCTTGATGATGGCGATACACAAACATAGATGAATCAGCTTTGCTGTTAACAAAATCCTTGGAGCATAGGTATGATGTGATGCGATGATACCAGGTGCGTGGTGCCCGTTTAAGTCCATATAAAGCTCGGTGAAGCTTGCAAACATAGTCTGGATGTGTTAAACTGACAAAGCCAGGAGGTTGTTTCATGAAGACATTTTCAGTGAGGAAGCCATGAAGAAATGCATTCTTGACATCCAGCTAATGTATCGACCAGTTGTGGGAGAGGGCAATGGTAAGAACAGTGCGGATAGTGGCAGGTTTTTCTACTGGGCTGTAGGTGGAACCACAATCAATACTCGGTCTCTGGTTGAATCCTTGTGCAACCAGACGAGCCTTGTACCTGTCTAAGGACCCATCAGCACATTGTTTGATCTTGAAAACCCAATAAGATCTAATGATATTAACACTAAGTGGTCGAGGAAAAAGAGTCCATATTTAATTTTGGACTAAGGCATTATACTCCTCCTTCATTGCTTGTTGCCAATGAGAAATCCGGCAAGCTTCATGAAAGGACTTTGGTTCCTGTGGAAGAGCATTAGAAACAGTGCTATTTAAAAAAAACATAACTTTGGGTTTTCGAGTGCCATCATGAGTTCGTGTAATCATGGAATGACATGTGGGTAAAGGTGGATTATTAGTGGTAGGTGGGGTGGGGAGCATGGTGGGCGTAGGAGATGATGTATAGGGAGCTTGAGGTAGAAGATTGGGATAAAATGCACAACCAAAGACACGAAGATGATCATAAGTTGGTGTTCGTAGATGGAGAGTCTGGTAAGGAGATTTGTATTTGAGTAATGGTGTGGCTAAAAGATTGAGAAGGTAACTAGTTGTAAATAGTGATTCAACCCAAAATGAAGGAGGCATGGAAGCTTGGATTAATAGAGTTCGAATCATATTTCCTAAAGTGCGATTTAGTCGTTCAGCTTTGCTAGAGGTGTATGGACATGTGAATCGGAAGAGAATGCTATAAGAACGGAAGAAATTCCAGAATGATGAATTGGAATATTCAGTACCATTATCAAACTGAAACATTTTAATGGTTGTTTGAAATTGGTTTTTAACGAGGGTATGAAATTGAATAAAGTGTGTATAAACTTTATTTTTATGTTTGAGTGGATATACCCAGCAATAATGAGAGAAATCATCCAGAAAACTAAGAAAATAACGGGAGCCATTATGTGAAGAGACAAGTGAAACCCATACATCGGAATGGATTAGTTCAAATGGTGAGGATGTGTGAGACTGTGATTTATTAAAAGGCAAACGAACATGCTTTCCTAATTGACATGCATGACAAAGACAAGAATCTGCAATATCAATTTTATTACAAGTGATTAATGAAGTTTGAGAAAGGTGAGACAACACTTTAGATCCAGGATGTCCTAGGCGACAATGCCAAATGGAATTGTTGACACAAGTAGCAGCAAGTCCAAGTGAATTTGTTGGGTAGGTGGGACCATGAAGAGGATAAAGGTTGGCTTGTTTAGTAGAGCTGAGAATTTTGTGCTTCATCTGGAGGTCCTTAACACAAAAACCAGAGGAATCAAATTCAACAGTATAATTATTATCAGCTATAACTTTGCTAATGGAAATTAAGTTTTTAGTAAGTGCAGGGGATACAAGAACATCATTCAAGACAAGATTACGTGAACTATTTGGAATAACGGAAGACCCAAATTTTTTAATCGGTAACAAGGCACCATTTCCAACACTAATCTTATTGGATCCAAAATATGGGAGAATAGAATGAAGCTTACCAGGGTCATTAGTCATATGAGTAGAGGCGCCAAAATCCATAATCCAACTGTCAGTGGGAGATTCGGTTGCAGAGAGAGCTGGTGAAGTAGCATCGGTTTTTGGAACTGAAGGACATAGACGGGACACATGACCAAAACCACCACATGTATAACATTGAACATGGTGCTGAAAATGGTGAATTCCCACAGTAGTTGATGCATGAGGAGGAGGACCAAGAATACCAGAAGAAACAGTTGAAGGTCGTGGTTTAAAGAACTGAAAATTACCACGTCCACCTCTATTATTATTACGGCCACTACGTCCACCTCTATTTGCAGAACGACCACCAGTTATAGTAGGAGATCGAGTTTGAGCAAGAAACAGCTGGTCAGATGTAACAGAAGTGGATTGTTGTTTTTGCAATTTAGATTCCTCCATAAGTAATAAGGATCTGCATTCTTCAAATGTAGGCAGAGGATAACGGGTAAGAAGGATAGATGTGATGGGATTATACTCTGAACCAAGACCCATAACAATTTGCATGATAAGATCACGGTTAGAAACATCATCTCCAAGGGCAGTACGACAGTCGTGCAAATCTTTCAGTTTATTAAGGAAAGCATTCATTGATAATGTTTTTTTTTTCTCTAAGTGATAGAATTCTTGACGAAGAGATACAATTCTGGATTCAATGTGATCCCTAAATATCTTTTCAATTTTTAACCAAGCATTAAATCTAAAGTGAATAGTACAAACGATATACACTCAGTTAAATTCGTGTGTATTTTAATGCAACTTTATTATTTTTTAACATCCATTTGGAGTTAATTTATTTTAATAAATAAGTTCAGAGACTCATTGCGTAGTTTTTAAAATATAAATATCCAATATATAAATACGTAAAATTTGAAAGATTCAATGTATAATTTTAAGTATAAGAATTCAATGTGTAAAAGTATTAAAATTTAAGGATTTAATTATGTGTTTTGCCTTCAAACTGTCATTTTGTTACATAACATAATGGTAAATTGTAGTATTGTATTAGGCCATCGCAAATTTACTAAAGATGGAAATGTGTATATATATATCTATACTATATATACACACGTCGGAGGACAAATTAAGTAATACCTTTTATAGACATAAATAACCTATTAAGATAATTAATAAAATTGGTTTTTTTGTGATTTTTTTAATCCATTTAGTTTTCATCTATTTGAATAATTTAGATTCACATCAAATAAGTACATAAAAAATCAAATACTTTTCTCAAGTATTTTAAAATGTTTCGTATCCAAAATTTGAATTTGAAACTTTTAATTAAGAAAAAAAAAAAGGACTCGCGCCATTCCATATTTTCTCTTGCATAATTGTGATTTAATTTTTGTGTATTACTTAATTTGTAGAATAAATTTTTTACATATAATTTCATCATGATGGATATTAATATACTTTTTTTTTGTAAATTGTTTAAATTAAAGATACAAAAATTCAATAAAATAGAAGAAAAATTCAGTGATAAAAATTATTATTAACGATCGGGATTAAAGTTAAAGGCAATGAACGGAAGAAAAATCCATTCTGTAAAAGAAATCTATGATGATCATATTTTTTAGATTGTCAAAGTTTTTAATCACCACATCTGAATCTGGTAATCTATAGCTTTAATTTCATGACTTTTAGTGACAGGCCCTGTCCAGAACAACTTGTCGTTATAGGATTTTAATGAAGAATATGGACTTGAAGGACTGGATATCTCTTTCACCCAAATTAGAATTTGAATTTGAAAAGTTATTGACAAAACATTGAATTGATTGTCACTTTTCTTGCTAATTAATTAATTCAGCAAGAGTATTGACTTGACAAACTGCAAATTTTATTATTTAATTATATAACGGAAAAATTCTTAAAGAAAAAAAGAAAAAAATTGTATTACGAGCTAGACAGACACTCGTAAATTATTAATTCATACAAACTTCTTGGCAAGAATATCAAAAACAAAAGGCAGACATGATAAGCATAGAAGAAACAAATAAATGTCTAGTTGACATCAGCAAACTTCTTCTGAAGATTCTTGACGATGTTCTTGTCCAACATAAAAGCTTTAGCAAGAACATCAGGATTGATGGGTGGGTCAGGTCCAAACACAGCATTAGCAATAGTAATAACACCAGGGTTCTGGCTGCTTAAACCAGCAAAGGCAACTGCATTGGTCTTCGCAAGGTTGAATTGGAAGTGAATGAGGCCAATTGGGAACACAAATACATCTCCTGGGTATAGAACTTTAGTGAATAGTTTATTAGGATTTGAAGTCACGAACCCAACAAGTAGCTTTCCTTCAATGACTACAAGTATTTCAGTGGCGCGAGGGTGAGTGTGGGGAGGGTTTAATCCCCCATTGGGAGCATAGTCCAGACGAGCAAGAGATATACCAAGAGTGTTGAGTCCTGCTATTTGATCCACATTTAACAGAGTCACATTTACTCCATTTGGATTGTTTGTATCTCTTGGAATGTTAAGTCCAGATTTGAAGAAGTCTTCAGCCTTTACTTTATCTGGGTTCTTGCAGAACTTCCCGTTCACAAAGACTGCATTAGTTTCACAAGACAAGATTGTTACTCGTATATTTCAATAATAAAAATGTAAAAGAAAGTAGAGATAGAAAGCGAAGAGTTAGAACAGATACCAGCATCCTTGGGCTCCTTGATGGCTACGCAGAAGTCCTGGAGGGGGCTTGGATCGTAGGCATTGGCCAATGTGGAAGCCAAAGCTAAGATGGTTAAAGCAATGGCAAATTTAACAACTTTCATTATTAATTCTTTTTAGTTCCTGTGAGAGAATAGGCTGTTTCAATTAAGCTTACTCTTTTTAAAGCTGCGAGAGGCCATGAATGTGTGCGTTACAATTTATAGCTGAAAATCTTTGAATTATTCAATAAATCGATGGAAACGTTCATAACTGCCATGCTTATCTGTTCTTCATTTCACCCACTAACTAATCATTATTCTATTGATTATATTGAATTACATGAAAATCCAAATAACCTTTCTTTGATTTTCTTCTTCAATTGCTTACCTCAGTCTCATATGGAATTGGTCATGCCTTTAATTTCTTTATCTTTGCATTATTTTTCATTATTGAGTTGTTCAAGTCTTTTGCATTTAGCTACACGTAACCTCAGTTATTATTATTATTTTGATTATGTCCGAATTATTGAGCTCCAAATTTTTTTAATAAATAACTAAAAAAAGAAAAAAGTAAAATGGTGGAAGCCTTACTGCAATTAATCATAAATCGCACAAATACAATTAAATAGAACGAATATAATTATCCATATAGATTTTTTAATTGTGTTGTCGTGGGAGCCTGAGGGTTTTGTTTCCTGCTGACCGTTGTTTTGTTGCTGGGCAGTTCTTCAGCTCCCACTACCCTTTGATTAATATAATCTCAGCTTATAAAAAAAATCATTATAATTTCTTGCTTTTTATAATTATCTTTAATTTGTTAATAGTTATTTTTCTTTTTATAACTATATGATATTCACAATTTATTAATTTAAATTTGCACCAAATAAATTTATGGTAAGAAAGACAAAGCTTCAACTTTTTTAAAATTGCTATGTATCTAAATAAATTTAAACAAAAAATTTAAGGTTATTAAAAGACAAAGAACACCAATTGATTGGTCGTAAAAAAAACCCTAGCCTCCTTTTCTCTCTAGTTTTAAAGGCGTTTATTTTCTTTTTCTTGTTTTAGGGCTACCATCAGTCCATTTACAGGCGACATCCCCTCTTCTATTCTTTTCATCTCTTTCATTTTGCTATTCATTAATTTTATATTTATTTTTTCAATTTTCTGTGTATTTTTTCATTTTTTCGTATATGTTTTTAATAATTTTTATATCGGTATAGATACGAAATTTTAATTTTATTTGTTATTTTTTATTTATCTTTTGATTTTTTGTGTTTTGGTTTCAACAAATTTAGATCTGAAATTTTTTATTTTAGATCTAGTTTTCGATTTTGCTCAGATCCTTTTTGTGTTTTTATAAATATAATTCTTCTAGCTAATATTGAATGCAATTTAAATTTTTCTTATGCAAATTTGTCCTCTAAATTTGGAGGTTATTGTCTTCCTTAATGGAAGTTTTCGTAATTTTGAAATAAGTTTTCTTATGTACATAAGATAAATTGAGTTTTTTGTGAAAGTCAGATTGTTCACGGTATGTTATCATTATCCACTATTTTCGTTGAAGATGTTCAGAGATATTGTCCATCAACTTTATTGGTTTCGTATATCTCATGTACTTTTAAATTTTATAAGTTTATTTATACTTTTCAGATGTATTTTTTTATATTATTAATGAAGATTTAATTTGCATTAAAAAAAAAAGAGAAAGAACACCTACTATTGCCTTTTGTTGTTATTTTCTTTTTTGTTGTTAGATTTCTTTAAGTATCCTATTTAAATTATATTTCAAAAGAAATGAATTGTTGAGTCAATTTTATCATTTATATAATTTTAAGGTATTCATTAATCATTTTTTCAATAATGCCATTTTAGCATTTATAATTTCAAGTTACTTCTCTACTTTGGTAAAAATATAAATTAAGACTCTTAGGGTGCGTTTACTTACAGAAAATAGTTTTTTATTTTTTATTTTCTATTTTCTTAGAAAATTAAAATATTTATTTTTCATAGAAAATTTAGAAAACGTATTTATTTATCAACAAATAAAAAATCGGAGTGTTTATTTTTTTGTATACACACTCGCGTGCGTGCGCACACACACACGCACATGCACATATATACATGTATATGTATGCGTACATACATACATACATTTATATATGTGTGTGTGTGTGTGTGTGAATATATACACATACATACACATGTATTTATGTATACATACATATGTACATACATATACATATGTATGTATGTATGTATGTATATATGTATGCATGCATATACAAGCACATACAGATACATGTATATGAATATATATGTGTATGTATATGCATATGTATATATGTATACGTATGTATATGCATAAATGTATATTTATATGTATATGTATGTACATACATACATACATATTTGTATGTATGTATGTATGCATGTATGTGTGTATGTATATGCATATGTATGTGTATATACGTATGTGTAAGTGTGTATATACATATCCATATGTACGTATGTATGCATGTACTACATATACATATATATGCACATGCATATACTTATGTATGGATGCACATACAATACTTACATATGCATGTATATGTATATATATGTATGTACATATATATGTGTGTATTAATATTATTTAGAAAATTTGAAAAATATCTTTTATTAATTTTTCAATTTCTTCTTTATTTTGAAAAACTGAAAAATTTATTTTCTGTTTTCTATTTTAAGAAACTGACAAAATAAATATGATTTCTATTTTCTGTTTTCTGTAAAAAAAAATTTCTGAAAAGCTAGAGCAGTTTTCTATAAGTAAACAGACCCTTAAAAACTCTACCTTCCTAGTTTGGCAAAATTATCAAATTAAGACTCTTAAAAACTCTTAATAATGTTAGTCATATGAGAAAAAAAATAAAATAAAATAAGAGTAAGATTTGTTGAGGTCCTTTAAAAGCGATAGAAGGTCTGCGCTAACTCACCGCCGCTATTATTTAGTGTTTTTCTTTCAATATTAAAGTTTCAGAATTATTGTAAAAGAAAAATTAATCATCCCAAATTAAATAATAAAAAAAATATAGAAAGAAAATTAAACTACTACTAAGTGTTTATAATCAATTCTTAAAAGAAAAAAAAAAGATGTTTATAATCCCGCAATTTATTTTTGTTTTCAGTATATATTCATTCGGTATTTACATCTAATTGTGTTATCTCTCCAGTTGAAAATTCAAATCTGAAATTAAATACTTTTAAGATTAACATAATTATATACAGCAAATTAATGTTGTATGGGTTAATTTATTTAAGAGGACGACAATGAGACTATAACATAATCCAAGTCTTGAGTTTGTTATTATTTTTTGCTGGATTGGGTGAGAGATTTAAGATTAACAAGTTGTATTGTTACACATGCTAATATTTTACTAATATTTAGTTGAATCATCACTATTATCACTTCTTAACATATATTTTTTGGTTGTATACGACGTGGGATTTTTTTTTAATTTTGATGTTAAATTTAAAAATATTTAACAGCAAAATTATTTAAGATTTTGGATATTAAAAAATGACATCCATTGGTATCATTTTCCGACAAACAGGATCCACTAAAAAAGATACAAAATCTGTAATGTGCCATTTATGTTGGTGAAACAGTATTATTTAGAAAGAAAAAATTGACTTAAATCCGGTCGACGAGTTGAACTCTACGCGCTGAAAAATGGCAAAACAGGATAGCGTTTTTTGTACAAGATTTCGTCGGAAGGTGGGATCCGCTCCTGCTGAAAAACGGCAAGTAATGTTGCCTTTTTTTCATTCATTCAGGGTTTGTGCCTCTCTTTCAATTTCGTCCACGTCTCCTCCCTACATGAGCTTCAACTTTCAATCTTAGATGTCTCCTATCTTTTTATTTCTTTTTTATGCAACCCACTTTTTTTTATTATTATTTCTAATGATAATTTGGTGTTTATCAAACGGTGCGCATATTGTTATTGCAAATAAATTTTATTTAACATTTAATATTCACTGATATATGGTATTTATATATAAATACTTAAAAATTATATATAATATTAGAAATAAAACATGTCTAGAAAAACTAAAAATAGAAATTAATTTTATTAAATCATAACGACATATTAATTTTAACACTACTTTTAAGAGTGAACTGCTGTAGTCCTTTAGTCCTAACGGACCAAAACAATGGTCATAGAAGTAGAAGTGTAATAACGATGGATTGAAAAAAAAAGTTTTTTTGGCAGTATAATTATCAAACTGTTCGTGAATAACACAAAAGGTGAATTCATAAAAACTTTCATTAATAATATGAAAAATTTAAATTTTCATTAATAATACAAAAAATTTCATAGCTAATAAATTCGAATTTAATTGTACCTTACAATTTTTAATATTAAACTATACGATTCAAATTTGTTGATACTAATATGTTAATTTATAATTGAAAGATTGGGATTGTAAATTATACTGATAGATCAAATTTATTTTTTATGATATTAATGAAAAATTTTGATTTCGGTTACGAAATTTTTTTGTACAAAACCCTATATATTAGCAGTCAAATTATGCAATAAACTTAATATGGCTAAAATCATATTAAAATGGTAAATCTTGAGTTGTTATATTTATTAAATATAAATATCTATTTAATATTTATTATACATATTCTTTTTCTTTTCTACAAATTTTTTTTATTATTATTAAATATAAAAGAAGATATTATAGTCTTTTTTAATGTATTTTTGGTTAGATTAAAGCTCACAAATATGTTCGCCACAAGCACTTCATCAAAAGCTCATAGGCATGTTCGCCATGAGCACTTCATTAAAAACTCACAGACATTTTTTGTTAAATTAAAGCTCGCAAGCATATTCACCACATGCATTTCATCAAAAGCTCATAGGCATGTTAACCATAAGCACTTCATTAAAAGCTCATCGGCATATTCACCACGAGCACTTCATTAAAAGTTCACAAGCATATTCTCCACGAGCCTCCTTTAGCTCCATTAGGCATGTTCGCCACGAGCACATTGTACTAAGCTTAATTAGGCATGTCCACCAAGAGCACTTTATATTTTTTTAGCTCAGTTAGGTATGTCCTCCACAAGCACATTATATTTTTTTAGCTCAATTATGCATGTTCACCACAAGTACATTGGGTTTCCAGCTCAGTTCGACATTCTTACCATAAGCTTATAATTATTTTTTGCTTTAGGCAGTTTCGCCATAGGCAAGACTTTAAGTAATAGCTCAGCTTAGTAGCTTATGCCACAAGCACATTTATTCACAATAATGTAAGCTCAGCTCGGCAGCTTAAGCCATGAGCACATTTATTCATAATAGTGTAAGCTCAGCTAGGCAGCTTAATTAAGCCATAAGCATTTTCAACACTTAAATCACTTGTTAATATTTTGTATTCCTCTTACTTGTATGATCTTATTCAAATATATACCGAATCTTACTTATCCATTGACTACAAGATTTTTTTCCATTCGATAATACTTATAACTTAACCTTGTCGATTGACCTATAACTGTCCAATTTACTATTCATCAATTAAAATTTCGGTAATATAACGGCTAACAACATGCCTAACCAATCTGAAAAGCATATAATTTTCACAGCCCCTCAGGGCACAACAATTCACAACAAAATATACATACATTCCAGTCATTCATTCTCATATCAAACACACCCATTCAATTTCACTTCCTGACAATACACATATTTACATATACATCAATATACTGATCAAATACAATCCAATCATTTACTTCAAATAGCTAAATATATGCATACCAAAACAACAAATAATTTCTAACTGTCTCTTTCTCTTAAACTTTGCTCTACTGTGTATTATGCTCTAACTACTCTTTAGAACCTGCATGCAGTAAATATTACGTGCTGAGCATTAAATATACTCAGTAGTGACTATAAATCGAACAATTTTTCAGATAAGTGTAACTGCATCAATTATGCAATATCATCAATTTTCCTTATCAAAAACACAATTTTCACAGTTCTGACAATCAATTCAATTCAATGTCAAAACTTTGGTAAACTTTTCAATTTAGTCCTTTATTTTTTATTTTATTTCAAAATTGCTCTTTTTACACTTTAATTACAAATTTGCTATTAGCTTACTTATTTTCACTCCACATTCATTTATTCACATACAAAATTTTCGTTTGTTCCTTATTTAAACTTTTCATGCAAAATTTTATTTTAGTCCTTAATTTTTCAATTAATTACGGAATTACCATTTTTAATTTTAATTACGAAATTGCCACTAGTTCATTGATTTTTCATTTACAAATCATTAATTGGCATACAATTTACCAATTGGTCCCTATTTTAACCTTTTCATACAAAATTATATTTTTATCCTTCAAAATTGTAAAAGTTCATTTTATGACTATTAATTCACTTTTTCTTTCAATTTTTACCCTTAATTCCTTACTTTGTCATTTTTATACACTAACTCAATATTTGGGAAAAATTACTATTTTACCCCTAACTTTTTATTTTCTTTCAATTAAGTCCTTTTTTCATTCTAAACTTTATTTTTACTTTTTTTTTCACTTTTAGCTCATTTTTTCATTTATGTCCCTAGTACAATCCCACAGAAATCTACAGACTGGATATACGGGAAGTAGATCCCATATGATCATAATACAGACTAAGAAATAATCCCAATGGATTATTTTTCACATAATAGAATACATAAAAAATCAGATACTATGAAAGATCAATGATCTTACCATAGTAAAGTAAGTCGCTATAACTTGTACCGCAGTATGAGTGCCCCTATGGCTAGCCAATCATATTCTGAACTAAATTTTAATCATCTAACCACTACTAAGGACAAAATTCTTTGCTCATTACAGAATTTTCTTTCATATTTTGATATTTTCATTTGCTTTTCAATTTTAGTACAATTTTCACTCAATTCTCTTATCACTTTACATATATTTACTTTTTCAGTAGCTTTTTCCTTTCGGTACATTAGCTATTCAACTTTTTCCAATACTTTTATATATATTATGAAATATCTTACAATAATTCATCATTTTCACTTTACACATTATATTTTTTATTGGCTTTCATTTCAATACATTAGTTAGTCAATTCTATCATCACTTTTGTACAATTTATGAATTATATCATTATAATTCATTATTTTCCACTCAAACTATGAATTAATTCTCAATAATTCAACAAGTTCACGTTATATATAAAATAATTTTCTTCTAAAAAATATTCAAATAATTTTCATAAATTCTATAAAAATTCATGAACACAATATTTTATCACTATAGTTATTTTATGGCATTAAACACTAAAATTACACAAATTATACTTTGATTTCCTTTAGAATACCATTCGGCCAAGTAAGGTAGTCTACTTTACCCATACTCTTAATTCATAATAAGCACTCTAATAGCCATATTCAAGGTTCTAAGTCATTAATCTAAGCTTAATTTCAATTATACATGCATTTTTCCTAATTTTCTAAGTTACATAAAGGAAAATCATGCCAATTCAAGGAAAATAGATGGATTTAATAGCCACTAACCTTTCTTACTTGCTTTATCCTCCTTAGGCTTCCTTTTTCTTGCCTTTAGCTTTAGAGGATTGCCCACCACCTTGAAAATCTACAAGGGGCCGAATTATTTAACATTAAAAATACCATTTTTTTTATCTCTAATGCTTAAATTAACCACATAAATGAACTTTAGATATCTAAAAACACTTATAGGAACATTTAATCAAAATTTAAACCATGATTTTCTCTTACCTCACTTTGACATTCTAAACTTTTTTACTTGATTTCTTTCACTTATCTTTCTTTAATCAAAGAATAGGGGCTTAATTAGTCATCTAGGAAGGTATAATACCAATTAAGATGCTTGAATTTAGAGAGAAAGAGAGAAAAACTTGAAGAAATTTTGAAGAAATGGTGGCTATGATGTATTCGGCCTTGAAGGGGGAAGAAGAGGCTGATGGAGATAAGTATGGCTGACCAAAATTATCTCTTTTCTTCAGATTTTATATGGATCTAAGTGGATTAAGCCAAGGCCCACTCACTTAAGGCCCAAAACCCCTATTTAAACCCATTATACTATTTTTCTATAATTCTCTCACTTTTCAAATTCAAATCAATCCAATTTTGATTCCATCATTATTATCATATTTAAAATAGATTGTATACAAAATTTCAGCTCAATCGAAGTCAATTACTAGTTCGATTCAATCAGATCGGTCCGATTCGACATTTACCGGTGCCACCGAAAAATAAAATTTTTACAGCCAAAATATTATACACATTATTTTAGGCATATCTACAATTTCTAAAAATTTTTAGAACTCATTTGCTATTTTTAAAGGTTCAATTAAATTTAGATCAACCTAGTTACTAAAACCGAATTGCATCGTCTTTTGGAGGCCTATTTGACCTTAATTTCACTTCAACTTTCAACCTCGGACTAATCATGATCAATAATTTTTGATGGTCAAATAAAATATTTTTTACCTCCGGATGTACTTTTTCAGCTGGTAGCATTGTTCACTATCGAAATATAATGTTCATGACTGATCCGAAATTGAGGCCGTTACAATAAATATTCATACCTTAGGGGGATTGATGATAGCCGGACCGGGCTTTGGGTCCAAACCCATAGCCTGAATTCCTGGCCATCCGAATCACTCGAGGTCTATGTTGGCTTAACAATGCCATTTCCCATAGTCCTATCAGGACACAGATTGTAGCTCAACTTCCTATTCTAGTGAAGCTTTCCATTTTGGGAGGACTTCCTATCTTGGCGAGACCCCTCCTCCAGTATGACTCCCATGGCCATTAGGATTCCTAACCATGATAGGATCATACTCATCTTTATAAATATCATTGGGTATTTAGCTCTTTTAATTATTTTTCTACTAAAGATCACCCTTTTACTATCCACTGCCTTGACCGTCGGAGAGTCTCCTGTCGGACTTTCGTCGAAATTTCTTTGTTTTTAGGAACCTAGAAAACAACAGTCATGTCAAGCAAATCCGATAGCAGCCCAATAATTTCTTAACTGTTATCAATATTCTTTTGAATTATTATTCAAAAATCAATCTCTATTGGGATTAGCTTATTAAATTTGTACTATATAGTATTATAACTATTAACCCTTAATTTATTCTAATACAATGGAGGAATTGAGATTAGGTCAAAAGTAAGTTTCGGTATGTCTTACTATAATAGGCAAAGGGATCCGCCGGGTCATGATGGATCGAATTATAAATAAATTAAATTGGGCCATTTGATCGAATAAAAATGAATCAATTTAAATTATTTTACGGGTCAAACAGATTAAGTCGAATTTGAATAAAACAAATACGAATCATATAGATCGAATTCATGGATATATCATATGTTAACGGGTCTACTAAACAAGATTATGAGACGAAAGTAGAAAAAAATCCTCTGAAAAGTCAACAAAGGCATCATTTAAATAATTTATAGGGCTTTTTCATATCCCAATCAAGATTGATTGTCGTTAAAATGTCGAAGTTATAGTTAGAGCTAAAGGATATATGCGGATAATGGAATATGCTTCTCCATTAATTATTATACCTCTCGGTTTTGCGATATTCTGTTTAACCCAAAATAAGTTTTGGTTGGATTACGGACGACAAAGATGTTGTCGTGCGAATTAATTAAATACAAATTCGTTTTGAAATTAAGATAATGAGCTTAGCAATCAAATTTTTTTTACCGGTCCAATAACCAGAATGAGTAACAAAACATAAATAAATTTTATATTATTCACAAAAGAACACTGTTTTTCCTTAATTTATCAAATGTATATTTAATGTTTTTTAAAGATATTGATAATAGTTCTTATAATTGATCTTCCAAAAAAAAGTTCTTAGTATTGTTTGAGTTTTTTGCTTTTTGAACTTCAAATTTCCTCTTAATTCATGTAACATAAAAAAATGAATTTGGTAAAACACGAGTAATAGAAGGCGTAATTTATATTATTATTATTTTTTTGAACATTCACCTTCTGCTTCGTTGTCTGTTCTGTTTGACTTCTTTTTATTTACCTTCAAAAATAATGTTTCAGTCATGAATTTGGTATAGGGTTCATGAAGCTTAAAAAAAACACAGAAAATATATAGATAAGAAGAGAGAAATGATAGAGGCAGCTAGAGCTTCTGAATTAAAAGTCATTTGATTTAAAAGGTCCCACTTATACACCTAAACAACATATATTCAAGCATCCTATTTAAATTATATTTCAAAAGAAATGAATTGTTGAGGCAATATTATCATTTATTAATTTGAAGGTATTCGTTAATCATTAATGTCTGCCATTTGAGCATTTATAATTTTAAGGCACTTCTCTACTTTGGCAAAATTATCAATTAAGACTTAAAAACTCTTAATAATGTTAGTCATCCGAGAAAAAGATAAATAAATAAAATAAAATAAGAGTAAGATTTGATGAAGACACTACTACCAAGTGTTTATAATCAATTCTCAGAAAACAAAATAAGGTGTTTACAATCCCGTAATTTATTTTTGTTTTCAGTAGACATTCATTCGGTATTTACATCTAATTGTGCTATCTTTCCAGTTCAAAATTCGAATCTGAAATTAAATATTTTTAAGACTAACTTAATTACCATTAATTACCTCATTATATACAGTAAATAAATGTTGTTTGCATTAATTTATTTAAGAGGACGACAACGAGACTATAACAGAATCAAAGTCTTGAGTCGTTTACTATTATTTTTTGCTGGATTAGGTTTTTTTTTTTATAAGCTGATAAGTTTTATTAGATGAGTAACAGTAAAATTCCAACAAGGGCCAAAAGAAGGCCAACAACGAAACAAACAGAAATTCAGGAACCAAAAACCAATCAACCAAATAACCAAACAAACTCAACCTACTGCCATCAAGAACCCCAGCAGGCAGCACAACAACTCTCAACCAAGTAGTATTTTTTGCTGGATTAGGTGCGAGATTTAAGATTAACAATTTGTATTGATACACATGTTAATATTTTACTAATATTTAGTTGAACAGTCCCTATTATCACTTCTTCACATATAGTAATTTTTAGGTTGTATAACGACGTAGGGTACTCATTTTATATATGTGAAATATTCATTTATATACAATAAAATATCATACTTATATCATATTATGTTTTGACCTGAGTAAACTTTCCCCTTAAACTTCGCTACAGTATGGTTGCATATATGTTTATTTTTGTAATTTTCTTTTTATATTTCTCAGTTACACAAGTTTAAAATAAGAAGCTTTTTATTATATTTAAGGGTGAGAAAAAAATCGAAAATATGGTTAATCATAAAATCGATAAAAAAACGAACCGATTTTTCCTGTTAATCTAATTTTTACATTTTTTTATTAATGGTTATGATTTAAATTTTTAAGTATTGATTAATCATTAATCCATGATTAACCGGTTTATATATATATATATATATATATATATATATATATATATATATATATATATCTTTAATTTTTTTTCTATTTCTTTCTAAATTTAACATAAAATAGTACTTTAAAATATATTTAAATTATATTTTTTTATTTTTATACCTTAATCTTTTTTATTTTCCTATAAAATTTATATAATACTTTAAACCAAATTTATATTATGTCATTCTCTTTAATTATATAATAATATTTATATATAATATCCTATTAAATTTTATATATGTTATTTTTTTATCATATATTGGTATTCATATTTTATTTAATTGCATTTAATTATATTTTAGAGTTTATATTATAATATTTAATATTATCAAAATTTTTATAATAATTTTCAATAAATATCAAATTATTTTATAATATTAGCTATTAATTTATAGAACATTAATTTTATGTTTATTCTGTAATTTTTATATTAAGTTACTTTACACATTTGAATTTGAATTAAACTTTATTTAATTTTTTTATATAATTTTATTTTATAAATTTCAATGGTTAACCGAAAAATCAAAACCGATTGACTGGTTAATCGAATATAACGGACTGGTTAATAGTTAGTGATTTTCAAAAAATGATATTAATGGACTGGTTAATTTTTTACTCATGAACTGATTAATCGATCCGTGCTCACCTCTCTCTCTCTCTCTCTATATATATATATATATATATATATATATATATATATATATATATATATATATATATATATATATATATATATATATATATATATATAAGCTGAAAGATTTTATAAGATGAGAATTAGCCAAAACAAACGGGGGCCAAAAGAGGCTAACCACAAAACAACATAACCCCATATGCCAAAAAACCAACCAACTAGATAAAACCAAACTCTGCCTAATACCAAGAAGAGCCCTAGTAGGCGACACAACAAATCAACCAAAAAACCCAATAAAGACCACACCTGCTCCCCAGTTCCCATCGAAAAGGAGTTGCAAAGCAACTTCTCAAAAAATCAAGAGAGGCCAGCCAAAACTAGAGAGGAGAGATCCAGAAGGAGGGCCTAATCCATGAGCACCTGAAATGAAAATGTTGACACTGTAGAAACTGCCAGATACAGCCTACTGAGTTGTCTCAAAAATCATTAACAACAGTCTCCAACGATTGAACAATGAAATACTAGTGGTAGCCAATAAAAAAAACTGTTGTGACAAAAGAAACAAGCCAAGGCAAAACCAAACAATAAAAACAAGGTTCCAGACTTGCAATCCGCCAGTAGAACCAACTCCAAAAGAAATAAAACACCAGGGCTAGAGGTTTCCATAAGCTCTAAACATAGTGGCAGAAGCTAAGGGACTCTCACAACTGGCAAAAACGAAACACCACCAGATCACAACCAAGTCTCCAACCAACAAACCAACAATAAAGCAACCAGACTAGAAAAACCACAAACCTAACTTCCATACTAGGAAGAAAATGAAAAACTCTGCCAAAACACACGATGCCTCAAAACCACAATATCATAAAACAAAGCACTGCAGCTCAACGCCAACTACTGGAAGACTAGTAATCTGATACTCAGTACATCCAAAACTCTCTACAACCGATAATCAACCAAACCCGATAATCTCACAAGAATCACCAAAAGACACAAAAAACAAAGTAGAGAGTGAGACACCATATAAAACCAAATTGGCCAAAAAAAAACAATGCAACAACATAACCCAACTAAGATAAAAGGATAGAATCAGCTCTGATGGCAACCAACAAAACCCTCTAGAAAACCCAAAAATGCTCCAACCAATTAAATCAACCAGATCAAGGAAACACCACCTATCGACTGCTACCCGGAGGCGCTCTTGAAAACCACTGCAACTTATCTCTCATCTTTCAGTTTCTCCCAATTTGCCCTATCCTGTTCTTCAGATCTGATGAGAGAAGCAAGAATATCTTCTCTATTTTCTAGTAAAACCAGACCCAGCAACTCAGCTGCTTCCAGAACTTTTTGTACCTCAGCTGATGGGAAAATAAACTTCTTTGATCCTGTTCTCCCTAACCTTTCATTAACATTAAAAATACATCCATCAAATAGAGATTCACCAACAATGATGTATGAATTGATGTCATTGGGATTCGAGTTCACTGCAATATCAACCCTTTTTGAATTTTTCTTTGTTTTTCTTCCCTTTTTGTTTTTTAGATTTGGAAACTAAAAAGTGGATTTGTTTGTGTCGAGAATGTAGAACGAATGAATTTTTTTGCCTTTATTATACTTTTCTCCGAAGTTGAGGGAGCTTTGCCATTAGAGCCAATCTGAACTACCACCTCATTGAAACTCAAATTATGTTCCTCGTTGTGCTCGGTAGGCCTATCAACAAAAGGAATGAAGTCAAGCCCATTAGGAGTGTAACTATCTAGAACTTTAGGCCTAGATTCATATTCATTTAAGGGGTCTAGACCCAACTCAACCAATTCAAATCTACTTTCTTGGCCCAGCTCAACTAAATCCAATCTACCTCCCAGCTCAACTAAATCAAGCCTACTACCATTACCATGAAAAACGGAATTAGCTTTCTTTCCAAGCTGGCTTGTCGGGCATGTGGGCTTACAATGGGATGAGTGCGGCAATTAAGAATTAATTCCAGAATTAGCTTCTTTTCCAGGTTGGCTTATCGAGCATGTGAACTTGCAATGGGCAGAGTGCGCCGTTTGAGAGTTATTTTCAAAGGAAGTCCATGAGTAAATCGATGAAAGTAATCTTTCAGCGTCTCTGGTGACCTGCAATCCAGGCTCTTGCATTTCTGTATTCACCATTGAAGACTTAGCATACCTTTTAATGAATAAATCCAGATAAAAGCTAGATGGCTCCTCTATAACTCTAAATGTGTATGATATCTCATCAATTATGGTAGACAAAGTATCATTGATCAAAGATGTAAATGAAGTTGCGACGAGAAATCTAGCAACATCTAAACAACATTTTTTGCTAGTGTTGTCATCTAAACTGATAAAATTGCCATACAATGAAGCAATACTGGAGAAAAAAGTCGGGTTCCAAGCGTGCAAAAGGAAACCATCACACCTTAACCACGTATAACATTTTTTACATATATCGTTAGGCTCCCAAGATTTAATCATCTCAAACCATTCATTCAACCAACTTGTACCTGGCTCCAGCATTTTATCTTTCTCTATGCAGGAAGGAAAGTAAGCAAAACTAGATTACCTCCCATTGGTCTACACTCACAAGAGAAAGGGCCCTGATCTATTATAGCATTTTGAATGTTGATGATGTCTCGAGCCTGATGTAATCAGCCAACTAGACTTCTATCCAGCCACACTCTGTCTTCATTTGCTACCTCATATTGAAAGTTCACCAAACCAACACTAAGATTTATGAATGTGTCCTTTCGTTTGCCGTCCTCACTACACAGACCCATTTTAGTAGTCTTGGCAAATATCCTCCTCTTTGTTGTTGCTATATCGCACCAAGTTAACTCGAATTTTTCGATTTCCCATCCAAGCTCCATTCAACTTCTTGAGGATAAGTTTGATATTGATTAGTGTACTCAGACTAACAAATCCAAATTTGGTTCCCTTTGAACTCATTTTCCTTGGGATAAAAGACTTGTTCTACGTTCTCATACCATGAGAACATATTTCTCACACCAAACGCCGGCCACCCGAAGGGTAGGTTGTCTACAAAAAAACCTATAGTTATTCTCTGTTTTCTCCGCCATTCCTTTTTCACACACATATATATTGTTAAAATATCAAATTCCTAATATCTCGACTTTCTCTTCTTTATTACTTATCCCTTTTATCCACTACCCTCTCTTACTTTATCTATATTATCGTTGTTCTCCTAACTTTAGAACAGGTCAAACGTTTATTTTTTCTAAAATAAAAAAAATTAATAAAAAAACTTTACATGATTCTTATAAAATGATAAGCTGGATGTATAGGTAGCATATAAAATCAAGGCAGTATTTATTATACATATTTGAAAATAATATTTATTTAATGTTTATTATGCATGCATTTAATGTTTATTATCATGGTTATTAAACTCGAGTTGACTCGGACGGTCGGACCGGTTGAACCGTGACTCGACAAGCAATTCGAGTCGATTCAACATGAAAATCGGAAAGAGTAAAAACTCGGATTGACTCAGAAAAAATCGGGTTGAACCGGTGACTCGGTGACTCGGACCGAATTCCGGTTCAACCAAAAAAATTTGCATTTTAAGAAATCAATCACTAAATTCCCAAAAAATACAGTGTTATAATTAAAAATATAAAATTTAAAGATCCTATAATGTGTTCTTTTAACTAAATCCATAACAAATTATTATATATATTCAAAATATACAAAAACAATGTCTATAATACATATCTAAATGTAGAATTGAATTATCACAAAAAAATTTTATGTTTAATCCTAACAGTAGATAATTTTTTTAATTATTATTTTTTATATATAAGAGTTTATTATATATAGATCGAAAAAATCTTTTGATAGTAATTACAACTAATGAATTGATAATTATGATTAAAAATTTTGAAACGATAGAAATCTTTGAATATATAATTAGTTTATAAGGAATAAAAAGCTTGTAAGAAATTGAATTAAGTTTAGATATTGATAAGCACCATCCAAGGACAAGTAATGTTGACTAACTAAGGATCACCATGTTGGTCTTAATAGCATACAAATAATTTTAGAAACACAACTAACTTTGTTGGTCTTAATATTTTTACATTGATATTTATTAATTAATAAAATTTTCAATGTCTTTTGATATATTATATTTTTATTTTTTTATAAATAATTATATTTAATAAAAAGTAAAAACTCCGAGTAGACCCGGTCCAACCAATTGACTCTTGACTCAGTTGATAGACCGAGTCGATCTCCGAACCGATTCTGAAAACATTGTTTATTATGCATGCTTTTAATTTTCTCTTTATTTTTGTATTTCAAAATAATATTTATTAAATATAAATATAAATATTTATTTAATATTTATTGTACATATTCTTTCTTTTTTTTACACATTTTTCTATTATTATTAAATATAAAAGAAAATATTATAGTCCTTTTAAAGTATTTTTGGTTAGATTAAAAAATATGAATGTTTATCTTAATATACGTAAACTAGAAAAAAAAAAGCGACAAGTGACCCCTCACGTACGGAGCAACACATTGGCCAGCACACTACCCCTTAATTGGGCCGACACGGTGCGAACGAGGATTAGTCTGGATGTGGTACGGGCTTAAAGGTGCCTTCCACAGTTGGAGCCCATCCAGGATACCCCGTGCATTTCGCAAAAAAAAAATATTTAATTGAACTTTAAAATTGAATAATATCATGTTGAAAAATTATCCGAACTTTCAAGTGTAAACTTTTGAATTTATTTTAGTATCCCTAAAAAAAGGGAGGGAAATTAACAAAAACCTACATAAAGTGAAAACAAAATTCCTATAGTGAAAGTCACTGTATAAGGTATGATAGTTATTTTTAAATTACGAACTTAGTCTTTATCAAACATCTAAGTAGTTAAAATTCTTAGCGATTGGTGTCTGTCATTATCAGCTACCAATCTTTTAACGACTCTGTGCACTTTAGTACGACCACCTCTTTCCTTTTGTTTCGTCTTCAATGGCTATATTGGGAACTAATTAATCAACTCTAATTGTATTAATTAATGTAATCTATATATTAGTACATTCGGGAAATTAAATTAAAGCAAACATAGAATATTTTTTGATTAACCTCCATGCAAGTCATTTTATTTTATTTTCTTTTTTATAAAATTTGGAGTTTAATAAATCGGACATAGTCAATCAAAATAATACCTTAGCTAAATGCAAAAGACTTGAACAACTCAAGGTTGATAATGAAAAAATAATTCAAAGGAAGATAAACAAATTAAGAAGACATGACCAATTCCATATTAGAGTGAGTGAGGTAAGCAATGGAAGAACAAAATCAAAGAAAGGTAATTTGAATTTCCATGTAATTCAACGTAATTGTCATAGAAAAATGATTTTTTAAGCGGGTGAAATGAAGAACAGATAGCCATAGCAGTTAGGCAGGTTACATCAATTTATTGAACAATTCAAAGATTTTCAGCTATAAATTGCAATGCACAAATCTATGGCTTCTCAAACCTCTCAGCTTTAGAAATAAGCTTAATTAAGACACTCTCTTTTCTCACAGGAAGGAAAAAGAAAAAATGATGAAATTAAGTGTTAAATTTCTTGTAGCTGTAGCAATTTTGGCTTTCGCTTCCACAATGGCCAATGCCTTTGATCCCAGCCCTCTTCAGGACTTCTGCGTAGCCATACCTGAGCCCAAGAATGCTGGTACTCTAACTCTTCACTTTCTCTCTACTTTCTTTCACATTTTTTAATATTGAAATTGTACTGACAATCTTGCGCTGTAAAACGAATGCAGTTTTTGTGAATGGGAAGTTCTGCAAGAACCCAGATATGGTAAAGGCTGAAGATTTCTTCAAATCTGGACTTAACATTCCAGGAGACACAAATAATCCAAATGGAGTAAATGTGACTCTATTAAATGTGGATGAAATAGCAGGGCTTAACACACTTGGTGTATCTCTTGCTCGTCTGGACTTTGCACCCAATGGGGGATTAAACCCTCCCCACATTCACCCTCGAGCCACTGAAATACTTGTAGTCATTGAAGGCAAGCTTCTTGTTGGGTTCGTGACTTCAAATCCTAATAAACTGTTCACTAAAATTCTATACCCAGGAGATGTATTTGTTTTCCCTATTGGTCTCATTCACTTCCAATTCAACCTTGCCGACACTAAGGGAGTTGCTTTTGCTGGTTTAGGCAGCCAGAACCCTGGTGTTATTACTATTGCTAACGCTGTGTTCGGACCTAAACCACCTATCAATCCTGATGTTCTCGCTAAAGCTTTTATTCTGGACGAGGGCATCGTGAAGGACCTTCAGAAGAAGTTTGCTAATGTCAACTAGACATCAAACAAAGGCTATGACTGCCTTTGTATTTGATCTTTCATACAAGACAATGAATTAATAATTACGAGTCCTTTTATGTAAGAATTTCCACTGTATAACTAAATAATAAAAATTGCAGTTTGTCAAATCTTGCTCTTTCTGAATCCGCATGTGATTAGAGAAAGATGAATTGCAAATAAAATTAGAAAAATCCTAATTAATATGCTTGTTCTCGGAGATCCACGGTTAATTGCCATGCAATGAATCTTCGATCTTTGTTGGTTTTTTTGTGAGTATTTAAAAAGGAAGAAAATCAATGAGAAATTACACTAATTTTGCTCAAAATGACAGCACAAGGTGAGTTATGTTTGCTCTCTCGAAACCTTTGTTCACGTCATTTTTTATTAACTTGATAATTTCTGATTTTTGTCTCTTGAGCTTCTCTTAGGAAAATACAGCTCAAGACAATTTGTAGAATAAGCTGCTTACCTACAAACACACTAACAAAAATAAATAAATAACACTGTCTAGAAAAACTAAAGCTAAAAATTATTTTGTACCACTAAACACGTACCTGAAATAATAAATATTTCAGAATGCAACAATGTTAAATAGTTTGTGGTATAATTTTACGGTGGTATGACTTAAATATATTTTCTATCTACATGGATCTGTTTAATAAATCATAATTAGCACATTAATTTTAACGCTACCCTTAAGAGTGAACCATTGTAGTCCTCTAATCCTAACGGACCAAAACAATGGTCATAAAAGTACAAGTGTTATAAGGTGGATGAAAAAAAAAAACACTTTTTAGCCATACAATTATCAAACTTTTCGTGAATAACACAAAAAGTGAATTCATAAAAACTATCACTAATAATACAAAAAATTTCGTAGCTAAATTTGAATTTAGTTGCACCGTACGTTAAACTATACTATTTAAATTAGAAGATAATGATATATTAATTTATAATTGAGAGATTGTATTGTAAATTATACTGACAGATCAAATTTACTTTTTATAATATTAATAAAAAATTTTGATTACGGTTACAAAATCCTTTTTTTTGTTAAAAAAAAGCTTCTTTTTTTTTAATGAGCACAGCATTATAACTAATAACGCTCTCAAAAGCTGTATAATGTCGTTTAACTAAGGTATTTTTTTTTTCTTTGGTTGTGTTTGTTGGAGATTTGATTCAAAATCTATTACATGAAAATGCTGATTAATTAGTTATTTTGTTAGCTATTAGATAGGAGTAATTTATGTCATTTACTCGGTCAAAATAAATATCAGCTAGTTGCTGATTTTTCTCATTTTTTGTTACGCGTTAGCCTACAAATAGGCATTGTTTATTGTCCTTAAGAAATAGAGAAAAAATAATAAGTTCTCTGTTTTTCAATAGTACAGAATTTCTCTTGTTTCAGTTCATTTATAATAGCTGATTTTCTCTTAAAAACAAACATTTGGTATCAGAGCCACCTGTGAGCATTTCGACATGGCAAATAATAGCTGTGCAGTGAATATAGCCCAACCTTCCATGCCAATTTTCCATGGAGATAATTATCAGTTTTGGAGCACCAAAATGAAAACATTGTTCAAGTCACAGGAATTGTGGGACTTGGTGGAAAATGGCTAGAATGAGAAAGATGAGGAGATCAGGCTTAGAGAAAACAAAAAAAGAGATTCGAAGGCTTTTTTCTTTATACAACAAGCTGTTCATGAATCAATTTTTTCAAAAATTGCAGCAGCCTCAACAGCAAAGGAGGCATGGACAACCTTACAGCTAGCATTTCATGGCTCATCTACGTAATCACGGTAAAGTTACAGACACTTCATCATGAATTTGAAAATCTACATATGAAGAATAGCGAATTAGTGCAGGATTTTATGACAAGAGTTGCAGCAATTGTCAACCAGATGAAGCCTATGGAGAAGACGTCACTGAAAGCAAAGTTGTGCGAAAAATGTTACAGAGTTTAACTCCAAAATTTGACCATGTGGTTGCAGCTATTGAGGAGTCTAAGAACCTGTCCACCTATTCCTTCGATGAGCTGATGGGATCCTTGCAATCTCATAAAGCAAGAATAAATAGAAGAGAAGAGAAGACTGATGAAATAACATTCCAAGTGAAAGGAGTGGGTTCAACATTGAAGGAGCATGAAAAAGGTGCAGGTCATGGGAAAGGCAGAGGTGGATTTCAAAGAAAAAATTACAACCAAGGCAGAGGAGGTGGCAAAGGATCTGAGCATAAATCAAACAACAATAAAGACAACATCCAATGTTATCACTGTAAGAGATATGGGTATGTGAAAGCAAAATGTTGGTTCAAAGACAAACAGGAAAACTTTGCAGAAGAAGTTGATGAAGAGGGTAGACTGTTCATGGCATATTCAGACACATCTGACACATAAGCTGAAGTGTGGTTTATTGATAGTGGGTCTTCAAATCATATGACCAGCAAGAAGGAAATATTTAAAGAGCTTGATGAAACTCAAAAGAAAAAGGTCAAATTGGGTGATAATAAAGAGATGCAAATGGAAGGCAGAGGAACAATAGCTCTTAAAACTAGCCAAAGTAAAACTAAGCTTTTACATGATATTCAATTTGTTCCTAACATAGCTCATAATTTGCTGAGTGTTAGACAACTTATGGCTAGCAGATATGTTATTATTTTTGACAATGATTCATGTGTAATTAAAGATAAGCAATCAGAACAAATAATTGCACTGTTCAAATGACCAAAATATTTCCATTCGAAGTCTCCACTTTGAATGATTTTGCATTAGCTGTGGGAGAGCAAAACAATTCCAAATTGTGGCATCTACAATATGGACATCTAAATGCAAAAAGATTGCAACAGCTGGAAAGGAAGAATATGGTCCATAGATTACCGAAAATTCAATCTTTTGATTTATGTGAAGGCTGCATTTATAGTGAGTAAACCAGAAAGTCTTTTCTTACCGGAAAAGTATTAAGAGCCTCAACATATCTTAAATTAGTTCATGCTGACCTATGTGGTCCCATGAATACTGAATTACTTGGTAAAAGTTATTACTTTCTCTTGTTCACGGATAATTTCAGCAGAATGAGTTGGGTATATTTTCTAAAATTCAAGTCTGAAACATTTCAGAATTTCAGAAAATTTAAAGCACTAGTAGAAAAGCAAATAGTACAAGCATCAAAGTACTTCGCACAGATAGAGGTGGTGATTTTTTTTCAAAAGAATTCATTCATTTCTGTGAGGAGAATAGAATTCAAAGGAAGCTGACTGCACCATATACGCCAGAACAAAACGAAGTTGCTGAATGTAAAAATAGAATGGTGGTGGATATGGCAAGGAGTCTAATGAAAAAGAAAGGTCTACCAAACCAATATTGGGCAGAAGCAGTTGCAACAATAGTGTACATGTTAAATCTCTCACCAACAAAAGCCATTCAAAATATCACTCCATATGAAGCTTGGAAAGGGACCAAACCAACTGTAAGTTTTTTGAAAACTTTTGGTTGCATTGCTCATGTTTTAATTAATGCTCAAAAGCGCCAAAAATTACATGAAAAATCAATTAAATGTATTTTTATTGGTTATTGTACTAGCATAGAAATTGTATAATCCTATAACTGGCAAGACAATTGTCAGTAGAAATGTAATTTTTAATGAGGCAGCCAGTTGGAATTGGAGAATTAATTATGGGAATGAGGAAGCTTAGTCCCAAATTTCTTTAATGGAGGAAGCAAATTCAACCCCAATACTAACTAATTTAGCAGCGGTAACTCCGAGCAATTCTACTTCAGCTCCAAGCAGCTCAACAACTACACTTAGCAGCAAGAGTTTAAGTGTATCTTCAAATGAGACACCACAAAGGAAACTTAAATCACTGAAGGAGATTTATGAAACGGGGGAGTTTGCACTAATTGTTCCAAATACTACAACATATAAAGAGGCAGTGGAAAAAGATGAGTGGAGAAAGGCAATGAAAGAAGAGCTTGTGTCTATAGAAAAGAATTCAACTTGGGAACTGACAAATTTGCCAAATGAAAAGAAAGCAATAGGAGTGAAGTCGATATTCAAAACAAAATTTCAAGCAGATGGAATCATTCAAAAGTAGAAGGCTCGTCTAGTTGCAAAAAGATATTCACAACAGCAAGGGGTCGATTACGAGGAGACATTTTCACCCGTAGCTCGATTTGAAACAGTAAGAATGTTCTTGGCATTGACAGCTCAATTCAAATGGAAGGTGTATCAATTTGATTTAAAATCAGCTTTTCTTAATGGTGAACTTGAAGATGATGTTTATGTATCACAACCAGAAGGTTTTGAGATAATGGGCATGAAGATAAAGTGTACAAGTTAAGAAAGGCTCTCTATTGCCTAAAATAGGCTCCACGGGCATGGTACTGTAAAATTGATGCATTTTTTCATGAAAATGGCTTTGAAAGAAGTCCAAATGAGCCTACTCTTTATCTGAAGAAGTAAGGGAAAGCTAATTTTTTAATAGTATGCTTATATGCAGATTATATAATCTATATGGGGTCAAGTTCAAAGCTTATAGAAGAGTTCAAGTTCAGCATGATGAGCACCTTCAAAATGACAGACCTGGGACTGCTGCACTACTTTCTTGGATAAGAGATATAACAAGATAAAGATAGAGTATCCGTTTCCCAAAAGAAATATGCAGCAGATTTATTAAAGAAGTTCAACATGTCAAATTTCAAAATAATGAAAAATTCAAGAAAGAAGATGGAGAAGCAGCAGCAAATCAGAAACAATTTAGAAGTTTGGTCGGTGGGTTAATATATTTAAAAACACAAGACCTGATATTTCTTTTTCGGTTAGGGTTGTGTCAAGGTTCTTGAGCAATCCATCAAGAATACACTATGGAGCAGCAAAAAGCATCCTAAGGTATATTGCAGGCACAATCAATTATGGAATTTGGTACACTCATGTAACAAATTTTAGATTGGTTGGATTTACTAATAGCGATTGGGCGACCTCATCAAATGACAGAAGAAGCACTTCTGGAAATGTGTTTGGGCTTGGATCAGGTTTTGTCGCTTGGTGTTTTAAGAAATAACCAATAGCAGCCTTGTCAACAGCCGAGGCTGAGTATGTTACCGCTACTACATCAGCTTGTAAGTGTGTTTGCTTAGAAGGATGTTATGTGATTTTCACCAGAAGTAAAAGAAGGGAACCGCACTTTATTGTGGGGTTAATTTCACTGATGGTTACTAAAGTATTACTTTTGTAACGATGTGGTCACATAACTTCGATTTGTAACGAAAAAATTACTTAGGTATTATTTTGTAACATAAAAATCAATTTAACCGGAATTTCAAAAATCAAACCATCGGAGTGTGTAATACACGCATAAAAGAAAAACAGGTCAGCAAAAAGTGACACATCAATTGGTGAATCACTGCCATGTGGCATAACATTAAAAAAAAACTTTGCATCTCAATCACTCGCCCCTTTCTTTCTCCTCTCCCCCTCTCTCCTAGCCCCATCTAGATCTAGAGCCCTTGTTGATCTCCAGTCGCCGCCTCACTCTCCTCCCCACCTCTCTCTCCTCCCCCCTTTTCTCTCCTCCAGATCTGATGCAATAAGCTCTGCATCTCTTTTTCTAGCGTCTCCATCTCTTTTTTAGGGTTTGATTTGGTTTCTCTAAGTTACTATTCCTCAGTTCTTCTTCTTTATGTAAAGCTCTCTACTCCTCTTCCCAATAGCTTTATAGCACCAAGTTTAGAGGAGTTTTTGGAGAAATTGAATCCAAGGGAAGAGTATGACCTCTCACTACTATTGAATATTGATTCAAAAGTTTGACTTTGTCTCTGTTTTGCTGCAGATTCTTGTAGCACATTTTTCGTATTTTTTAGTTAGGCAAAATAATATCTGATAGTAGTGGCAAGATTTTCTGATTCAGTTGAGAATTTTTTGGGTTTCAGTTTTTATTGTAAGCCTATTTAAAGGCCACCTTCTATTCAAAAATAATATGCAGCAGATACATTGCATTTTTTGCATTTCTCTTCTTCTATATTCTTGCTCTGTTTCTCCGTAAGTTCCGACAACTACCATTGATTTACTATGGTTGTAAGCCCCAGAAAATGAGGAAGAGAAGGATGAGAAATTGGCCCTCAATGCAAGAGCCTGTAGAGACTTCGCCTTGCCAATAAGTTTTTTAAGATCTATACTCTCTGGAAAATTGAGCAGTCTTTGGACACAAGTAGTGGCTTTCTCGGTGGCATGCAGTGAAGATCTCAAATATAGTATCATAGAAACTACAATAGTTGAGATTAGTGCTCCCCGAGTGTAAAGTTGGAGCTTGAATCACTTTCATTACCCGCGTTTAATTTATTGTTATCTACTGCAAATATTCCATCCCATATTATTAAGAGGTTTTGGTGTGAAAATCTCGTCCAAATAAAACCCGGAACCAACGGAGCGCAAAATACTGAGGTTCAACACCAAGTTCAACAAGGTGGCTGTGTAAATATGAATCAACAACACAAAGCAAGTGATATAATGAAGCAGAAGCTTCAATGGCAGGAGGCAACCCAAAATGAGACCCACCTGCTATGGACGGTGAGAAAAAGTCTGCCATGGAAACTGCACCATTGACTCCATTCATCAAAGCATCAAACATACAGTACGCATCATTTTCCATAAATTTCTTAGATAAGACAATTCCAAGTTCACCTTCAGCCCCATAAGCATCACTCAGCAATACAAATCAAATCGTCTGATGCAATAAGCTCGACAGTGGGCAAGGAGACGCTAGATCTAGAGGATGCGAGGTAAAAAAGGGTGAGGAGAGAAATGGCGCGAGGAGAGAGAGGTGGCGAGGAGAGAGAGGTGGCGAGGAGAGTGAGGCGGCGACTGGAGATCGACAAGGGCTCTAGATCTAGATGGGGCCAGGAGAGAGAGGGGGAGAAGAGAAAGAAAGGGGCAGGTGATTGGGATGCAGAGTTTGGGTTTTTTATTTTTTATTATTTTTTTAATGTTATGCCACGTGACAGTGACTCGCCAGCTGATGTGTCACTTTTTGTTGACCTGTTTTTCTTTTACGCATGTATTACACGCTCCAATGGTTTGATTTTCGAAATTTCGGTTAAATTGACTTTTATGTTACAAAATAATACATAAATGATTTTTTCGTTACAAATTGAAGTTATGTGACCACATCGTTATAATAGCAATAATTTGATGACCATCAGTGAAATTAACCCCTTTATTGTGACAATGTTTCAACAATTGCGATGGCAAAGAATCTAGCATTTCATAACAATACAAAGCATATTGAGCTGAGATTTCATTTCATTCGTGAGTTGGTGGCCAAGGGAGAAATAACTATGAAGTTCTATCCCACTGATAATCAAGTTGCAGATATCTTCACCAAAGCCGTGCCTAGTCAAAGGCATGTTTTTCTTAGAAGCTTGCTCGGAGTATGTGATTTTGAATCAAGGGGGAGTGTTGGAGATTTGATTCAAAATCTATTACATGAAAATGTTGATTAATTAGTTATTTTGTTAGCTATTAGATAGGAGTAATTTAAGTCATTTACTCGGTCAAAATAAATATCAGCTAGTTGCTGATTTTTCTCATTTTTTGTTACGCGTTAGCCTACAAATAGGCATTATTTATTGTCCTTAAGAAATAGAGGAACAATAGTAAGTTCTCTATTTTTAAATAGTGCAGAATTTCTCTTATTTCAGGTCATTTATAACAGTTGATTTGCTCTTAAAAACAAACATTGTTTGCTAGGAAAAGTAAGTACAAAAGCTTTCCTGGCTCGTAAAGGTATCATTGCAGAAGACTGTGCCAGTGTTTATGGTACCGTATTATCAGGTGGTGGGGTTATGAGACTTGCCTCCCTGCTGATTTTCATTCTCTAGTTTTTCAATGGCAAGGGATGGCTCACGGTTCTATTCAAAGCAAAGTCTGGAACATTGTCTTCTTGGCTTGTTTGTGGACGATTTGGTTGGAAACGAATGCAGTTATCTTTAAAAATAAAAGCTGGAATCTGGATATGACTTTCCATTTATGCATGGCGCGTTCCTTCTTCTGGTTAAAGTCTCACAAAGACCTTAATCCTTTCATGGGACAAAACTTGCTCCTTGCTTCCAACGGCCTTAAACTTCTGTATGCTAAGACACAGGTGAGACCAAAGGTGCTATGGTCCCCTCCGTCCTTGGGAGTGGTGAAATGGAATACGGACGGATCGTCATTTGGCAATCCTGGACCCACCGGGATCGGTGGCGTGTTAAGAAATTCATCAGGAACGGTTTTATGCCTCTTTTCCAGCAATATTGGAATTGCTGATTCCCTTTTAGCAGAATTGCAGACTATCCTCAAAGCTTTGCAGACATCCTCATATTTTCTTTCTCATCATCATCTAGAAGTGGCCTTTGAATTAGATTCCTTGACTGTGGTGTCTTGGTTAAGGAATGCTGGGAATTCCAGACCTTAGAAGATGGGAGCCATTTTTAATAAAATCAGTAACCTTGCATCATCATTAAAAATAGTGGATTTTGTTCATTAAAGGAGAGAAAATAACTTTTTTGCAGATTGCCTGACTAAAAAAGGGGTCTCTCGAGAATCCGACTTCATCGCCTGGCTTATTTAATGGAGCTAATAGTTTCCTGCTCTATTTTCTTTATCTCAGCACTACTTTTGGATTTTCGTATCTCTGGTTCTTCTTGAGATCTGTACTTGTGGTGCACATTTGATTTGTGGTGCCCAGCTCGGTTTATTGGAGTCTTGCAGCTGTGGAAGTTTGGCATCTGTTGATCTCTCATGCTCTGTCATTTCTTTCTGGATGTCTGGTTGATGGCAGATGTCTGTGTGTTCAATCATGTTATTCGTCCCTTGCTGACCATGACTTGAATATCCCATTATACCTTGGTTGGCATGCTTATGTAGTTTTATTCTTGGCTCTTCATCTTATCTCTTCTTGACTCTGCTTGTGTAAGCCCCCTTTTGCTCGTGGACAAGGGACTCTTTCTGTAGAAATCAGCTTTATCTCAGTTTGAGGATCATTAGGCCTGCTCTGCTCATAAACAAGGGTGTTTCACGAGATTCAGATTTTATTGCTTGATTTTGATCTCTTGATGAGACGCATGGCGTAACCTTTCCTAGGCTTTGGTGGAAGATGTTTTGGCTGTGGGTTGTTTGTTTGCTATCTGAATTTTATGGGTGGAAGTTGTGTCTTTGGATTTATTTTCGAGAACTGATGAGGTCTTTACTGACACCTGGAATACACTCCGGGTGATGCTGCTACTGGTACTGGTGCTTCCTTCTGGGCCATGCTAAGAGTGACTGTTAATCATCTTATTCATTGGGAGCTGCTGTCATTTTTAATTGGCTTTTAATGGATGCTGAGTAGTGTTTCGGTGTTTTTTCCTCATATATTGCTTGTGAAATGAGGCAATGAGGACGATTTTGATGCTTGTTTTAATTTTGGTGGCCGAAAGACTTACTTTTGTTTGGCTTTTCTTTTATCTGCTGTAGTTCAAATTTCAGTAGGGTATTCGAGCGTTCCTGAGTTTTTTCTCTGTGCATCTTAGAGGCTGCATTTTTCTTCAATGTCTGGTTGTAATTCGGTTGTAGTTAGATTTGTCAGTTTTCAGCTCTGTTTCTTAGAGCGGTTACTGTACTCATGTTCCTTAAAATCTCCAATAAATTGCAGCTTAAAAAAAAAAACTGATATGAAAGCTTTTATTATTACTACATCATGTTGAATTATTGAATTTGATTATTTTGCTTTTGGTGTTTATATATTAAATTACTATTTATAATATAATTCATTAAAATGTCTGATCTTACATGTACCTTTAAATCAATTTTTTTTATTCTTGTAATTACTAAAACAAACAAACAAAAGAATTATTGATGGTAAATGCTTAATTAGCTGCTCCTCCATCATCTACTGACATATTCAATACAACAATTAAGTCAATATGTTCATAAACCTGAGGAATCTCATTGGATATGTATAGTTGCTATTTATGTTCTGAAATATTTAATGGGATACCCTTCCTTTGTTTTTTTTTTCCATCTCCAAATTCTTTAGAGCTGCAGGCCTTTTGTGATGCGGATTAGGATTTATGCCTTGATTTTTAAGACGGCTTTTTTTAAATATGTTATATTTAGGAAGACTAAAAAACAATTAACAATATCAAGATCGTCAACCAAGGCTGAGTATAGGTATGTGAACTCCAATCGATGACTTGTAAGATTTCAATGTTACTTTAAAACATTTAATCCTGTTATGGTGTGACAATAAGATAGCTCATCACATTCATTTTATACTTGAGATCATAATTAGTTTGGCATCAAATTAAGTACATATCCATCTAACTTGGTGAACTTCTAGGAACTGGTTCATATAGCTCACACCTCATGGTTTCTTTGCACATTCTCAACAGGTATCATCCTGCTTTGTGGGCATGACCATTGAAGAAAAAAAGAAACTAGATCAGATAATTATTAAAAATCATTAATAATTTTAGTGATGGAATAGTGACAGATGATTCCATCGCAAATTGTTTTAGCAGTAGGTAAATTTACTGATGGAAATATATTTACCGTCACTAAAATTACCTACGGAACCTATCATTTCGTCCAAAATTTGCCTACGAATTTGTGATTTCTGTCGGTAAATTTAATGACAGATCGTATAATTCCGTCAATAAATTTAATGACGGACTTTAGTTCTCTGGGTAAATATGGCAAATGACAATTTTTCGGTTTGCACCTCCTGACGAAATTAATTATGGACGATGGAAATATTTTTCATCGGGAAATATGCCTACAATCGATTCTTCTATGACCTTTTTCGTCACTAAATTTCATCTTTATTTTGATTTTTCTACAAAAATTCACTCAATTACATCAGGAATTTCCATCGGAAAAATGAATTTTTCTTATAGTGTAATCGCCATGCTACTTATCTATCGGATTAAGGAAGAGGGGACAAATGATAATGCCTGAAATTATGCAAGATCCATAGGCCTAAAACCAAATTTAAGTAAAAGCTCATACAGTTGAAGTCCCATCTGACATGCGTGAGCTTCCTTGTCAATCCTACCAAAACGTTACCAATCTGATCGGTCTGATAAGATTTCGGCTGTGTCAAAATAATTGACATCATTAAAAGATGTAACCAGTCCAATCATCATCAAGTGTCTATTAAACCACTCAAGCATGCCTATCTCAACAGGAAGTATCCCATATAAGTTACTTAATCTCACAAGGCCTCAGGTGAGCAAGACATATTCTTTTCTTCTTTTAATACTCCCCAAAAAGGGCTTATTTGATAAATACTAACTTAAGTTTTGGAGTTTTCACACCTAGTCTAACCAGGATCTTTTTATTGTAGATTCTCCAAGGTGTTCCCCACTTAATCAGCTGGCGTTCCACTCATTTTGATAATCTCGGGATTATCAATTATATACAGTAAATTTATGTTGTGTGGATTAATTTATTTAAGAGAACGACAATGAGTCTATAACAGAATCCAAGTCTTGAGTTGTTTATTATTATTTTTTTGCTGGATTAGGTAAGAGATATAAGATTAACTACAAGTTTTATTGTTACACATGTTAATATTTTACTAATATTTAGTTGAACCCTCACTATTGTCACTTTTTTATTGCGAAAACTCAGGTTAATTTCTACCAATAATAGCAAATTCACCAAGAGCACTATTGCACAAGTGAATAAAGCGTAAATAATTGTACTAAAAATTACATACGATAAAATTTTCAGGAAAGGCTGAAGGGGTCACAAACGGTCACACTTAAAATCCAATCTCCTTAGACAGAATTTTTCTAAGTAATTTAACAGCACAATAATTCACTAACAATATACCCGACAATAGCTATTAAATAGACAAATAAAGAATACTAGAATTTAATGAGGTTCGGCCAATTATGTCTACGTCCTCGGACACTACCAAATTATATTTCACTATTTCAAAGAAATAATACAAGTGAAATATTACAAAAGAGAGAAAGAATAAGTCTTTAGGAAAGATAGGCAATTTTTGGGATGGTTTGAATAACCAAAGGAGGGTTGTATATATAAGAAATAAAACCCCCTCCCACCTATAGTTTTCTCGATGTGGGATTTCTACAGAACCCTTTTTTTTCAAGCCAACAAATGTTGACTTTGGTGGAGGAGCCACAAATTCAACAAATCTCCACCTTGGCGAACTCGACATCTTCAAATCTCTCACAAAAAACTCAACTTTAGTAGTGTCACCAAATGCGCTTCAAAGCGCCTAACTTCAACTTTTAACAATATTGATCAAGTCCAAATAATGTTGCAACTTGACTGCAGTCACTACCTTTGTCAACATATCAGCAAGATTCTCAGTGGTCCTAATCTTCTGGATTGCTACTCCACCTTCTTTCAGAACCTCTCTTACAAAGTGATAACGAACATCGATATGCTTCGTCCTTGCATGGTAAACTTGATTTTGCCAAAAGGATAACACTCTGGCTATCACAATGCACTTTGATGTGCTTCTGTTGAATTCCTAATTCACCAAGCAATCCTTGAAGCCAAATTGTCTCCTTCACAGCCTTTGTAATTGCCATATACTCTGATTCTATAGTAGACAAAGCAACTGTTGACTGTAAAGTAGACTACCAACTAACTGGTGCCTTTGCAAGAGTAAATACATAACCAGTAGTTGATCGATGTTTGTCCAAATCAATAGCATAGTCGGAATCACAATATCCAACTATACATTGACCATCTTGCTTATCCAGCTGAAATGCCAAACTAATATCTATGGTGTTCAGAATGTACCGTAAAACCCATTTCATAGCTTGCCAATTCTCCTTTCCAGGATCATGCATATACCTGCTCACAACCTCAACTGCTTGTGAAATATCAGGCCTTATACACACCATAGCATACAACAAGCTACCAACAGCATTTGCATATTGTACTTTTGCCATGTATTTCCGTTCTGCTTCATTCTTTGGAGATAAAGATGCACTGAGCTTGAAATGAGGAGCAAGAGGAGTACTAACAGGTTTTGACTTTTCATTCATGCCAAAATACTTTATCACCTTTCTCAGATACTGTTTCTAAGTCAAACAAAGTCTTCCTAATTCTCTATCTCTACTTATCTCCATGCCAAGAATCTTCTTGGCTTCACCTAGATCCTTCATTTCAAACTCCCTGTTCAACTGAGTCTTTAACTTCTCAATCTCTATTAGACTCTTGGAAGCTATCAACATATCATCAATATAAAAAAGAAGATATATGTAGGATCCATCTTGTAGCTTGTGCAAATACACACAATGATCATATTTGCTTCTTGTGTACTTTTAGCCCATCATAAACTTGTCAAATCTTTTGTACCATTGTCTCAGAGATTGTTTCAATCCGTACAATGATTTTTCAAGCTTACACACCATATTTTCTTTACCAGCAACTTTGAATCTTTCGGGCTGAACCATATAGATTTCCTCATTCAAGTATCCATATAAAAATGCAGTTTTTACATCCAACTGAACTAGTTCCATATCCAATTGTGCTACCAAAGCCAATAAAATTCGAATTGAGGAATGTTTTACAACTGGAGAAAAAATTTCATTATAATCAATTTCCTCCGTTTGAGCATAGCCTTTAGCTACCAACCTTGCTTTGTAGCGAACATCATCCTTGTCAGAAAATCCATCTTTCTTTGCATATACCTATTTGCACCTAATTGCCTTCTTTTCCTTCGGGAGACTAGCTAGCTTCTATGTCTGATTCTTATGAAGGGACTGCATTTCATCATTCATGTTTTTCCTTCACTTCTCTACTTTTGAACTTTTAACTCTCCATTATAAGTGGTAGAAATGTCATCTGTTGCAATTTGGAATGCGTAAGCCACCATATCAACATAGCGAGTAGGCTTTTTGATTGTCCTCTTTAGCTTACTTAATGCAATTGATTCATGTTGCTATAGAGGTTCTTTAGTTGGAACCTCTTCTTCATCTGACTCCTCATCTACCATAGGAGTTTTTGAATCTGCTTCATCATTTGTTGGGCTAACAATTTTCCTTTTAAACTCCATCTATTTTGGAGTACCATTTGTCTGCTCAATTATCACCTTTCTCAATATGGTTGATTCATCAAAGGTAACATCCCTGCTGAAGATTATTTTCTTTGACTCTGGCCATCAAAGTCGATATCCTTTCACACCAGAGGTGATCCCCATGAAAATTACTTTCTTTGCATGTGGATCCAACTTCGATTTCTTAACATGGTAGTATGCAGTGGAACCAAATACATGTAAGAAATCATAATCTGTAGCAGGTTTTTTAAACCATTTCTCCAATGGTATTTTACCAACAATAGCATTAGATGGTAGGCAATTAACAAGATGGCAAGCATATGTAATAGCTTCAGCCAAAAATTCTCTGCCTAACCCAGCATTGGACAACATACACCGAACTTTCTCCAACAATGTCCGATTCATGTGTTCTGCCACCCCATTCTGTTGTGATGTATCCCTAACTGTGAAGTGTCTGACAATGTCTTCATCTTTACACACCTTCATAAATGGATCACTCTTATATTTCCCGTAATTATCCATATGAACATGCTTGATCCTTTGGCCTATTTGAGTTTCCACCATCTTTTTCCATTTGAGGAAAACTCTTAGCACTTCATCCTTAGGCTTCATAGTATACACCCAAACTCTCCGGGAAAAATCATCAACAAAGGTCACATAGTAATGTTTTCCTCCCAAAAAAGTCGTCTTGGAAGGTCCCCACACATCAGAATGGACATAGTCCAAAATACCCTTGGTATCGTAGATTACTGTTCCAAATTTCACTCTTTTCTTTTTTCCTTTGACACAATGCTCGCAAAAATCCAATTTGCAAGTTTGTACACCTTTCAACAATCCTTGTTTCGACAGAAGACTAAAGGATTTTTCACCTGCATGCCCCAAGCACATATATCATAACCTGGTTGCTTCTAACTCCTTCTCATCACTATAAGCCACTGCTGCTGCACCAATAACAGTAGTACCTTAGTAATGGTACAATCTGTTATTCTTTTGAATTTCCTTTAACACCATATGTGCACCAGAGATTATCTTTATCGCTCCATATTCTGCTTCCACCTTGAGACCCTTTTCTTATAAAGCTCCCATGGAGATAAAATTCTTTGACAAACTGAGCACATAATAAACATCTTTTAAGATTCTGATTGATCCATCATGGTTTTTCAAACGAATGGAACCAATCCCATGTGTGGTGAGAGGGACATCATTTGCTGTATAAATAACTCCATCTTCTAGTTCTTTAAATTCAAAGAACCAATCCCGATTGGGACACATGATGACTGCAGCCTGAATCAATCAACCATACACTAGAAGAGCTAGTTGATGGTGTAACAGCAAGTGAATAATCTGAGTTTTCATCATTGTACTCAGCTACATTTGAATCTGCAACAGCCTTTCCCTTGTCAGGTTTGCCTTTATTCTTCAGCTTAGGACAATCCTTCTTCCAATGCCCTTTTTTTTTTACAAAAAGCACATTCATCTTTGCCCAATTTGGGTCTCGACTTTGATCTTTCTTTCTTTCTTTTAATCTGGCTCTGCGAACAACCTCTCACTAATAGAGCTTCTGTAGCTCCATTTGTGTTTTCTTTCTTGTCCTTCTTCCTCAATTTATAACTGTATAAGGTGGCACAAACTTCACTGAGAGACACAACAGCCTTTCCATGGAGTAGAGTTATTTTAAGAAACTCAAACTCCTCAGGAAGGGATCCCAACAACATCAAAGCCAGATCCTCATCTTCAAATGTCACATCCATATTCAATAAATCAGTAACTAACTGATTAAAACTGGTGATGTGATCATTTATTGTGGTACCCGGAATATAATTGAAGCAAAACAATCTTTTCTTCATCTGAAACTTATTCTGACTATTTTTTTTCAAAAATTTATCCTCTAGTGCCTTCATCAATTTACATGCAGAAGTTTCTTTCGAGAAAACATACTTTTGCTTTTTAGAAAGGCACGAACGAATTGTACCACATGTCAAACGATTAAGAGTCTTCCATTCTTTCTCATCAACATCTTCTGGTTTCTTTTCTTCAAGGGCAATATCTAGACCTTGCTGAAAGAGAGCGTTTAGAACCTCACTTTACCACATGCTGAAATGACCCGTACCATCAAAAATTTTCACCGCCACTCTTGCATTTGCCATCGCATTTCTCGCCAAAACGGACGAGGAAGAAGAAGTCAACGTGGATGGATTTTTCATTATGCTACAATTACAATTCAATAGCTGTCAATGCGAAATGCCAATAGCCCAAGGAAAAATCTTTTATGATGTGGAAGATCAGACTATGTTGTAACCACAGAGCATACTAAGACAGAGCCTTGGTTCTGATACCAATTGTTGCAAAAACTCGGGTTAATTTCCATCAATAATAGCAAATTCACCAAGAGTACTATTACACAGGTGAACAAAGCGTAAATAATTATACTAGAAATCACATACGGTAAAAGTTTCAGGAAAGACTAGAGGGGTCACAAACGGTCCCACTTAAAACCCAATCTTCTTAGACATAATTTTTCTAAGTAATTTAACAACACAATAATTCACTAACAATATAGCCGACAATAACTATTAAATAAACAAATAAAAATACCAAAATTTAACGAAATTAACAACACAATAATTCACTAACAATATAGCCGACAATAACTATTAAATAAACAAATAAAAATACCAAAATTTAACGCCAATTATACCTACGTCCTCAGACACAACCAAATTATATTTTACTATTTCAAAAAAATAATACAAGTAAAATATTACAAAAGAGTGAAAGAATTAGCATTTAGAAAAGATAGGCAATTTTTGGGATGGTTTGAATAATCGAAGGAGGGTTGTATATATAAGAAATAAAACCCCCTCCCACCTATAGTTTTCCCGATGTGGGATTTCTACAAAACGCTTTTTTTTTTTTTTCAAGACAACAAATATTGACTTTGGTGGAGGAGCCACAAATTCAACATTCTTCACATATATATTTTGGTTGTATAGCGACGTAGGGTACTCATTTTATATATATGAAATCCTTTATATACAACAAAATATCATACTTATATTATGTTTGATCTGAGGAAAATTTCCCCTTAAACTTCACTACCGTATGGTTGGATATTGGGAAATTTTTGTGTTTAGTTTTGTAATTTTCTTTTTATTTTTCTTAGTTACACAAGCTAAGGAGTCTAAAATAAGAAGCTTGTTATTATTATTATTATTATTATTAGTGTGTGTATATATATATATATATATATATATATATATATATATATATATATATATATATATATATATATATATATATATATATATATATATATATATATTGATTGTCAAAGTATCAAATCCCTAGCATCTGGACTTTCTTTTATTTTTTTATTACTCATCCCTTTCATTCACTGCCTCTCTATCTTACTTTATCTATGTTACCGTTGGTCTCCTAACTTTAGAACAGGTCATACATTCATTTTTTCTAAAATAAAAAAACTTTACATGATTTATATAAAATGATATGCTGGACGTATAGGTAGTATATATATAAGAGACCATATGTAGCCCAAAAATAAATACTCTCTCCTGCCTAAGAAGTTGTCACTTTTTTAATAAAGAAATTTGTGACATTAAAAATATTATTTTATAAAATCAAGGCAGTATTTGTTATTAGACCTGGTAAAATTGACCCAAACCCATGGATCGATCCAAATTTACCCAAAAAAATTGACCCAAACCCAACCCAATTCATATAAATATCTATTGGGTCAACCCAAAATTGACCCATTTTATTTTTCAACCCAATCCAACCCAATATCCATTGGGTCAACCCAAAATTGATCCATCTCACTTTCCAACCCATTTGGTCATTGAGTATTAACCCAATGGATATTTTCAAGATTCAAACATCTTGACTCATTGGGTATATAATGACATCAACACCGGACCAGCCCTAAATAGTACTTTTCGACAGTGAAGAGTATTTTTCGGGTCCGAAATGACACCCGAAAGTCAAAAATATTTTATTGGACAATTTGAAAGGAATAGTCAAAGTGAGCCTATGGTTGAAATTTGAAGTGAATTTGAGGTCAAATAGACTTCCAAAAGTCAAAAATACGAAAAAAGTAGCGAATCAATAATACGAAAAATATATTTTAAATAATTTACTTTAATGTTAAACATAGACAAAAAAAAAGAAAAAAAAAGAAAAAATTGATACAAAAAATAATCGTATTTCAAATAAATAATTTAAAGATCTCATTATATATATACATAATAACAATTCTTTTTCTTTTATTTTATTTTTCGATAGTAAACAGTATTTTTCGAGTCCGAAATGACATCCGAAAGTCAAAAATATTTTATTGGATCATTTGAAAGGAATAGTCAATGTGAACCTATGGTTGAAATTTGAAATGAATTTAAGGTCAAATAGGTTTCCAAAAGTCAAAAATACGAAAAAGGTAGCGAGTCAATAATACGGAAAATATATTTTAAATAATTTACTTTAATGTTAAAAATGGACACAAAAAAAAAGAAAAAATTGATACAAAAAAAATCATATTTCAAATAAATAATTTAAAGATCTCATTATATATATACATAATAACAATTCTTTTTATTTTATTTTATTTTTTTGAATAATAACAATTATTAAAATAACCATTAAAAGTTAATAGCATTAAAAAATTAAATTATAATCGAAATATTACTCTTTATAATGACCAACTGTTATGCAGTATAGTATATTCTAATCATTTAATTCAACATAACGAAATATTAAATAAAAACTTTCAATATGTTTACGATTGAATATGTTTTTAAAAATAAATATTTAAAATTAATCCAAACCCATGGGTCGACCCAAATCAACCCAACCCATTAATGACCCAATCCATTAATGATCCATATTTTTTGACCCATTAATGACCCATCCATTAATGACCCAACTCAAACCCATCCAACTCGTCCATTTGCCACCTCTATTTGTTATACATATTTCAAAATAATATTTATTAATTATAAATATTTAGTATACATATTTTTCTCTCTATATTTATATTTCAAAATAATATTTATTAAATATAAATATAAATTTTTATTATACATATTCTTTCTCTTTTCTACACATTTTTCTATTATTATGAAAAATAAAAGAAGATATTATAGTTTTTTTAAAGTATTTTTGGTTTGATTAAGAAAAATTAATGATTGTCTTAATATATTGAAATAGACAAAAAAGCAAGCAGTGACTTGAAATGGAATGAGTAATAGTTATGCCGAGAAGTTTAATATTTAATTGAATTTTAAAATTTAATAATATCACGTTCAAAAATTATCCGAACTTTCAAGTATAAACTTTTGAATTTATTTTAATATCTCTAAAAAAAGGAAATTAACAAGAACCTACATAAAGTGAAAACAAAATTCCTATAGTGAAAGTCACTGTATAAGGTATGATATTTATTTTTCAATTACGAACTTGGGCTTTATGAAAATCTAAGTAGTAAAAATTCTTAGCGATTGGTGTCTGTCATTATCAGCTACCAATCTTTTTAACGACTCTGATTACTTTAGTACAACCACCTGTTTCCTTTTGTTTTGTCTTCAATGGTTATATTGGGAACTAATTAATCAACTCTAATTGTATTAATTAATGTAATCTATATATATATATTATTACATTCGGGAAAATTAAAGCAAATATAGGAAGTTCTTTGATTAACGTCGTCATTTTATTTTATTTTGTATAAAGTTTGGAGTTTAATAATTCGGACAGAGTCAATCAAAATAATAACTTAGTTAAATGCAAGAGACTTGAACAACTCGAGGTTGATAATGAAAAAATAATTCAAAGGAAGATAAACAAATTAAGAAGAGACGACCAATTCCATATGAGAGTGAGTGAGGTAAGCAAAGGAAGAACAAAATCAAAGAAAGATAATTTGGATTTCGATGTAATTCAACGTAATTAATTGTCATAGAAAAATGATGTTTTAGCTGGTGAAATGAAGAACAGATAGCCATAGCAGTTAGGCAGGTTACATCAATTTATTGAACAATTCAAAGATTTTCAGCTATAAATTGCCATGCACAAATCCATGGCCTCTCACACCTCCCAGCCTTAGAAATAATCTTAATTAAGACACTCTTTTCTCTCACAGGAAGGAAAAAGGAAAAAAAAAATGATGAAATTAGGTGCTAAATTTCTTGTAGCTGTAGCAATTTTGGCTTTGGCTTCCACATTGGTCAATGCCTTCGATCCCAGCCCTCTTCAGGACTTCTGCGTAGCCATACCTGAGCCCAAGAATGCTGGTATTCTAACTCTTCACTCTCTCTACTTTCTTTCACATTTTTTATTATTGAAATTGTACTGACAATCTTGTGCTGTAAAACTAATGCAGTTTTTGTGAATGGGAAGTTCTGCAAGAACCCAGATATGGTGAAGGCTGAAGATTTCTTCAAATCTGGACTTAACATTCCAAGAGACACAAATAATCCAAATGGAGTAAATGTGACTCTATTAAATGTGGATGAAATAGCAGGGCTTAACACACTTGGTGTATCTCTTGCTCGTCTGGACTTTGCACCCAATGGGGGATTAAACCCTCCCCACATTCACCTCGAGCCACTGAAATACTTGTAGTCATTGAAGGCAAGTTTCTTGTTGGGTTCGTCACTTCAAATCCTAATAAACTGTTCACTAAAATTCTTTACCCAGGAGATGTTTTTGTTTTCCCAATTGGTCTCATTCACTTCCAATTCAACCTTGCCGACACTATGGGACTTGCCTTTGCTGGTTTAGGCAGCCAGAACCCTGGTGTTATTACTATTGCTAATGCTGTGTTTGGACCTGACCCACCCATCAATCCTGATGTTCTCGCTAAAGCTTTTATGTTGGACGAGAACATCGTCAAGGATCTTCAGAAGAAGTTTGCTGATGTGAACTAGACATCAAACAAAACCTATGTCTGCCTTTGAATTCATACAAGACTGTATGAATTAATAAATACGACTTCCTTCTTTTCTTTAAGAATTTCGACTGTATAACTAAATAATAAAACTTGCAGCTTGTCAAATCTTGCTCTTTCTTAATCTGCATGTGACTAGAGAAAGATGAATTGCAAATAAAATTAGAAAAATCCTAATAAATTTGCTTGTTCTTGGAGATCCACGTACGGTTAATTGTCATGCAATGAATCTTTGATCTTTGTTGGTTTTTTGTGAGTATTTAAGAAGGAAGAAAATCAAAGCGAAATCACACTAATTTTGCTCAAAATGACAGCACAAGGTGAGTTATGTTTGCTCTCTCAAAACCTTTGTTCACTAATTTTTTATTCACTTGATAATTTCTGATTTTTACAGCTCAAGACAATTTGTAGAATAAGCTGCTTACCTACAAAGCCCCTAACAAAAATAAATAAATAAATAACACATGTCTAGAAAAACTAAAAATAAAAATTATTTTTTACCACTGAACATTTACTTAAAATAGTAAAAGTTTCTAAATGCAGCTATGTTAAATAGTTTATGATATAATTTCACGGTGGTATAACTTAAATATACTTTCTATTTGTATGGATCTGCTTAATAAATCATAACTGGCATATTAATTTTAAGGCTACCCTTAAGAGCCAACCGTTGTAGTCCTCTAATCCTAACGGACCAAAACAATGGTCATAAAAGTACAAGTGTTATAACGGTGGATGGCAAAACAAAAAACACTTTTTAGCCATACAATTATCAAACTTTTCGTGAATAAGACAAAATTCGCGAAAAGTGAATTCATAAAAACTTTCACTAATAATACAAAAAATTTCGTAGCTAAATTTGAATTTAGTTGTACCGTACGTTAAACTAAACTATTTAAATTAGAAGATAATGATATATTAATTTATAATTGAAAGGTTGGTATTGTAAATTATAATGACAGATCAAATTAACTTTTTATAATATTAATCAAAATTTTAATTACGGTTACAGAAGCCCTTTTTATTGTTAAAAAAAAAGCTTCTTTTTTTTTTTTTTTAATGAGCACAGCATTATAACTAATAACGCTCTCAAAAGCTGTATAAAGTCGAGTGTTAATTTAACGACCTTATGCAAAAAGATAAAACAGTATGCGCATTCAGTATATCACCCGTGCAGGGGCTATTGGTTTACACAACGATGATTCATTTACCAAATTCATGTAAATTAGATGATAAATCAATCTTGAATGGATATGCAAGCCCTTCAAATTATTCCAAGGACGCCTTCGTTGACTTTTCACAGCATTTCCTCTCTTTACTTTGTTTCATAATCTCGTTTTTTATTATCAATTTGCCATTTTCTGAGTATATATATCCCATAATTGCTTTTTTATTTTTCTTAAGAATGATTAATTAAGTTGATTATATCTGCTCCCAACCAATATTATTATTCTTCTACATATATACATATATAATAAAACATATAGAAAATAACATTTAATTAATTAATATAAATTAAGATAAAAAAATATTGTTATAACACTGTATAGTACACATTTAGGCCACGATTGTTTCACTATGAATCGAATAGTTTGATATAATAGATGCTGATACAGAGTTTGAAAAATTAAAAAAAAATAATAATGTGAGATAATATAATATATGATAAGATTCATTATTCCTAACACTTTATATAAATACTAATACACCATTAATATTGTATAATTCTTTTGTTTGTATAATACTGCATAAATTGTATTAGAAAAAAAGCCTCCATTATCTCCTTGTTTCTGACATGGCTACATCTATGGTATCTTCATCATCCATAATTAATATTTTTTTTGTCTAAATCAGTAAAATTAAAAATAATTTAATTTTGCATATTTTTCAATTTTTTTAAAAAATTATACAATATACCGTTATTCGTCAAGTACAATATAAAATATTACAAATTAATACAATTTTATACTAAACAGTATATATAATAATGCAGACTAAACATTATATGTTAACAAAATAATAATAATAATAATAATTCGGACACAATCAAAATAATAATAATAATAATAACAACTAAGGTTACGTGTAGCTAAATGCAAAAGACTTGAACAACTCAATAATGAAAAATAACGCAAAGATAAAGAAATTAAGAAGGCTTGACCAATCCCATATGAGACCGGTGTAAGCAATGGAAGAAGAAAAACGAAGAAAGGTCATTTCGCATTGACAGCTATTGAATAATAATTGTAGCAGAAATGATAAATCCATCCACTGCTTCTTCCTCTTTCATTTTAGTGAGACATAAAATGACAAATGCAACAGTTACGGTGGAAATGTTTTATGGTATGGGTCATTTTGGCATATGGCAAAGTGAGGTTCTAGATGCCCTCTTTCAGCAAGGTCTAGACATTGTCCTTGAAGAAAAGAAACTAGATGATGTTGATGAGAAAGAATGAAAGACTCTTAATCATTTTGCGTGTAGTACAATTCATTTATGCCTTTCTAGAGAGCAAAAGCATGCTATCTCAAAAGAAACTTCTGCAAGTAAATTTATAAATGCACTGGAGGAAAATTTTTTTTTTTAAAAAAAAAGCAGTCAGAATGAGCTCTATATAAAGAAAAGATTATTTCATTTCACTTATATTTTGGGTACCACAATAAACTATCACATCACCAGTTTTAATCAGTTAGTTGCTGATTTATTGAATATGGATGTGACATTTGAAGATAAGGATCTGGCTTTGCTGTTGTTGGGATCCCTTCCTGAGGAGTTTGAGTTTCTTGAAAAGACTCTACTTCATGGGAAGGTTGTTGTGTCTCTTAGTGAAGTTTGTGATGCTTTATACAGTTATGAACTGAGAAAGAAAGATAGCACAAGTGGAGCTACAGAAGCTCTGGTAGTGAGAGATCGTTCGCAGAGCCAAATTAAAGGAAAGAAAGAGAGATCGAAGTTGAGGCCCAAATTAGGTAAAGATGAATGTGCCTTTATAAGAAAAAAAAGCTACTAGAAGAAGGATTGTCCTAAGCTAAAGAATAAAGGCAAACCTGATAAGGGAAAGGTTGTTGCAAATTCAAATGTAGCTGAGTGTAATGATGAAGACTCAGATTTTTCATTTGTTGTTACGTACATCATTAATTAGTTATTCTAGTGTATGCTGCTTGATTCAAGTTGCAATGATCATATATGTCCTAATCGTAATTGGTTCTATGAATTTAGAGAATTAAAAGATGGAGTTATTTATACATACAACAAATGATTTCCCTCTCACCACACATGGAATTAGTTCCATTCATTTGAAAAATCATGATAGATCAATCATAATCTTAACAGATATTCATTATGTGCCCAGTTTATCAAAGAATCTCATTTCTATAGGGGCTCTAGAAGAAAAGGGTCTTAAGGTAGAAGCAGAATATAGTGTGATGAAGATCATCTCTAATACACTTATGGTGTTAAAGGAAGCTCGAAAGAATAACATATTGTATCACTACCAATGTACTACTGCCATTGGTACACCAGCAGTGGCTTCTAGTGATGAAAATGAGTTAGAATCAACCAGATTATGGCATATGCATTTGGGGCATGCAGGTGAAAAATTCTTAAACCTCCTGGTGAAACAAATATTGTTGAAAGGTGTACAGAATTGCAAATTGGATTTTTACGAGCATTATGTTAAATGGAAAAAGATAAGGGTAAAATTTGGAACAGCAATCCATTATACCAAGGGTATTTTGGACTATATTCATTATGATGTGTAGGAACCATCCAAGATGACATCATTGCGAGGAAAACACTGCTATATGACCTTTGTTGATGATTTTTCCTTAAGAGTTTTGGTGTATACGATGAAGGCTAAAGATGAAGCGGCTAGGAGTTTTCCTTAAATGGAAAAAAATGGTGGAAACTCAGACAGACCAAAGGATCAAGCATCTCCATACAGATAATGGTGGGGAATACATCTGTAAAGATGAAGGTATTGTTAGAAACTTCATAGTCAAGCATACACCATAACAGAATGAGATGGTAGAACGTGTAAATCGGACGTTGCTGGAGGTCCAATTCTCTACCTAACCCAACATTGGATAATATATACTGAACTTTCTCCAGCAACGTCCGATTTACACGTTCTACCATCTCATTCTGTTATGGTGTATGCTTGACTATGAAGTTTCTAACAATACCTTCATCTTTACAGATGTATTCCCCACCATTATCTGTATGGAGATGCTATATTGTTAAAAAAAAGCCCTTTTTAATTACGGTTACAAGAGCCCTTTTTATTGTTAAAAAAAGCTTCTTTTTTTAATGAGCACAGCGTTATAACTTATAACGCTCTCAAAAGCTGCATAAAGTCGAGTGTTAATTTAACGACCTTATGCAAAAAGATAAAACAGTGTGCACATTCAGTATATCACCCGCGCAGGGGCTATTGGTTTACACAACGATGATTCATTTACCAAATTCATGTAAATTAGATGATAAATCAATCTTGAATGGATATGCAAGCCTTTCAAATTATTCCAAGGACGCCTTCGTTGACTTTTCACAGCATTTCATCTCTGTATTTTGTTTCATAATCTTGTTTTTTATTATCAATTTGCCATTTTCTGAGTATATATATCCCATAATTATAAGTTGGATCCACATGTAAAAAAAGCAATTTTCATGGGAATTACCTCTGGTGTGAAAGGATATCGATTTTGGTGTCCAAAGTCAAAGAAAATAATCTTTGACAGGGATGTTACCTCTGATGAATCATCATGTTGAGAAAGGTGATAACTAAGCAAATAGATGGTACTCCAAAATAGGTGGAGTTTGAAAGAAAAATTGTTAGCCTAGCAAATGATAAAGTAGATGCAAAAACTCCGAAGGTAGATGAAAAAGAGGTTCCAACCCAATAACCTCTACAGCAACATGAATCAATTGCATTAAGCCAAAGAGAATGATCAAAAAGCTTGCTCACTATATTGATATGGTGACTTATACATTCCAAATTGCAACTATGACATTCCTACCACTTATAATGAAGCAGTCAAAAGTTAGAGAAACGGAAAAAAGCCATGCATGATAAAATGTAGTCCCTTCACAAGAATCAGACGTGGAAACTAACTAGTCTTCCGAAGGCAATTAGATGCAAATGGGTATATGCAAAGAAAGATGAATTTCCTGACAAGGATGATGTTTGCTACAAAGCAAGGCTAGTGGCTAAAGGCTATGCTTAGATGAAGGGAATTGACTATATAATGAAGTTTTTTCTCCAATTGTAAAATATTCCTCAATTCAAATTTTGTTGGCTTTGGTAGTACAATTGGATATGGAACTAGTTTAGTTGGATGTAAAAATTGCATTTTTACATGGAGACTTGGAGGAAGAAATCTTCATGGTTCAGTCCGAAGGTTTCAAAGTTGCTAGAAAAGAGAATATGGTGTGTAAGCTTGAACAATGGTTGTACGAATTGAAACAAACTCCGAGATAATGGTACAAATAATTTGACAAGTTTATGATAGGGTAGAAGTACATAAGAAGAAAATATAATCATTGTGTGAATTTACGAAAGCAACAAGATGGCTCCTACATATATCTTCTTCTTTATGTTGATGATATGTTAATAGCTTCTAAAAGTCTGATAGAGATTGAGAAATTGACGACTCTGTTGAACAAAATTTTAAAATAAAGGATCTAGGTGAAGCCAAGAAGATTCTCGGCATGGAGATAAGCAGAGATAGGGAATTGGGAAGCTTTTGTTTGAATCAGAAATAGTATCTGAGAAATGTACTAAATCATTTTGGCATGAATGAAAAGTCAAAACCTGTTAGTACTCCTCTTGCTCCTCATTTCAAGCTCAATGCATCTTTATCTCCAAAAAATAAAGCAAAACGAAAATACGTGGCAAAAGTATCGTATGCAAATATTGTTGGTAGCTTGATGTATGTTATGGTGTGTACAAGGCTCGATATTTCACAAGCAGTTGGGGTTTTGAGTAGGTATATGCATGATCCTGGAAAGAAACATTGGCAAGCTGTGAAATGAATTCTGCGGTACATTTTGAACACTGTGGATGTTGGTTTGGCATTTCAGCGGGATAAGTAAGATGGTCAATGTGTAGTTGGATATTGTGATTTTGACTATACTCATGATTTGCACAAACGATGATCAACTACTAGTTATGTGTTTACTCTTACGAAAGCACCAATTAGTTAGAAGTCTACTTTACAGTCGACAGTTGCTTTGTCTACTACGAAGGCAAATTATATGGTAGTTACAGAGACTGTAAAGGAGGCAATTTGGCATCAAAGGTTGCTTGGTGAATTAGGGGTTCAACAGAAGCACATCAAAGTGCATTGTGATAGTCAAAATGATATCCTTTTGGCAAAGAATCAAGTTTACCATGCAAGAAAAAAGTATATCAATGTTTGTTATCACTTTGTATAAAAGGTTCTGGAAAAAGGTGGAGTAACGATCCAAAAGATTAAGACCATTTAAAATTTTGTTGATATGTTGACAAAAGTAGTGACTGCAGTTAAATTGCAACATTATTTGGACTTGATCAATATTATTAAAAGTTGATGTTGGATGCTTTGAAGCACATTTGGTGACATTATTAAAATTAAGTTTTGTGAGAGATTTGAAGATGTAGAGTTCGCCAATGTAGAGATTTGTTGACTTTGTGACTCACTCATGCCACAATTGTTGACTTTGTTAACAATCCCACATCGAGAAAAATAGAAAAGGGAGGGGCATTTTATACTTATAAATATAGCTCTTCTCCTTTAGGTTTTTCCAACCCAAAATTGTCTATCTTTCCTTAAGTCTAAATTCTTTATCCCTTTTGTAAATATTTCACTCTTATTATTTCCTTTAAATTGTGAAATATAATTTGGTAGTATTCGAGAATGTAGGTATAATTGGTCGAATCTCGTTAAATTCTGGTGTTCTTTATTTATCTATTTAATAGCTATTATCGGGTATATTGTTAGTGAATTATTGTGCTATTAAATTACTTAGAAAAATTATATATAAGGAGATTGAATTTTAAATTGGACCATTTATGACCTCTCCAGTCTTTCATGAAAATTTTACCTTATGTGATTTTCAGTATAATCGTTCACACTCTATTCACCTATGCAATAGTATTTTCTAGTGAATTTGGTGGAAATTAACCCAGGTTTCCACAACATGATAGCTTGAACGCTCATTTATAACCAACTTATCCAGTATTTGTCGAAAAGTGATGGATAAAGAAGGGTGGCCTCTGCTTAAATCTTTCTTAGGCATTTGTTTTTGTTCTTTCACGTGGATATATCGATACCAACAATGTCTTTATTAGGCTAATGAGATGGCTTTCTCTTCTTGGGTGGCAATAATCTTTTTTACTTCATTCACAAACTGTTCTATCATTGAAAAATTAACCTTATTTTTTGGAGTCAATTTAATCCACGGTCATTGGACTTACGATTTATCATCCAAAAGTAACTAACTTTTTTTGTGACTTAAAAATTACTGAACTTATCATATTTTTGCATAAAAGTTATGTTCACTAGTTTTCGACGAGGACACTTGCCGGATTGATGACATAGCATGCCACATTATATGCCTGAATACACGTGGTACGTTCCATATTTGGATCAATTTCACTCACGATCACTAGACTTATGACTTATCATCTAAAAGTAACTGAATTATTTTTTGTGACTTAAATATCACTGAACTTGTCATCTTTTTATAGAAAAACTATCTTGATCAGATACACATGGAGATAGATTTATTGTCAGATCATTAGCTATAGACGTCATCAGCTATGGACACATATGGATTGTTGATGTGTCAAATATGATACATTAGTTGATGATGGTGATTTGGTTGCTGACGTGTCAAATATGATATATTAACTAATGATGTGGCAACAAATCCATCTCCATGTATATCTGGTCAAGATGACTTTTTTGCAAAAAGATGATAAGTTCAGTGACACTTAAGTCACGAAAAATAAATCGATTACTTTTTCGTGAAAAATTATAAGTCCAGTGACCGTGGCTGAAATTGATCCAAACATGAGATATGTCACGTGTATCCAAGCATATGATGTGGCAGGCCATATCATCAATCCGGTAAGGGTCCTCGCTGAAAATCAGTGAATATGATTTTTATGCAAAAATGTAATAAGCTCAGTGACTTTTAAGTCACAAAAAAAAAGTCAGTTAATTTCGGATGATAAATCGTAAGTTTAGTGACCATTGGTGAAATTGACCCTTATTTTCTACCAATCGTTCATCGCTAGTCAAAACCTTAACCCTGTTTCTCATAGGTGGTATCATGTCTCCCAAATTATTACTATTAATTAATCAATTTAAGCATGTAAAGTCTAGAGTGAGAAACAATAATGTAGCAGTATGATTTTATAAAGGACATTGTTGAAAATCCTAGTTCGTGCGAAAATTTTAGTCCGAGCTGGACAATAATTACTTTGTGTGATATTTTTTTCAAATAAATTTAAGAAATAACGACAGGGGATAGCTGAAAGTTAAGTTGATTATAGCAAATTTGAATTTATTTTTTCTGGTTTTTAATTAGGGTATCCATCGTCAACTACAGTGACTAATCTTCTCGCTAACTTATAAATACCTCGAAAGGTGGGATGCCTGAGCAAAATTGGATTTATTAACGATCAATATATATATATATGCATGTTAAAATTAAATTAGGTCTACTTAATTAATCAATTTACTATAATTAATATACTGATAAATTACAAATTGGTCTTTATTCAGTCATAATAATATCTCCATTGGCTATTTTTTTCTCCTAATCCCAAAATAGCAACTGCAGCATATGCAGTTAGGAGTGAGCAAAAAAAATAAAAAATATGGTTAACCGTAAAATTGATTCGAAATCGAACAGATAAATTCGGTTACGACTTTTAATTTTTTAATTTTTGGTTAACGATTACAGTTTAGATTTTTAAGTACCGGTTAACCATTAATCAACAGTTAACCGGTTTATATATATATATATATCTTTAATTTTTTTTATTTTTCTCTAAAATTTACATAAAATAATAATTTAAAATATATTTAAAATATATTTTTATTTTTATACCTTAATTTTTTATATTTTTCTATAAAATTTATATAATACTTTAAACTAAATTTATATTATATCATTCTTTTAATTATATAGTAATATTTATATATATATAGTATCCGGTTAACTTTTATATAGATTTTTTATTATATATTGGTGTTTATAGTTTACTTTTTTTTTTGCACCAGTGTTAATAGTTTACTTAATAGCATTTAATTACACTTTCTTATATTTTAGAGTTTATATTATAACATTTAATATTATCAAAAATTTTATTTGACTTAGAATCAAATATAGTAATTTTTAATAAATATCAAATCTATTTTATTATATTAGCTATTAATTTATAGAACATGAATTTTGGCTAGTAAATTATATTTATTTTGTAATTTTTATATCATATTATTTTATACATTAAAAATTGAATCAAACTTTGTATAATTTTTTTTATATAATTTTATGTTATAAATTTTAATGATTAAACGAAAATATTGGTTAACCAAACCGAAGCCGATAGACTGGTTAACCGAATATAATGAATTGATTAATAGTTAGTAATTTTAAAAAATCGATATTAATTAACTGATTATTTTTTTTGCTCGTAGATCGGTTAATCGATCTATGCTCACCCCTAATGCACGGTACCAGCAATGTCAATAATAATAATAATAATAATAATAACAACAACAACAATATATATATATATATATATATATATATATATATTTAGTGATGCTGATTTATAATAATAATTTTTTTTTGTTTTTCCAATTCTTTTAACATGGTACTGTATATAAAATCTCAAGTTCTAATTTTCAAAATTTATATCATGAATTGCATATTTGTTAATTTTGTTTATGCAATAACTATAAACGCCGGAACTGTAGTTATTCCTCTTATTGATCATTTTTTTTTCACTATGAGATTAATGTTGCATAAGACCAATTAAATATATTACGCATTTCAATTTTTTTCAAAACAATGTAAATTTAATATTTATTATTTATAAAATTGACAAGGTGTTTAGCAGATCATTGTAATGTTTCATCTAAAATTTACAAAGTGGACAAAAAAATAATTAATTATTTAATATTTATTTTGATGTAATGTTTCATCTAAAATTTACAAATTGGATAATATCACCCTAAAATTGATAGATCCATTATTTTGATTATTTTTCATCAATTGACCATTGATATGGCATTGAAATTGACACATGACAAATCAGTGCATGACACGTAAAACTCCATGTGGAAAAAAGTGCCACGTGGCAAAATTGAATGTGCATAAAACCCTTAAAGTATTCCAAAAATAGTAATTTACCCCTTAAAGTTTGCAAATTGGGACATTTTAAATCTTATTGACGTGTTACACTTACATTACATCAGCAGTAAAGTAACGAAAAATAGTTAAAATAATGAATCCATCAAATTTGGATTGGCATTGCCCTAATTTATAAATTGTAAAGGGAACATTACACCAAAATAAATATTAGAGCATTAATTACCTTTTTTGTCAAATTTCAGGTTGTGAATTGCACTTTTAATTAGTCAATTATTTAAATGATGCCCATATTGACTTTTCACACGATTTCCTCTTCATAATCTTTTTTTATATCGATTTGTAATTTTCTTATACCATATATTTATTTATTTAATAATGGCTTAAGTTGTTACATCTGCTCTGACCAAATCCTATTAGGCCATATTTGGTTTTTTGTACTGCATATGGGATAATATAATATAATACAAGCTAATATAAGTACAATATTTGGAACGTTTTCTGAAAAGTTAATTTGCGGATAATATAATACCCTATAAGTTTCATATCTCACATACGCCATATAAAATAATACATCACAAATCCTTGAGTTTTTGTAATATGGTAAATATCATATTAATACTAAATACTGCCCCACCTTCATCTCTCCCACCACAGCTGTTGTTACTGCCGATGCCATCGTCACTGATCACTGCTACCATCACCATTGTCGCCGCCGCCACCACCATCACCTCCACCACCACACCACCACTACCACTGCCATGCCATCGCTGCCACCCCCAACACCACTATCGCCATTATAATTGCCGTTAGAGTTGTGTAAATGGTCAGTTCAGTTTGATTTTGGACAAAACCAAATAGATCAAAAATCGAATTTTCTAAATTAAAAGAACCAAATCGAAAATTGAAGTTTTTAGAACCGAAACCAAATAGATCGAATTAATTTCAGTCGGTTCGATTTAATCGGTTCCGGATCAATATATACTTATTTTTTATTGGACTTTTAACGTATATGGGTCCATAAATTAAATAAATTTGTATTCAACAAAATAAAATCATTTAAAATAACTAAAATTAAAATAATATACATAAATTTATTATATTATGTTTATAATAAATACTAATCAAAATTATATTAAAAAATATACTACTAAAATAATATTTTTAAAAATACATTAAAAAATCTCCAACAAAAACAACTATACATATTTGAAATTTGACACACAACATTAAAAAATAATAAAGAGATTAAGTGATTTAGATTGAAAATACAATTATACATATTTGAAATTTAATATTTGAAAATACAATAACAAAGAGATTAAGTGATTTCAATTGTGATCTTTACATGAATTCCATTAAAGGAAAACTATTCATGAATATGCCTCATTTTGTTCTTTTTTCACAAATACACCTTTTTTAATTTCTTATTTCAAATCTATCTTTTTTTTCTAATCCACTTCTATAGTATATTATCAATATACCCGAGATATATTTATTATACATATTTTGATCAATAATTTAAGATATATTTATGGTATAAGTTACCATAAAAAATTAAATTTTAAAAAACAGCATTTTGTTTAACATTAGAATAGAATATAGGCAAAACATATTATTAAGTTTCATAACTTTTTTTTTACATTAAATATTTAAACCAAAAAAAAAACTCTAAATTGAATTCTTTTAATTTTAGTCACATTAAATTTCTAACTGATAATACTATATATAAATGATGAATTTTTATGTATTACAGGAGATAATTTTTATGATAATTAATTTTGTTACAAAATTCTTTTTTATGGTTTGGAATTTAATAAATTAAGGATTTATTTAGTAACTTTTTTTAGATACTTAAAATATAAATAATCAAAATATATTATATTATTTATTTAATCAAAAAATACTTTAGATTGATGAATACTGCTGATTAAAATCAAAATTAGAAATTAATTTGATTTAACATTTATTTCATTTTCAATTAGCGAATAATAAACGTTAAAAATTGCGAAAAAATTTAGATTCAAATATATGTAATAAAAAATATTATATTATTTATTTAATCATTAAATACTTCATATTAACAAATATTGCTGATTAAAATTAATTTGATTTAACATTTATTATATTTTCAATTAATGAATCATAAACATTAAAAATTGTGAAGAAACTTTAGAAAATTATTATAGAAATTGGTTGTGCATTTGAAAGCTAACCTAACCCCATAGAAAGTTTTTGATATTAATTTCAATAGGGACAATGATAAGGCAAAAAGCGAGAGGAAAAAGAAATTTCAAGCAGGATTTTAATTTTTTTAAAGTAAAAAAATTTGTGAAAAAAAAACTTTCAAACTAAAAAAAATTAAATTAAAAAATGAGAACAAAAAAAATAAAATAAAAATTTCAAGTAGGATTTTAATTTTTTTAAAGTAAAAAAAATTGTGAAAATAAAAATTTTAAATTAAAAAAATGAAAAACGAGAAAAAAATTAAAGTAAAAAAATGAAACAAAAATTAAAATGAGAAAATGAGAAAACAAAAAGTGAAAAAATTGTGATTTGAACTCAAGACCTAATAGATTTTAGTAGGTTTTACTAGAAATTCACACCACTCATCCAAGGCTTCAATTCTAATATTTAAATACTATAATATATATGTATAAAAACTTTGGTTGGTTCGGTTTCTTTGTTTTTTCAATTTTAAGAATCGAACCAATTAAATTGATTTTATTTTTCGGTCCAAAACCAAACGAATCGAAAATCAAAATAACCGAATTAAACATATCAAAATTTATTTGGTTCAGTTTGATTCTCGATTTCAATTCGGTTCTACACACCCCTAATCACCATCGTCACTGATGTTGCCGTCGCCATCACCATTGCCCCACTATCACACCACCGCCATAGTTGCCGCCACCCCCGTCACTACTCACTATTGTCACTATAAACACCACCACCATCTTTGCCACTGCTACCAGCACCCCACCATAATTGCCGCCACCACCATCGCCATCATCACTGCTGCCACCATTACCACCATTTTTGCCACCACCATATAGCAACTTCTATCACCGCCACCACG